>JAOTON010000968.1:0-209580 GCA_034440635.1 Lepas anatifera | reverse complement strand
GGAACTCCAGCAATGCTCAGAACGCTACCAATCATCAGCATTCAGTTTTGCGGAAAAACAATAAACGATTCCAAAGTCGTCAAAAATTTGGGCGTAATGATCGACAGACATCTTAGCTTTGAGGCACATATCAATTCGGTTTACAGTAGATGCACGGGTAAATTAATTGCTTTGAGCCACGCACAACATGTAATACCGAGACGTGCTATGTCAAGCATTGTACAGGCTTTAGTGCTATCCATAGTACGATACTGTCTGTCCGTGTATGGTGCGTGTGGTGCTACCCAGACCCGCCGCATACAGAAGGTTATCAACTTCTGCGCGCGTGTGACGAGCGGCCGTAGACGCAGTGATCACGTGGCGGATGTTATTCGTGAGTTGCGCTGGATGCGAACTGATCAGCTAATCGAGTACCACACAGTAGGTGCGCTACACTTGGCTGTAACCACCGGCACGCCGGTGTACATGGCAGAAACCATCGGAGCAGCTGCCAATGTCCTTCACGAGCACGACACGCGCCGGTCGCAAAATCTCACCCTGCCGCGAATTAGAACTGAAGCAGGCCGGAGAAGACTCAACTACCGAGGAGTTCAGATGTATAACGAGCTGAACATCAATGGGACTCTGCCTTTTTCGTGCCGCAGTGAGAGTTATTTTATTGTCACGGTGATAGCGATTCTTCTTAACACGTCATTTCATGGTTAGGTTTTTAAGTGTCTCGCTACGTCTAGGGCTTTTATTTTATTTTCCAGGTATTTGTTTTAGGAAAATTTACTGTTTTATGTCTCTGAGCTTGTTGATAGATTTCCTTACGAATGCGTTAATGACGGTGTGATGAGTCTTGTACCCACTTTTAGATTTCGTTTTAAAGAACTTGACGTGTCGAGTGAAAAACCATGTTGAATGGATCTCAGACAAAATAAACTACTACTACTACTACTTTTGCCAAATCTGTACTATGCAGTACGTCCGTTTCGCTGTTATATCTAATCTTTCTCATCATAATGACGAAGTTTCATCCGAAATAATTCACATTCTACCGCGCGCTAAAAAGAACTCAGAGCCTCGCCAACAACTTCCGAGCTTACAAGAAAGTGTGTGTCGGGCGCAAAATAGCCGTCGCATTCGACCTACCCTAAGCCCCAATGGTGATGAAACAGTCTGGAGCGACAAAAACTGGACATGCACGAAAGGTAAATGAAACATGTATTCTATGTAAAAGGTAATACAGTCAACACAGTAAGCTATGGGAAGACACATGACGTTACATCAGGCATAGCATACATCCACCTTGACGGGCATCTGATGTCCGCTGTTTTTGCTTTTTGAAGTGTGTTAACCTGGGATGCATTGCTTGCTTTTCCGAAGAGACAGACATGAATGAATGGAAGAGGAGAGAACAAAAGCAGTGTTGCAAGTCAAACTGTTGAACATGCTCTAGAGAAAATAGATATCAACCACAGATAAGTTGTGTAGAGAAATCTGCCTCAACCGAGTAATTCCTATATATTCCAATTTCAGGTTATGCCATCATAGAAAACTGGAACTGGCATACAGGAGGAATTGCAGTTTAACGACACGCATACGATTCGGGTCATACGGCGTCACCAAATTACACCCTGCTGGAAGGGATTGGGGGTAACAGATGAAATATTGTTCACAGGGCCCGGGGTACTTGAAGAATCTAGCATCTTTACCATAGGCGTCGGAAAAAGGGCGCCAGGGAGGCCTGCCTTCCCCACTTTTTGTCCAAAAATTCCTGATCTCAGTTAAAATGGGAGAAAACCTGAAATTTTCATAACCAGCCGCTGCGGAAGGCAACGAGGAGCCCAAATTTGAACAGTTTTTGGTGCTATCGTGAATTTTTTGTCAGCGTCAGGTTGAAGTTTGACTGCTCACTTTTTTCCGGGTGGCGATGCCTATGATCTTTACTATGGGATCAAACTGAGATAGACAGATACCAGAGATAGACAGAGACCAGAGCATAACGAAACACCCCTTCTTTAGACTTCATTCGGCCTAGGATTTACAATTTGTGTGAAAATAGGATGGGTTGAGAATTAAGCCCGTCCTCATCGGGCCCACGGCGGCTCTAATTAACACCGAACAGCCAGCGATGGCCGTTAATCTCGTAAAGGGAAGTGGGCCTGAAAGAAGTGCGTTAAAAAGTAGTTCGCTCATGAGGTGCTCTCACCTCGTAAGATATAGGTGCTGAGAGAAACCAAATAAGAGCCAGGGGATTTTCGACATGCTCTACAAGACAGATATCGCAGTTCAAATTGCAAGAAGGTGGCATATTCCTGGCAAGTCTGGTGGACTTTACCTTATCTAGCAGTAACTGGGAACCACTGCGTTCTAGCTGGCTAGTCATCAACCCCCCCCACTACACCAGGCTTCTCTGCGGACGGTGCTCAGAGGCTTCACTGTTTCTCCACGTGACGCGAACAATTCGACTTTTATGGACAATCTGATAAACATGTAATGCATGCGTACATTCAGTGGTGGATACAACGGGGGCTGAGGGCTCACCCCCCCCAAATGTCAGAGTACCTATTCTTAACGCATAGACGGGAATGTTTCAAGGCGATGGCGGGGGAGGCTCGAATCCCATAAACCGTTCCCCCTGAAATGTTGTCCTGGAGTCACCACTACATACGTAACTTGCATAACTTATACTTAAAATGTAATTAACATGTAGAATGTGTCTAACATACACAACTTAAAATGTAGAATAAACAGTACCTGATGCAAGATATTGAGCCAAAACATCGGGCGAGTTTCTTCATCTCAACTGCATCCAAGTTTGGTTTTTCAATTAAACGCATCTCCAAGTTCCGTTTTTTTCCTAGTAGGTATAGACGTTATCAAGCAACGGTCACACGCAACGGTAACAGGACAAACGAGATAGAACTAAGCCATCCCAGGGCTTTAAAAATACCTACAGGTGTGACAAGAAATCCGAACACAAAGATTGATATCAACACCAGTCCGTTACGGCCCGGATAAGGCGACCAGCAGGCATCAAAGCCAACAACATTCCATTCTGTTCCTCCCAGCAGGAAACGCTCTGTTCTGTTCGCCATTTTAATTAGCATCACCACAACGAAGCGTTGCCATGGAAACCGTTCGTCGCCGACTCTGGGTTACCGACCTATCCACATCACAGATATCCTTCAGACGCATCAAAACCAAAAATCTCCACGAAGCGGGCTCCGACACGCAGACGTCCCGCGTGTTTGTTCCTCCGGAGTGACGGCCCGCTCTGAACTGGGTGATTAACCTCCGCCCGGGGCGCTCAGATCTGACGATGGTCTCTAGAGGACGGCTCCGCCGGCGGCGTAGCCTCGGGCGGCGAACTCGGCGGCTCGCCAGTGCGCGGGTACAGAATACTGAGGCGCTGCCGGCCGGCTAACGAGGGAATTCCAGCGCTGTTAGCGAGAGGTTGGTGCTCCCGTGTTGGCGGATGGGTACGGTTGCGGTGACGGTGGTGTCACGGACGTGTCAGCCATCGAGGCCGCCTCAGTGGAGTAGCGTTTGTTGCTGCTGTTGAGACATGTTATGCTGATGGTTTAAGGTAACGGGAAAGGAGTTAGCATGTGGGAGAAAAGGATCTGAAAGAGTCGGAAGAAATAAAAGATAGCACAGTTATAACAACTATTGGGGTTTAACGGCACACTAACTGACACGACCGTACGGCGTCGCCAACTCTTATCCAGTTGGAATGAATGTGGACGATCAGATCAACCTATTCAGAGGTTATGCCGGGACTTGAACCCGGGACCTGTGGCTCAGGAGGTAGGTGCTCTACCACTGAGACACGCTTCTCCCAGAGAGAAAAGAGAGAGAGATGAAAGGGGAGAGAGGAAGAGGAAGAGAGGGAGAGAGAGAGAGGGATAGAGAGAAAGAGAGAGAGAGAGAGAAGGAGAGAGAGAGAGTACTAGCGTAGTCGCGTCCTTCCTTGTGAGCAGGTATTTTGGCGTGACTGCACCTTCTGTACACACCGCCCCGTCTTCGTCTAACGCAGAGGTAACGGCAGCACTCCCAACTTCCTGTGTCCACTGCTCCCATTGTCACAACAGCACGTGACAAGCATTTCACTGTGGCGACAACAAAACCTCTCAGGTGCCGACACAGAGCGATATACGCCATCATCAGTAATAAGTCACGTTCCAGCGGCCAGCGATATTGAGGCGGACGATGACGCTGCATACCTCGCGCGACTGGACGGCTCAAGAGTCAAATGAATGAGAAGGAATTCATGACCGTTAGCTGGGCCTCAACCACAACCCAACTTTTCTTTGCCCGCAATTATACAAAAAGTGCCAGGAGACTGGTTGTTCGGTTTCACCCGCGTGCTTGTGGACTGGATCGAGCTGAGAGTAATCCCGAGAGCTGGTCCCACCGGTTCGTGAAGAAGATGGCGTGGTGGCGGTACTACCGGAGCAGCCTGGCGTCAGTGGTCTTCATAAGCGCCACCGAATTCCGGCCGTACGAGTTAGCCTGTATTACAGGCCAGCATTGGGTTCAGCGGCCTCGTAGCCCGATTACAAGATACATAATAAACCCAAGTACTTCCAGGAAATCGTCCGAAGCCCCCGGCCTTCCCGGTGATTCTTGGATTCAGCGAACCCCGGTTGTACTGCATCACACAGTATTTGTGTTAGTTTTCACAAATAGGGCTCTAAAGTCGCGTGGTAGATATCAGAACATTGCATCGTATACAGCATTTGTGTTGCTTTTCACAAACGGGGCTCTAGAGTCGTGTTGTGGATATCATGACATTATCATTCAGGGTCCCATGAATAAGCATTTCTGGGCTCCAATGAAGTGTCTCCTATGAAAGCCAACGCTTGCACCAAAGCTCATTGGTTCACCGCGCCGTTTTAATTGTACCGCTACACAGAGAGACCTTGAAGCCGAGTCACCTTGAGCTTCGGTGCGTGTGCAGGGCTGAGAGACGTGACAGCTCACGATACGTACTAGCGGGAAAAGTCAGACGTGTGCCAGTTCTTGCCAAACACGGCTTCTGCTTCCACCCGAGCTTCAACTGGTTATCTCACTAGAGGAGTCTGGTAATCAGGTACTGGTGCTGCTCCTACTGTGTGCCCGTATTCTGGGCTTTCGTCCTTCAAAATTAGACTGGAGCTTTCGACCATGAATAATTTAATTGCATCACCTAGGGAAAATATATCCGGTGGTGGCAGTGGCAAACACAAGGGGTGGGGCTAGGAGCGCTCAAGCATCCCCCCCAGAAATGTCGGAGTGACTAAAGTTAATGCATCGCTGAAGGCTATTCCGAAGCAATGGCCCGGGAGGCTCTAGCCCCCCCTCCCAGAAATGTCGCCCTGGATCCGCCACTGAATGGAGGTTACACCAATTATCACGTCTCGTCCGAAGATAATAATATATTGCATTTTTATGTATTTATCAAGGTTTGATCACCAACGGGTTTGCGTCCCCCAACAGGTAAAGTCAACATTAAGGCTAAAGCTATGCGTGCATTTTCACCAAGACGTACAGAGCATTAGACAGAGAACACACACAAATATATGCATACCTACACTCTTCAAGTATAATCATCGGTATAATTTGCTTCGACAAAATCACTTGAACTTCTGAATTGGATATGAAAAGCGAAGTTTATGTTTGCGCGTCACGGTAAGCTATAATCGTGCCGGGTTAAGAGCACAGGGCTTATGAACTGGAACGCGAATATGACAGGAACCAACATGAAGCATCATGAAGGGGGCGAAACAGGAAGGGCGAAACTGCGACGCATTGTTCGCCGCGTTCGCCTGCTAAATCGACTCGTATTCGGATTCACCCTTCATAAAGAGCGGCGAATTTTGACGTTTTGATGATGAAATCGATTGTTATGCTTTGTTTGGAAGGTCATGGCCAAAGTGTCAAATGACACCGCACTCTGTGATAATTGATTCTGAACGCTGCCCAGTTTTACAGGTGTGTGTCGTGCCAGATGAGCCTTCCCTACACCTTTGATAAGACGGGGCCCAGGACGCAACTATGCTATGATTTGTTTGAAAGTGCTTGTAAGCGCGAAATACGGTCTGATTACATCAGAAGCGAGTCACAGGCATTCAAGTCTACACGACAGCATTTAGGATTACAGCCGCCCGGGGACCCACCCGAGGTAAATGGCACTGGTTACCTGATCACTGAAACGGGGTTAAAAGAAAGTCAGATCCAGGGGCAGAGGGGGCGCGCCCCCTGTCGACCAAGCCGGAGTGCCTTGGAGCCGCTGCGACACCCCCTGAATGCCGCTTTCCACCTCCCTTCCGATATAAGTATTAGCGATGAATCCACGATGAAATTCACCGCAGCTCTTATGGGTCATACCGTAAGAATTGGCACCTGAGCCAAACGACTCCCCATTCGGGCCCAGATGATGCCCCTGACCAGAGTGTCCTCTCACATCGGAGGTCCTGGATCTGCCTTTGGCTTAAAAGCATGGTAATACACTTAATCCTAGCCCTGCAAAACAGAACAAAAACGAGAAGTTCTCATTGTCCTAAAACAAGTCCGTGAACTTCAGGTATTAAAACTTGCCGCGATGTCCCACAACCGATATCAGCGGCCTACGCCCGGTGTACGGAAAAGTGCACTGAACGAGCGGTGGGGTAGTGGTTAGCGAGCTCACTTTCCACGCGGCCGACCCGGGTTCAAATCCCGGCGGATCCCTGAGCAAAGCGCAATCTGGCTCCCAACAAATGGAGTGGGCGAAGCCATATCACCCTGGCAGTTGGTTTGTCGATAAGAACCAAAATTGCTAAACCCAAAGCGACGTCTATCGGGAACCGAACAGTACACAAAAACCAGCCCCAACTGTATCACAACACAAAACTATGCAATGCAAAACCGCACATCTACAACGTGAACATTGCTGACGACAAAAGCCCACCTTGGAGTTTGCGCTCTGTGTCCCAGAACTTCTGCAGCTCAGTAAAGTATTTATCCAGGATGAAGACCTTGGAGAGGCCCAGTGTGGCCATATTCACGCACCAAACACACCCCCCACACACCCCAGTCACCGGTGCTGGTGCACTGGCATCACAACTGGTGTATCACTCGCTGTTTGGCATGTTGTGAATGACGTGTGCCGATATATGAGTGACGGAGACCAGCGTCGATAACACACGCGAGCCGTGAAACTCCAGTCTCGCCGTCCACAGCTTTACAAGAAATCCACAAGAATCAGCGACGAATCACAAAACCGGAACGGAGAAAATCGGCACAAAATCGGCAGAAACACCGGCGGGATAGAGACAGCGCGCTCCGCCCCGGCGACTGCGACGCTTCCACGGCCGATACGTTGCTAACACTGGCGAAACGGGCAGAGGTGCCTGCCCAGCTTCCAGCTACCGCCACGGGAGGCGCTAGCGTCGCCGTCTCGGAGGCGGGAGAGAAGAGGGTGTGCCCGAGGGGACACCGCGTAGGTGAGCACCCGGATTCCTGGGTTCACGCGGAGCAGGGGCGTGTGTAGGACACTGAGGGGATGGCAGGGGTGGAGGGAGGTGATAGAGACAACGAAAGGACGAGGCAACGTGGGGAAAAGAGCCGGCCTGGGAGAAATCAACTGATGAGGAATAGCCGGGACGAGAAGAAGCGGAGTAATAAAAGGAAAGTGTAGCCGTAAGGTGGGAGATCGCTTCTCTTCCCACTCTGATGATCGATCAGAAACTGTTCCCACCTACCGGATGAGGTCTGGCCCTAATAGTGGCATAAGGGTGAGGTTTCACTACTGTCAGGGTTAAACCTACTCGCGCAGAAATAGAGTAACCAGGAAGGTCCCGACTTAATCCCGTCCGTATCCCAAGTTATCCCGAGAAACACACGACAATCCGATGACACACCAAATATTGGTTTAAATTCATGTCTAGCTCTGTAACTATCCGAACTATCAGGCGGCAAGAATAGGACCCAATCGGAAGGCATAATTCTGAGGGAGCTAGACTTTAGCACTAACACCAGTAAATTCACATGTATTCACAGCGCCTTCACTCATTTATAAACTCCTACCACACAAATTGGGGAAGAACAGTTACACCGTCACCGCACGCCTGTCAAGTCGTTTGCGTGTCTCCATTTCAGCGGTGACAGTTTGTGGTGAGATTGTGTGACATGACTAGGGCCGTCTCCTCGCGCCCCGGAACTTCTAACGCAGGCGTCACTTTCTGTCACTGACCTGTCGTCCAAACGCCGGTAAATCCTCACCCACCAATCACGCCGTGCCCACATTCGCCAGACTTAATTTCTGCTCATGTGATGTCGTGAATGAGAAGATGATATCCGACAGCTCACTTGTCAAAGCGAAAGGTGAATTTGGCGGAACAGCGTCTACAGACCGTTTCACCTCTGTACTGTTATCACAGGGGCGTCCCTGCGTGTTTCTCTGCATTCCTGGGCACCTCCTTTGCGAAGATTCGTCACGGGGAACTACAAAAATACTTGTCATCGAAGAAAGAGCAGCGGCCGAGGTCACGGTTCCTATAGATACGGCTCGGACATGACAGCCAGCTGACTGCCTGATTTGGCAGCATGTTGAGCATATGGTAGTATTTTGGAGGGTTTTGTTCAAGATACCTTAGATTCTGGTAGCAGAAGGTAGAATACAGCGTTCTGATTGGTTGAGCGAAACATTCGAAACAGAATTCTGAAGGAATTAGCATGAAATTCATCGTGGATTTTCCTTGTTATAAAAGCATGTCAGGGACGAAAAACTGCACCCAGAAGATAGCCTGATCAATTTTACATACCAAAAATAAAAATATACCCTTAAGCACCGCTTAAATTTTTCCAACTGGCCCGTGCCCCAAACCCCTTCAAACAATCCCATGGGAATTACATGTTAAATTTTGCTGCAAAAAGGTCAGACCCAGAAATGGAACCTTCAAAGCCCCTAAAATTCTAGAGAGGTATATCATGTCCACCCCCTGGCCGAGGTGATATCGCAACTGAGGCGACACCCGGGGGCATCCGGCCTCTTTTACACGGAAGTAGCTACCAATATCAGTGTTTAAACAGCTCAGAGATATACTGGCTTTGAGAGAAGATAACTGAGATGGACTCAGACCTGGAATGAATGAGATGGAAGATAAAGAGAGGGAATAAGAGAGAGAGAGAGAGAAAGAAAGAGAGAGAGAGAGAGAGAGAGAAAAGCCCCATGGGAGAAAAAAACACCCACGAATCTCAAGCAGCGAAGCGTAATCTTACATTTATGAATTCACGCAGACCGATCGATCGCCACTGAAATGTATTAATAATTTGACAAACATACTGAGTCGAAGAACCCAGTTATGCATTTGCAGACACCATTGTCTCAGCTTCTGCACTTGGCATCAGTAAAAAGACCGGCAACCGTAATATAGTTCTGTTTCTGCGGAATTTCCAATTCATTGCCCTGGGAAATCGTGGGGGCATCCCTCTTATTGAGATGAATCGCCCGGTTTTGAATTAGTGAATCGTTTGTTTTGATAATTACATGAAACCTGTAATTATAACTTGACAAGGTTTTTGTCGGGCTCAAGGTCCAACCCCAGTCACAATACACTTCATCATCGTTACTTCATACCTTGCTTGTCATTGCGGCGCACATGTATTAGCATACATACATACTTCTTGCTACATATCTATTTTACAGCTATCATTGATAAAAACATCCATCGGTCAAAAGGGAAAGTTAAGTACTGTCTTTTCCACAGGCTGGTTCAAAAATTGTCTTGCTAGCGGTGTTTTCTCGAGTTTGAATAACCAAGCCGACTCTGAAAGATTAAGATTTTCTGGGAAAATCGATAGACTGCTTCATATCGCTGGCTGTCATGGAGCCCGCCTGTGTAAACGGTTTTGTGGTGTTATGAAAAAGCCGACGAGTGTTAGTTCTGGGAGCAGACCTTGTACAATTCGCTGATTTTGGTGTCACATTTTCCTGTCCGTAATGTGAGGACATAAATCGCGCCAGACAGCCTTAGCCGCTGTCATTTATCTCGTCCGAACAGCATTCCAGTCAATCTGAGTTGTACATTGTTCTTTAGAGGCTGCACGGATCGAAATAACACTTAGGCAGAGGTGCAGCGGACGACAAATGCATTCAACATCATGGGAATCATTCGCAAATGCGATCTGTCTAGTTAACTGCTCACTTTTTCCTTTTTGCGGCTTAGAAAGATTATAAGCATTGATCCTCGCAGGGAGCTGATTTCTCATGGACTTTGGATGTTTTGCCAAAGATCATATTTGATAAAAAAATTGTGTCTGCATAACCACATGCTTCCTCATGCCATTTTACCACCGGACTGTAGTATTTCTGGAGGCGCCTAAAAATTCAACCAAATTTGTTCAGCCGGATAGCATTTAATACGGAAACACTGACTTAGTTCAGTTCAGCAGGGCGAATACCACCCCGTTTTTCTCTAGCCTCTGTTAGACGAAATCAGTGAATGGCGCGTAACTGACGGTTTGATTTTTTCGACGGATGTGGGTTCGCGATTCAAGGGAGCGTGCAACAGGGAGCTATGAGGCCAACCTGGGCTGCCTGACAACGTACTTCTATTCTCTACAAAATCATGCTCAAATTTCACGCAAAATATAAATTCATTACTTGAGAAGTGACCAGTTCGATCTCCTGCTGCACTTCTGCTGCACAAGAGAAACAGAGAGTTGAAGCCTACTCGGAATGCTGAAATCCACTAAATCCCAGCCTAGTAACTAGCTTAGCGCCACTCTCCACCGCAACACAGTGGCCGAAACCTCCCCGCATCAAAGCACGCCGCATCACTACATGATACAGCATCTGATCCTGCGCCTCCCACCCGCAGCTTGTATTAGTTCATGTGTATGTATGTACAGCCGGTTCCATAGTGATTGGTAGGCATTAGTGTCAGTTGTTTTAAGAAATGTCTTAAAAAAAGATTACACTTCTCACAAAAGCTTGCGTCTCTAGTAATGTATTTTGACGAGCTCTTTAAACGTGGGCCCCTGCGAACTGGATGAGACGTCAATTTCGAGAAGTATGGACGAAAACAGTTTTCGCCGATCGAGATGATTTTATGTTTCTTTTCTCAATTACATCCGAATTTTTTTACCTGATGAAGTATTTTTGCACGTCAGTTCATGCACCCAGTTGAAGAGCAGCCGGCGGGGCAACAACGGTGTCGGCAAGGACCATGACTTAAAGGCAATGTGGCACCTTCATAACGTGATTTTAACTGAGATAGCCAAGTTGTAAAGCAAGTCGGAAAACCCGGTACTCCATATATCATTTGTCTTGGAACTGGATATTTCCGCAGAAAAAGTTAAAACCTACCTGACACCAACCACTCATCAACCCCTCGCCGGGCGGCCATTGTTGTGAGCTCCTGGTGTGACAACATATGCTGACGTCACGATGAGCATCAGCCAATTGAAGCCCTTGAAGCATTTCAAGTATGGTAGTGGTTGCTTGATCATGACATCATCCACAAACAGATAATTATTTATTTTCCTAGAGGAGTATTTAAAAAAACAAAATATTGAACTTATTGTGCATTTCTCAGAGAAATCATGAGTGATTTCATTATTTTCGGCTAAAAGTACCCCTAATTTCACAAAATTCCAGGATTCGACCAGGGTGCCACATTCCCTTTAAGATATACTTCGCAAAAACGACTGCGGCCTAATACTAGCTACCAACCAGTGTGGAGCCGGCTGTACCTGTACATCTCAGTCTCGCCTTTCAGCCTCAGCGCCTTCCACATCCACTCCGCCGTCGGCTCCCGCCACGGTACACCCCAGAGGGAGCGCAGGCTCACGCACTCCAGCACTGGGCCAGGTCATAGCGACGTAATTAGGCGCCCGGGTGGCAGGTTAATTGCCGAAGGTCGTTAGCCGACAGTAATTAGGATGCCCTCGGAGACTTTCTGACGGACAGGTGCCGGCTTAGAGCGTGCTGTTTGATGCATGTTGTGCCGGCTACGAGCGTGCTGTTTGATGCATTGTGTACTACAAGCGTGTTGTTTGATGCAGTGTGTGTACTACATGCGTGCTGTTTGATGCATGTTGTATACTACATGCGTGCTGTTTGATGCATGTTGTGTACTACATGCGTGCTGTTTGATGCATGTTGTGCGCTACATGCGTGCTGTTTGATGCATTGTGTACTACAAGCGTGTTGTTTGATGCAGTGTGTGTACTACATGCGTGCTGTTTGATGCATGTTGTGTACTACATGCGTGCTGTTTGATGCATGTTGTGTACTACATGCGTGCTGTTTGATGCATGTTGTGCGCTACATGCGTGCCGTTTGATGCATGTTGTGTACTACATGCGTGCCGTTTGATGCATGTTGTGAACTACATGCGTGCTGTTTGATGCATGTTGTGCGCTACATGCGTGCTGTGTGATGCATGTTGTGTACTACATGCGTGCTGTTTGATGCATGTTGTGCGCTACATGCGTGCTGTTTGATGCATGTTGTGCGCTACATGCGTGCTGTTTGATGCATGTTGTGCGCTACATGCGTGCTGTTTGATGCATGTTGTGCGCTACATGCGTGCTGTTTGATGCATGTTGTGCGCTACATGCGTGCTGTTTGATGCATGTTGTGAGCTACATGCGTGCTGTTTGATACATGTTGTGCCGGCTACGAGCGTGCTGTTTGATGCATGTTGTGCGCTACGTGCGTGCTGTTTGATGCATGTTGTGCGCTACATGCGTGCCGTTTGATGCATGTTGTGTACTACATGCGTGCTGTTTGATGCATGTTGTGTACTACATGCGTGCCGTTTGATGCGTGTTGTGTACTACATGCGTGCCGTTTGATGCATGCTGTGTACTACATGCGTGCTGTGTGATGCATGTTGTGTACTACATGCGTGCTGTTTGATGCATGTTGTGCGCTACATGCGTGCTGTTTGATACATGTTGTGCCGGCTACGAGCGTGCTGTTTGATGCATGTTGTGCGCTACGTGCGTGCTGTTTGATGCATGTTGTGCGCTACATGCGTGCTGTTTGATGCATGTTGTGCGCTACATGCGTGCTGTTTGATGCATGTTGTGCGCTACATGCGTGCTGTTTGATGCATGTTGTGCGCTACGTGCGTGCTGTTTGATGCATGTTGTGCGCTGCATGCGTGCTGTTTGATGCATGTTGTGCGCTACATGCGTGCCGTTTGATGCATGTTGTGTACTACATGCGTGCTGTTTGATGCATGTTGTGCGCTACGTGCGTGCTGTTTGATGCATGTTGTGTACTACATGCGTGCTGTTTGATGCATGTTGTGCGCTACGTGCGTGCTGTTTGATGCATGTTGTGCGCTGCATGCGTGCTGTTTGATGCATGTTGTGCGCTACATGCGTGCCGTTTGATGCATGTTGTGTACTACATGCGTGCTGTTTGATGCATGTTGTGCGCTACATGCGTGCTGTTTGATGCATGCTGTGCGCTACATGCGTTCCGTTTGATGCGTGTCGTGCAACACGTTTATGTTGTATAAGCTTCTTGTTCGGGTGTGGGATACATATTAAGTTATTTTCTTGGTGAAAAATAAGCACCTTAGTACACAGTGTAGCACATGCTTGAATCCAAGCTCTAAAAACTGGCTGTGTTTGACACCACGAACGGCCGTTATTCTTAAACAAGGAAGAAAACTTTAACCGAAGTCAAACATGAATCCCTTAATTATTTTCTGTAATTCCAAGGGCAGAGGGGTATCCAGGGTGAAGGCGTTGTTTCAATCACCCTAATCACCGTATTTCAGATTCCCAATCTTTAACCGGGGTACAGATTGCATCAGAACATCAAGTACATTCACATTGCTGCGATCTGAGCAGTAATTAAGTGCTGGACCTTGGCTGTAGCATGTGCAAATAAAGTCCTACATAAGATTGCACAAAGGCAGGTCGGATTTTTGCTAAGCAAAAACTTTTCGGCTAAGGAGCATCTTCGGCTGTTTGGAATGGAAGTCTCATGAAAGTTATCAAAAAAATTGACACGGAGACCCCGATTCGATCACTCGCACCAGCGATTCTCTCAATGGCGGGTTAATTTTGAAGCCAAAGTTCAACGTCCCACAAAGCACAGGGACGGCCGCCCCGCTCAGGTCACCCTCTCATCAGCCAGTTACCATCCGACCTGCGTCGGGTAAATATTGAGCGTCGGAGCGTCTCAGGGGAATCGATCCCAAGCCTCGACCAGTGCACTGCCTGAGCAGCGGACAGAAGCCCAACGCTCTACTAACTGAGCTACAGGGGAGCACCTAAAATTCTTTCAACACTCAGGTTCTCATCCTGCTTTCTAAAACAACTAGAAAACTAAAAAACACAAAAAACGAGACACCATCCTACCAAATACACCCGTCAATAACACCGTTGTGCTCCAGCCGTACCTCCGGAGGCCACAGCTGGCAGGCGAATGGCAGCACGCAGCGCGATAAAAACTAATTGCAACCTGCAGACGCATATCCATACAAACCAACGGCGTCTAACAAAGCTGCGCCGGCTAACAAAGCCCGGCGGCTAGCACTAAGGCCGTCAGCCTTAGCTGTTGCTTCGCTCAAGGTTGGCCGGCGAACAAATGAAAACAACCGGCAGGCGAAAAGATATGCCTTTGATCCCGTATTTTATTGTTTAATGCTTTAGCAATGGTAATTGACATGACCGTTTTGTTGTGCAATTGCGTGTATAGTTGTATAATTGTGGGATTGGGTTCATTGGGAAGCGGGGGGGGTGGGTGGGTGTGTAATAAACTTACTCCTCAAGTGGGGACGACAGAAAAGCAGGCACCAGGACTCACACGAGAAGCGTCGCTTTGCGGTCTCCCCCCTCCCCTCTCTCTCTCTCTCTCTCTCTCTCTCTCTCTCTCTCTCTCTCTCTCTCTCTCTCTCTCTCGACATGGCATGAGGCTTGTTGTTCTCCTCAGGCGGCGGAATGAAAACAACAACGTTGATTTGTGGCCGCAGCCATTCCCCCCGGTACACGCACAGACAGAGGTGAGACAGGTCAAACTCGACAGTTTGCCGGCACTCCACTGTGTTCCAAGACTCTGCTACGGTGCTTCACAAACGACAGCCACCAGTGGCGAAGGTGGCTGCTACATGTCGACACCAGTAGGATCCGAATTCGCACGGGAGTAGAACTAGTAGCATTTGACAATTCGTGAAATCATACGGCATGAAGGTCTGGTTTCAAACGGTGTTGGAACGATATTCTGCCACCGTCTAGCTTACGGAAAGCATATAGGGTAAAAGCTATAGGCAGAGCCAGAATTGCTGATCGGGAGAGGCGTTCTCCAAACCAGGAAGCGCAATTTTAGGACAGGAAAACCTTTCATCAGGTGGGCATCGAATCCTATCGTGGGACCGCTGATACTACCATCCTAGAGAGAGAGAGGTGGGAAGCATAATTTCACGGGGAGCCTTCGACCTCATGGGGAGGCTCCATGACCATTTCAGAGGGCGCCGAGGGTCGACTGGGAGGGGGAGGGGCAGTGGCGAATACGAGGGGAAGGGGCTAGGAGGGCTCAAACCCCCTTCCCTCAATTTCCGACTGTCTATAGTCAACACATACACGGAGGTTGATCCGAGGTAACGTCGGAGGAGGCTCGAGCCCCTAGCTCCTTCCCCAAACGAAGTCCTGGATCTGCCACTGAGGAGATGTGAATGCCCCCTTGCCCCACCTGGATTCACTTAATATAAGAGAAGCAGAAATACAGTCTCCGATGAGAGAATATGGCGGACACTCATGTATTTGCATACCTTTGTACTAGACCTACCACAAAAAACTTCTTTGTGAGACATGATAATGGGTTTTGTCTGGACACTGCCCTAAAAAGATGAAATCACGATCCTACACAACTGATGTTTGGGGGGGATTTCCATCGCACGGGATTTGCCTTTGTTGTGTTTAATGTGCATAAAAGCACGAGAATTTGCGGAGAAGGAAGGAGAACTTTGAACTGCGCCCTTAACTTTCTCCCGTATTACCAGCTTACAACGTGCGCCGGAGAAGTTATTTAGCCCCAGCCGAGGTTACATTAGAAAAATGGTTCCTTCCGTCACTTCCACAACACAAATACATACTAGTCATCCAAGCCAAATGCAGCCAAACCGAAACAGAAAAAGAGAGTTGAGATACGATTTTCACAGCTGAAACATCACATCCGTACGCTGCAGTTTCGTCAACTAACAGCATTCAAACCCATCATCAACTTGTTGCGGACGAAAGGGAAGCGGACTTTCAGCAAAAGACCCACAGGTCAGCCTGGCGTCTGTGCTGACAGTCAACCTCTCATCCAAGAATCCAGACCGTCGCGCCCCAGCGGAAGCGACTGGAACGGCGCGCCAACACTGGAATGCACCCCCGCGGGGCGGCTGCCCAGAGTGCCGCGCGCGGACGCGTGGAAGCGCGCTAACTACCCTGCGAGATCGTTACTGTTACGCTTCTGGTGAAGTTCTGTAGAGCAGCAGCTGTTAGAGCCACATCGTGTGAAATGGATTACACTTTAATGAGACCATGTGATGTAGATTTACCAAACGATTCTTCATTTTCGAACTAGGGCATGCAAATATACATTTATGATGTTTGGTGATAAATGCAGATCGTAAAAAACTGGGGGAGAGGGGGGCTCATAACGCATCGAGTACTGAGGTCATACTGCGTCACCGACTTCCACCTCGTTGGGGGGTATTATTCAATGGGTTTTCGGCTTCAATGGGTTAATTTTCAGTACAAACAGATAAGTCAAAAGTGCGGTGCCGGCTCGCACTTTTCACAGTTCCACGGCGGGAGGGGGGACCGCACGCCATGCCCATGAATGTTCATATCAAATTCGGTTCAAATCCGTTTTTTTGTAATCCCCCGAATCCGAGTCGATCTGATTGCACGATACTGTTATCATTCTATAACCCGTTTAATCCAAGAAATGCCATCCTCCAAAGTGGTGAGATCTACTCATACAGGTGATTTCTGCTCTGTAACTGCTAAGGCGCCAGATTTCCCTGCGTGAGTTCTGCTTTAACTTCTCTCAACCGTGCTGAGCCTTAAACATAATCTGAGGATAAAAAATCCGTGCATGTTTTACTCTTTGTCTTTTGGACGATAGATTTTCTAAGATTAAACTAGCATACACCCCATACATAAACGCCAAATTCGAATAAAAGAAGAAAAACTTGTTATTCATATCCATATTTACCTTTAAAAAGGCCCATTTTCAGACCCATCCAACCTAATCTGATCTGTGGTCCGGAGGTTCATCCAGACCTTCACTCAATAGCATGCCCTGGCAGGGGAGCGGCTCCGTGCCTCGACGACGACACCCATGTGTAGCCAGTGTTCCCGGCCAGACCCAGTCCCAGGTGAAGTCACCGGTGCCCGCAGCTTTACGATCGTGTATGTATGTACCAGTGCTCCTGCAGGAGCCGGCCAGGAGCCGGCCAGCAGTGGCTCCTCACACTGGTGCCGGTATGCAGCGGCCCCGGGAGCAGCAGCAGCGGCACCTGGCCTGTGGCGCGGGTCACCGGCTGGAGACCTGCGCCGTCTGACCGATCGTACTGGGCCTCGTTAGAGAATTAGGGCTGCTCCCGATGTGAGCTGCCATTTTTGTGGATTTTGTCGGATATGAAACTGCATGGCCATGTCGGATATATATTTCAAAATTAGCGGCCTGTCCCAGAATAGGCTCCAGTTTGATGTATGCTTTGTTTTCAAAATTATTTCCGGTAAAATACACTCCGCCCCCTTGCTCGGAGCCTTCCCATTAGACCTACCTCAGCGGCGAACCAGGACTATGAGAGAGCAGTTGCTCCATGTTCCGGTGGCGCGCGTGAAAACAATAAGGCGTGGTTTGTTTTCGCGGGCGGTATTTTTTTAACAGCCATGTTACCCGATATCCGGAAGACGACCTTTTTAACTCAACATTGGCAGTTTTTAAATCGAGTGTCAGGAAACATATAAGAAGCCATCCATTTTGAATGTTTAAGGGTCGGTAGATTTATTGTTTCCGTGAGGTAAAGTGCCAAGTGTTTTTACTGTTGATTAACAATTTCTCACCGTTACAATTGTATTATCTTACCGTGTCTCAAGTTTACTGTCATTCATCCAATGGTTTTGACTTCCACTTCAGCTATAGTTGGGTGCCATACCTGCTGCTCATTATGCTCAATAAACAATAAACAATAAATTGAAGTTGGATTGATAATCATGGTGTGAATATCGATGATCGGGTTTTTTAAAGACATTACAAAACTTTGGGAAGAATGGACATGTAACTAATCGGATCAGAATTATCACATCCATGATACACTCTACCTGAGGGCGAAGTAGCACCTACAGTGAACGGCGTCTGTGACCGGGGCGAAGAGATTCCAGGACTGTTGGCTAGCAGCAGGGGTGCCTTGGAAGCACCCCGGGTACAGCGTTTATGGCTTAGAATTCACGTGGTGAGAGAGAGAGAGAGAGAGAGAGAGAGGGAGAGGGAGAGGGAGAAGGAGAGAGGAGAAGCAGAGGGAGAGGGAGAGAGGGAGAGGGGGAGAGAGAGAGAGAGACTGCGTTCGAAAGTACTGCAAAGGTCGCGAATGGCAAGCATGGGTGAAGTTCCGGTGGAGGGGGGGCGGCGGTTCGGAAACCCCCTGGATTTTGAGTCTCACACAGACATTGCATAGGGCATGTATTGCCGTGCCAGCGTTAACTCATCCAGGAACCCCCACGCGGGGTCGAGAAGAGATCTCCAGCCTAGATGGCAAGGATCATATTAAACATCATCTTCCATGTCCCTCCTTTTGCCTCCTACATGAAACCAGAACGCATTGCATCATCATCATCATCATCATCATCATCATCGTCATCATCATCATCATCAACGACCGCTACCTCTGCTCCCCCTATTCTCCGTTCCTGGGGTCGCCACTGAGTATGCAAATGACATGCGTTAGTTGGAGCCTTCGCCGCCGCGCCGGAGCAGCGTCAGAGGGCCGAATCTGAGTGCGCTGGCCGGGGGGCAGGCGTCCCTCGCCGACCACAAATTACACCCCTGACGCACACCACACAGCTGCTCAGATACACCGACTCATTATAGGACAGGAGAGAGGGGACGGGTAGAGCCGGCGGAGCAGAATCACTTTTTCGAAATTTTCAAGACAAGTTATGGACAAAATAGGTGTGAAAATCAGAAAGCACATTTTGCTTCCACCTTCGATTGCCTAAAACAGGAATCACGTGTTTGCTGACAGCCCCAGATCGCCTGTTTCCTGACCTATACCTATACCTTTCCTGATTAGTTTACCTAAGGATCGCGCGGCTCAGCTTAGCTGGCTGCTTGTGGCCTGTGACGTTGCAAAATTGAGCGACATTTGTCAACATGTATCACATAACATACACTACCAGATGGAAAGGCATTCCTCCACAGTTTGAACTCTGGAACTCGGGCCCCTTATTTTGCACTTTAAATGTGTGTAAATTTAATATGTCGAGCTTTAGGTGAAATAAAATATGTCGGTACTCGTTTCTAGAGAGGTTCTACAAAACTGTTGTCTCAGTTTAAAACACACTATAAAATATGAAACTCCCTTTAAAAGGGAGAAAATGACATACATGTTTTTTTAAAGGCGTGGCCGCCGGTTGCCGAGCCCGCAGAAACTCGACACCTTGTAGACTTGCCACATGACCTACATTTGATACCGCTCCATTTATAATACTGATTCCCGTGGTATTGTCAGAGAAACACGCCGAAGCGATTTTTAGGCAACAGTCAACTATTTATTTCAATATACGGTGGAAAATGCTGGCTACCTTAGTACGAAAACAACATTATTTTTTAGATGCCTTTTGGACTGATAATCATTTATTTGTAGCACTACAATCTGCCATGGCAGTTACCGAAAAAAAATCAAAACTATATAGTTATGCTTTTTGGGAAAAGATATTCGCATATTATTTAACTTAGAAAATTCTAAAGTGGTGCAATTTCGATTATCCAATGATTATATTAAAAAATCGGGTTCCAAATATCAGCGTTTGGACAGCTGCAAAACCATGCACATGGTGGGCCATACTTTAAATCCGTCGCAAATTTTACCATGTGTCTCTATTGCTTTGGATGCTATTAGGCTTATTTCTTTCACCTTGTGTGTACGTGGCAATTAGTTTTCTCTGTTTTGAAGCGAATGATTAACTGTGCCATGATTTTAGGGATTCGTTTTGTCCATGATGTCCTTCTTGGCCGTTACTTGGTATTTCAAGCGCGGATCCACCGTAAAAGTAGGGGGACTAGTTTGCCCCCCTCCCCAACGAACCTCTGCGCCCCCTGAAATGGTCACGGCACCCCTCCCCTGAAAGGTCGATGGCACCTCCCGCCTCTGAAATGTCTCTTACAGCTCCCCCATCTTTCAGGATGCAAGTATCGGCTCCCCCGCGATTGGATTTGGCGACAACACACTTCCCTTAACCCGGATGGTGTCCCCTTCCAAACATGTGCTTCCCCTACCTGATACGTGCTGCGCAGTAGAGTCCAACTGGTCCGAGTCACTGCTGCTGCTCGATCGTCGTATTGGCATTGAATGCAGCGGCCCGGCAGTGACCTTTACTCCTACGCTATGACCAGAAGCTGACGCTGCAGACTGACAGGCTCGACATTCTGCCCTGTACCTGGAGGCCCCAGCACTGCTACAGAGACACCAGAGTGTTCTGTGTAGCGCCCGGTAACGGAGCCCTCGCCATGTCTCCGTCGACACTGCTGCTGTTGTCGGGAGTCCTGGCTCACGCAGCAGTAATTAAAGAGCAGTCGGACTGTGGGCCGGGACCATTCTTCGAAGCGGACTGCAATACCTGCCAGGAACAGTGCACATACCCCAACGGCAGTACCTGCAACACCTGTGGAGAACCAGAAAGCTTCCAGACAATTTGCACTTCTGAAGTGTGCGACTGCAGAAGCGGGGAGACCAAGGATGATGAGGAGGGCTTCTGCACGTGCGCAGGGGGATACTGGAACTGCGGGGTAGGTGTCGGACAGTCAGATGGCTCTGTCGTAGTCTCAGATGGCTCAGATGGCTTTGACGCACTGTCAGATGGCTCTATCGCGATCTCAGATGGCTTTGACGCACTGTCAGATGGCTCTATCGCAATGTCAGATAGCTCTGACGCACTGTCAGATGGCTCTATCGCAATCTCAGATAGCTCTGACGCACTGTCAGATGGCTCTATCGCAATCTCAGATAGCTCTGACGCACTGTCAGACGGCCTCGCGGTAGGTGAAGTCAGAGCGAAGGCTACACCTGACTGGAAACTTTCCAGGGGAGCCATCGCGAGATCCGATGATACGTCTGATTCTGACTCTTGGCTGGAGGAGAGAACTGGTTGGACCGCCGTAAGTTCCAATGCTATTTCTAAATCTGACTCTCTCTTAAATAGCACTGGTTTGTTCGCCTTGGCATTCAATGAAACATTTGATTCTGGCTCTCTCTTGCAAGAACCTGGTAGGGTCACAACTTTATCAAATGATACATCTGATTCTGGTTCTCTTTTGCAAGAACCTGGTACACTCAGAATAGTATCAAATGATCTGGGAAGAACCTGAAAACCTCAGACCTCCAAGGTCGTGAGACATCCAAACTACCCGGTCCTAAGACCGCAACGGCATCATTGATACATCTGATTTGGAAAGGCTTGGAAGAACTTCAAAACAAAAATAAACGACAGAAGGGGAAGATGGCGAATACACCACGAACCCAAGCATTGCTACATCTGATTCTGATGCACTGATCCACTGAACTCAATCTCCTGAAGGTGCCAACCCGTCAAGCGGGAAGTTTGAGATAATATGAAAGCCAAGATTTAAGCCTGCAGAATCAAGAAAATGATCAAGCCCCTCTCGCGCACAACTTCTGTGGCCACTCCCGACCTGCAGCAGAGTGAACTTGCTGTCGCGTGTTTTTCCCGGTTTTGTTTCATATGCGTGCGCGATGTTAATACCAAAAATCCGTATCAAACAAATGATGGGTCATTCGTGCACTAGTCAACATGCATTGCATGTAACGCATGTAAAATGTGCTCCAGAGCTTCCACAAGCTCTGCCAAAGGAAGTAGACTGGCCCAGCTCCACCGGCGCGGGCAGGGTGGCATCGGGTCACCGTGGTGTGGGCCTTTTATCCTTGTGGGGGTTTAACCCGCGCCCCGCCGGGGGTCAGGCGCCACCTTCGCCCCACGGGGGCCATCGATGCCCCCCTCTAACTCCGAAAATATGGGGGTTAGCGCAAATCTGCAAAGTGCATTAGAAAGCTCACGTAAATTCAATAAGAAATTACTTCGCATGTTTAAGCGCTCAGGTTAATGATTTGACCTCCAGAGGTCAAGAAAGGTCACGATAGGCTATTTTCACTCAAATATGCAATGCTTAAGAAAACTGGGCATAACTCTTATGCCATTAGAGCTATTGAGATCTGGTTAAGTACATTTGATAGGAAATTGCCAGCTCTTTTTCCGCTATGTGAAACGTAAAGACCTCCCGCCAGTGGTTTGACCTCCACAGGTCACCTCGTGACCTAATATGACCTAAGGTCACGAAAGGTCAGAAAGTGACCTTGCGGTATATCAAATGAAAGCCAGTGACAAGACACACACGTTAGTGTTTGTTTTAGCGCTCTAGCTTAATTAGGTCAAAATGTATTGTCAAAATATTGTTTTTGACCCCTGGTGAACTTGGATGACCTTGGAAAAGTCAAAGGGCAAATATGACCCCTGGGATCTGTGAAAGGGTGTCCAACAACGCTGTTCTGAGCAGTCTGAGTATTTGCAATCATTTTTGTGACTTTTAGATCATAAGAAAGCTTTTCCCCATGCTTTTCCAATGGGAGAGGTCGCCTCGTGACCTGACCTCAGGTCACGAAATCGAAAAATTCCGGATATACACGTTGTAGATCCTGGAGGGGCCATAGAGTGTAGCAAGTGTCAAATCGATCGACTAAGAAATGTAGCTCTTATAGAGCTTCAAAGTTGAAGTGAGGTGACCTTGGTTGACCTCGCCTGGTGACCTGACCTTGGGTGACCTGGGGTAAAAATTTTCAGGAATGGTGGGAAAATGATGAGGTAAGAGATAGAGCCCTCAACCGCGGTGCTGCGTCTCGTCGTTTTTCTGCTATCTCGAAAATACCTTTAGGGGGCATCGATGGCCCTCCGGTGGGGCGAGGGTTAAAGGGCCAACCGACCTCCAACGCCATGAGGCGCCCAAAATACACTGTTTGAAATATTGATGTATGCTGGGCATGCCAGATCGTGGTAAGCTTCTGCCCCGGACATGCTGCAATCGAGCTGTTTTTTTTACGTCAAGCTGTGCTTAGAATGGAGAGACCACTGGCCCAATTCGAACTCACCCGATTCTGACGGTCACTAGTCAGTCGTTCGTTAACTAGCAGCTCTCTGAGCTGACCGGTCTGACCTTGACCGCGGGACTGACCTGAGAGAGATGACTCCTCAGAGCAGGCCGAGTAATCGCAGGGCTCCAGAGATCCGGAGCGTCGGCGATCCTGGCAGATCCGCTCTGGATCCACCGCCGGATCCCTGATCCATGGGGGATGAATTGTAAACAGTCGCATCGAATTCTGGCACGTCAGCTCAGATGTTGACACAACGACGGCTTCCATTTCCTTCGATCTATGGCGCGGTTCAAGAGTACAAAGTATGCAAATTTCTCATGACACTTGATAAATAGACGAATGAATGATAATGATGATGTTGAACACCATCGAAACTGCGAGCAATTAAACGGGAAAAGTCCGACGCAAGACAGACGGATTGATTAGCTTTGAAGGTTGATGCTCGCCACTAGCTTCGTTTACAGGAGCAGGTAACGTATTTAGAATTTTAGGACAAATTTAACACAAAACTTTCGAAAAATTCAGACTTAATGGATTGTAGTACACTTCAGAAGCCTCTGCTACCTGAAATAGCTTGCTGCGGTGATTTAAAATTAGTAATCTCCCTAATAAGAGAACGTCAGTGCAGTTGATGAAGTAAGTTGCCATTGAAAACGTAGCGTCACAAGCTAGAAGCACGCGTGATTAAATCTGGATATGAAGAAGGGATGACAAGCAATTCAAACTGTACGCTAGCTCAGCTTTGTGGACATTTTCCTCGCATCGACCGTCTCCATTTTGTCGCAGCCCTCACAATCGTGTATTACGCCCGATGCAACAAAGAGAGGTCACAAAAATTATCTGCTTTCATCAACGTACATTGGTTTTTGCCCGAGGTAAGCTCAGACAAAAGAAAGCGTTTGAAGCATACCAAATAAGGACAACATTCGCCACGATACATGCATGGATTAGGTGGGTAACATGCCGAGCTACAGTGTCACATACAATGCTTCAATTTATAAATTACAATGTCACTCAGAATGACCAATTTATCCTTCTACATGGAGAGCACCTCTTACATACATGCTTCACATGTACCTTAAATGGTACCAATGCGAGATTTTAAGGAAAGTTGCCGACTGGGAGAAAATATACAACGGTCTGACCTCGCTGACTATATAAACTGAAATCGTCCAAGTCGGCTTTTCTGACACTCGGGAGGTGCCGTTGTTAATTTTATTTCATTTTATTTTATTTTATTAGGGCCACTCCCAACAGGCACACTTGCCCAATTACAGGAGTATTGGCGTGGGTGTTTAATGATCCTCTCCACCGGGTCAATCGGACACGGAAGGCGGTTTCCGCCGGGGATTGAACCCACGTTAATGCATGCTATCCGATCCGAAGACTGGCAACGAAGCCACTAGGCCACCCGGCCCCCTAGTTCAGAACATTCTCTCATGTACTACTCACCTGGTCATTTCATCGCCGAATCTCTCCGCACTTCTGCTCCTCGTCTTTCTTCTGGCGTAGCTCTCGTCTCTTAGCCGGGCCTTCCACCTGCTGGAGGCCGACACGCGCCGTTTGACCTGACATGACCTGAGAGGGTTCGACCCGACATCACCGTCATCCTCGGGCAATACGGGCCTAGGAATGGTGTCGCGGTCGGAACTGTCCAGAGCTTTCAGCTCCTCCTCAGTGTAAAAGTTTGTGTAGCTGCGCCGAAGGCACCCATAGCGCACCGGCCGCTCTGACGTCACTGGCTCCGGGTGTGACGTCATAGTTTCACTGCGTGACGTCACCTCGGGAGGCGGCCGGTAGGCGGGGCACGGGGTGCGTACCATAACACAATAACCGTTTTCAATTCGAGAATCATTGGCGAAATCGTTTCGCATTTCGACTCGAGGCTTTGAGTTTCGAAGCTCAGCTCCGTTGGAACGGATCCAGTTGTTGCAAGCATCCCTTTCGGCCAGTTTTCTGGGCTGAGCGTACGGCGGATCGTCCGTATGAACGACTTCACGACTATTGTCGCTATCGCTGTTGCTGGTTTTGCACCGCAGTCCCTTTCGGGCGGCGATTTCCTCGTCAATATTGCGCTCGTTGTAGGGCGGGCTCGGCGTGGTGGAGTCGGCTCCCATACAGAGCACGTGCACTCCGTTCACGTACACCTGAGTGGTGGCGCCCGAGTCAATATAGAGCGCGTCGTTCCCGCTCCCGCCAGCAAACACATGGCCTGATCCGGACCTGTTATAGATGTCGCTGCTGTCGCCGCCTGAGTTGTTATAGGTGTCGCTGGCGTGCCAGCTGGTTCGAGCCGTTTGTCTCCAGGCGTTGTTGTCCGGTAGACAAGGCCCACAGTGCATGGTGCCATTGATGGAGACAGGCCCCGAAGCAGGCAACAGCTGTATATCGTCTATAGGCAGCGAGGTGTAGTCGTCATGGTAACCGTCGCACGGCAGAAGCGCCTCCTCCCGGCGATGGTTCTGCCACTGGCCACCAGGTGGCAGAAGCGTCCGTTTGCCAGACCGTGTCAGAGAGAGATCAGCTGAGCGTGGTCTGGGAACTGTGTCATAGATGGCGCCACGCTGTCCGCGGTACAACCAGCCCGTTTTCAGGCCTTCGTCCTTGGCTTTACCACGCATCTTCCTCCTCAGGGAGACGGTCCTCTGTAGCATCGAAGACACTGCAACGGAGAAGAAAATGCGTGTCAGATTTCCACGATTATTGTTCAATTTTTATCCATGACAATAGGTGCAAGCAATGTAATAGAGACCAGAGCAGCAAAAAAAACGAGTTTCTTCATTTGCTAAAACACAACATTCGGTATTTCGATGCAACGAGGCAGGACATTTGTTTAATGCTTTGAAGGTCAATAACAAAGCACCTTTGACTAAATCGATGCAATTCACGAAAAGGCAGCTGAAAAGATAGGTTAGTGCTTCCATGTAAGTCACGTCACCAAACCAGCATTTAGGCACACCACGGCCTAAAAAGGTAAGCTACGACATACAGGGGGGGCAGACGGGGGATGGACGGGGGCCACACGGCAAACGTGGCGACATCGTGGCGCCGACATGGGGAGAATTAGGGGCATGACAGGGGGCAGGATCGGGGTCCATGACGACATAACAGTTTGATTCGGAAAACAAGACAGGGAGTGTG
Organism: Lepas anatifera; assembly: GCA_034440635.1. Taxonomy (NCBI): domain Eukaryota; kingdom Metazoa; phylum Arthropoda; class Thecostraca; family Lepadidae; genus Lepas; species Lepas anatifera. The sequence continues at coordinate 183,085 of JAOTON010000968.1, read as the reverse complement.
GCTAAGATCACATTCATTTCTGAAACGTGAAAACCCAGAAAAACATTTTCGAAACAAAAATGCAGACAGCTACAAATTTGACCTCGATTTATTTTCTGGCCTGCCACTGGAGCGCCCTCCAACAAGGGTACACAAAAAGAATGGAAACAAAACCAGTGTTTATAGAATATCCATATAATGCACATGAGCATCCCGTAGAAAGAGGCACGCACTCTCTAGTAAAGGGGCCAGGTTTTACCTCAGGGACAGTCTCATAATTAAGCATATCCGTACAGGGGCCGGACGACACAGGAGCGCCGTTTGGACGGGTGCAACTCGGGAGAAGTTGTAAGAAGTGGTTTTTAATCGGATAAATTTTCGTTTTTTGGGGGCCATGGTCCCTTCCCCCTCTGCGTCCACCAGTATATAAGTAGCGGACCCACGACTTCATTGGGGGGGGCTAGAAGCTCTAACCCCCCTGCCATCACCTTGGATCAGTCTCCGTCAATGCGCATTTACCAAAGACATTGACATTGCAGGGGGGGACTTGAGACCTCTTAGATCCGCTTGCATCCACCACTGAAGAACGTGAACCCAGCCAAACTTGTAGCCGGCAATATCATGAAGAGTACGATTTCTGGCAGCATCAGGGTCTCCCCGGTAACGTTCTGCGATTTTTCCGAGACGAGGCCCTCATATTTTGATGTTTTTATTGGAACCATGATGAGAAGATGACGCTGTCTCCATCCACAGAATTTAAGCAATTTCTGAAAATATGAAGTAAATGAAGTGAATTCGTTTCAGGAGGTAGGAAATAAAAAAGCTGAGCGTGGTTATTATGTATCCACAATGACCAGGGATCTGACTATAGTTGAATCAACACTGTGACAAGTAATGCAAAAGACCTATATATGCATTTCCTATTAATTTCTTACTTTTTAGCTGCCCACTGTGTGCTTTAGAAGGCACGTCAGAAGGTCATAATTACGGGTTAGACCCCAACCATCTGCGTGATCGGATAATGATCGCATTTGACGGACGAAGAATTCCTGACGCAACTGAATCGCAGCACCCGTTACATACCTGTATGGACATCGAAAGCAGTGGGTGGGGTGAACGGGTCCCCCTACTCGGGTTTCAGGGGGACTTACCCGTGGCGGATCAGCCGGTCGGTTTGGGAGGGCAAACCAAAGTCGAAAACAAAAAGTCCGCAACCAAAATCCTAAAAACTCGGTACGGGGTTTACAAGAACAAAAAATAAAAACGTCACGGGCTAAAAATATGAGCCAAGATCCTTTTCCTATCCAAGGCCCGATATTTTCACTGAACTTAACTGGTTCCGTTAGAAGTTGAGAGTTAAAGCACCAAAATGTTGCCTATAAACTAAAATGAGTCGGAAAAAGGAGGTCGATCGCTTTGGGGCAAAACATAGTTTTGCCCCGAGCTTTCCGTTTGGGGGCAATTGCCTTTTTGCCCCCCTGGATCCGCCACTGGACTTACCTCTAAAATTTTTGGACCTCGAGTTAGTTTTTTACATTTTCTCCCCCTTACTGGAGTGAATACAGATAAATCTGCTGGTGAAGTACATCGTCGTTTGTTTTATTTGTAGCCGAAATTCCCAGAATTTTCATCCCCATCCCCCCCTCGGCCATTGTCATTCCGGGGTCCGCCCGGCCAGGAAAAATGCCGTGGCAACGCCCCCTGTATCCAGATTGGCCATCTGCAGTTATTAATCACAGATGTTGGCATTGTTGCAGGAGTAATTACGTCCACGCCAAATATTTCAAAGGGTGATCCAGGAGGGAATATTGGGTCTGAAGTTCACTGGATTCTAGAACGCAGCCTAAAAAATAAAGGCAGTCTGAAAAGCTTCTGATGGTCAGGTGACGAATTCTTGCCGTCTCCCCTCATTCCAGTAAGTACGTCAAAAATTCATCACTTTTTTCTGTCAGTGCTCGTGCTCTTTATGTTTAAAAAGTGGCGGATACAAGAGGGCAAGAAGGCTCAAGCCCCATCCCCGAAATTTCCGAGTGCCTATAGGCTATAGGCTACTACGGATAGTAACCACTGAGCCGGAGGCTGTTCCGAGGCAGTGGCGAGGGAAACTTGAGCCCCTCCCACCAAAATGACGTCCTGGATCCGCCACTGTGTATAACATGCCTAAATCACGCCTCCACTCGTGAATATCACCGCAGGGCCCAAAACCAGGCGGTACGAGCCGTAATTGGTGGATACGCCGCCGCCGATTCCCACCAGGGCTGGATGACGCCGGCTCTCTGGCCGCCGGCGCCTGTAATGACGGGCACGTGCGGCCCGACACCGGGCATCATCTATCACCTGTGATAAAGCACACGCAATCATGCACGGCTCAGTCGAGTGGCACGCGAGACTGGTGGTGTGATGGGTGACACCACAGCAGCCGCCGGCGTACCGCTGGCATGCCGCTGAATCGAGGCGAGGTATTCGGGCGGAGGGTTCGCCGCAAGGTATCTTTACTTAAGGGTACGTTCAAGAGGGATTCATTCACGCCCGAGTGACGTCACACGGGCGTGGAGGCATTCGTTCACCTTTGGGTCGTGTGTCAAACTGCTTCTAATGGCACTGCCCGCTTACGAATTTGTGAGAATATACGGTCATTAGGCTTATCCCAAATGCAATAAAGAGGCATATCATCTTCGATTCTGGGTCACTCCTTGCAAAAATTTGGATATTTAATAATTTAATTTGCCCATGTTACCTATGCTACAAGGTGTGACGTCACATCCAGTGATCTGCGCTTGCTGTTGGAAGCGGGCTGGTTTCGCCGTTTTTGGTGTATTTGAGCAGTGTGCAGTCACCAACCACCAATCAACCAACACTACCGCCAACCACCACCAATCAGGAGCCGCCTTTACTGTGACGTCACGCTGGCGATGGAATTCTCCTTTCCCCATTGGATTGTTAAAATTGATCAGCTTTAATCGTCTTTGACGGATACAGTATGTCTTAGGGTGGTTGAATGGTTCTTCAATAACTTCGCGTTTAATTCGATTTCAATATCTGCCCTCTCGAGGGGATTTATTTCCAATTGATTTTTTTAAAAGCGTCTAAAGTTGGCCCTGCAGCCTCCGTATCGGTTATACCTTAGTTACCGCTCCCATATCGCTCTGTGACGTCACCCCGGGGAACGGAAATCCTTCGATGGGTCAACCTTATGTAAAGTAATCTTGGGTGATGCGTGTGAGCGTGAGTGGTACCTCGGGGCCGGGGGGAGGGATAGCTCCAGACAGGGTGTATCTCGGGACGGAGGGGCAGCTTGAGATGGAGCTGTTTGGAATAAGGGGTATAGTTTCGAGCAGCTCGGCTCGGTTATGTTTTATAGTCATCGAGAAAATCAACAAGAAATATCATGTTCGATCCAAGCCACCAACTGGACAAATTATTATTTTCTTAATCACTAGACAAAACACTTGATAGTTGATAAATATCTGTGAGACACCAAATGATCTGGCTTCCGAACAGTCACTGGTCCGCTGTACATTTTTAATGCTGTATGTTGAGAATTTCTGCTAGTAAGCTTCAACCACGCATTCAACAGGCGATTTATGAAAGTCAGTCCTTGTATCCAAATCACGGTTTCCGATCTATCAGAGAATCTACTCTCTGCCACCCTGATTCCAATCGAGCAACACATCACCATGTCCTTCACACCTATCTAGGCTACCACACGCGCTGCTGAACAATGGCAAATGCAGCAGGTCCAATTAGCCGTAACGAGACCGAGTAGCACAGCTCGCACTGTAAATCACCATCAGCGGGGCAGCCCGCTGCAGCGCGGCGCTGCAGTGGCAGGGTGTCCGTTACGGCTGCTGGTGGTGTACGGCGGCGGCCCGGGGTGACGTCTCGGTCTGTGACGCACTGCCGTCCTGCACCTGATCCGGTTATAGGTCACTGATACAGGAGCAGGGGTGGATCCAGGCAGGAGGAGCATTCTGACCATGCCCCGCCCTCCCCCTACAGCTCAAGTGGTCGAATCTTACCCACTTCTGTTCTGATTTTGGCCGGTATTCTTTGAAAACAATAAGATTCGCACGATTTTTTCTCGGGTTTCTCCCAAGATGTTCGTTTTACATCCGGCCCTGTACAGGAAGGAACGGCTGAGTCTGATGTCATTCCCGACATGTTTTTTAATGACCAAACAGGCCGATGTTGGGGTTGGCTCCGCCTGTAGAACGCTGCCATGTTGCTGTGAGTACAAATAGACGAGGAGAAGAAGACCTAAGTGCTGGAAAATGTACAACGGGCTCCCACAAGAGGTCTGCCCAGGATGGGACGCGCGATGGGAGTCATGGGACATGGTGGGAAATGGGATGTAATGGGATGAAATGCTCCCAGTTTCATTCGAGACGGGATAGAACATTATTTTTCTGCCGTCAGGGAGAAAAATTAACGGGATGGGACGCGATCCCTTTTTGGTAAATGTCCCGGAACACAACGGAAGTGGACAGACTGGGAAGTGACGGCACAAATGGATGACGAAATTTCATCCCACGCTGAGCTCTAGCTGCCAACCGCGATTCAACAGCGCGGACGAACGCGTGAAAGCCGGCACTGAAAATATGTCTGCAGGAGTGGCGGTGGGAAGACCGGGAGGTCGTGTGAGCGTATAGAGCTGTAGACCAATACAGTGACCTAGGTCCCATGCACAAGTTCAATCGCGCTCGACCACTGTATCCAGATACAATTACGATCCGGATCCCAGCTTTTGGCAATGGAAACTGGCGTTCAATCCGGTTCTTGTCGGTCCCCATCCAACAAGATGTGACATTATTTGGCAGCGTGATGGTGAATATTCTCCATACAGTGCAGAGGGTAAAGGAGAGTAAACTGTAGAGGGTAAAGCTCTTTGGAAATTATGGTGAAGGGAAAGTGAAGGGAGTGAAGGGAAACGTCACTGGTGCCCCAGAAATGTGGACAAAATTGCAATTGAAAACTTTTCTATCCCAAGCAGCTCTCAACTCGATCCTGAGTCTCAACTCTATCCTGACCGCCTCCTCCCATGGAAACTAAGCCATTGTCTATTGTTTAGCTGTCTTAAATGCTTAATGAAAGTCTTTGCCGTTTGAGTTGAAGCGAGCACCGTATGCAACTGCGGTGGTTCGTAATTACATACGTAGTACATTCGTAATTACATTATATATTTAGGAACCGTGATTACATCCGTCTCATCGGTTAACTCGACCCATGTAATACGCGTATGTTGCATAGTAATGCGGCATCACGTCTAATGAATGCCCATGTAGATAATGTAACGAATGAAAATATAACGAACAACACGTAAAAGAATAAACTAATAAAAAATGATATGTGGAATGACGTCAGAGCACCTAAAGCTTAACCAAAGCTTAAGGGGAAGTGATAAAGCAGTCGCCTCAGGCGGGAAACGTTTGATGACGTGTTTGTTCTTCATGTAATGTTGCTGAGTAACCATCGCAAGCGACCCGACCTGTTTTGCTAATGGCGAACAATGCAAATATGCAAATATTCGAAAACACTCCAAACCAATTTTGACACCGGTGAAGTAGGTTCTGTTTTCACCTTGTCCAAAGGTTAGTCTGTTCTCTTCCTCATTTACCCATGTAGAAACTCAAAATGCAATCATCTTGTATATCTTGCGAGGTCCCATCCAAAGCTATCAACTTTCGGCCCAATTAGTGAATCATTTTGGAAATCCCGCTTAATTCCACCATTGCACGATAACCAGCCGCGCCATGCAAGCAAATCGGGGCAAAACCCGAGCATCAGCTTTGAGGGTGAAATCCCTTCATCTAAACTAGTGCAAAGACGAAATCTGCGATCGCAGAGAAGACTGTACGTTAACACCCAGCGTAGCTAGAGGAAAACCGACACAATCGCACGGATAAACTTCATGCAATAAGACAGCAGCATCGGTATTCGTTTCAACATTTCTCCCGCCTATTTGATGATAAAAAGATCGCGTAAAATCGCTACCTTCTTGAAATATCCTCTACTCACTTTAACAGCCTTGTAAGCCCACCACTTCTTTGCGGTCTTTTCACTCTGACCACTCCAGGGCCTCCTTTTACAAAAAGTGTACGTCACGAAAGCAGCGTGGAGAAAGGACAAGAAACTTAATAGGTTTTGGAGTGCTGAGGCGAGGAGCATGATTGTAAGTTGATAAGATGTATACTGGTCTGTCTCCTCGAAATCTGGATGTAAAATACACTTAAATTATATATTCGGCCCAGTCCTTTGTCAGAATTAGGTTTGTCGAATATCAAATTATCAGTCATAGTGGGGCAAGACTTTGAATCCAACCGAATTTGTGTGCCCAAATATATAATATATGTGTGTTTACATCCAGGATTCCAGGAGACAGGCCAGTCTACACATTGTAGACAAGAGAATTACACTAAAAAATTACACACCACCCAGTTTTACAAAGGCAACGGTCCTTAATGCACCAAACGAAACCAAAACCAAACTGGACCTCAGTTTGAATTTCGACAAAACACCCGCTGTACGATATCGCTTTCGAGCGTCGCACAACGGATCAACACTGTGATAGAGCGGCCATTCTCAGCAGCGCACAGCGGATCACAACCGTGACAGAGCGGCCATTCTGACGTCCACAACGTGCCACGCACACAGGCCAATTGGCCAATTACAGGCCCGCAGCAGACGCAGCGGTCGCATGAACTAAAAACAATGCAGGACACTGAACACAAACGGGGCCGGCGCGGCAGCGGGGAAAGCTGCCCCGACAGCGCGCCGTCTTCGCTCCAGACTAAATCGCTGGCCTTAAATAGGCTTAATCGTCCTACTAGAGTGAGCAGAACTGCACCGCTATCAACTGTGCTGGAGTCTGAAGGAGCAGCTCCTTCGTCTGCGCTGAAAAACGGAGATGGTATAACTTCGCGGCGCACGGTATACGGCCTTGTGAGAATCCAGGCCGAGACTGCGCGCGGAAGGTACTTTGGAACTTTAAAGCTCGGAAACTGTGTTTAAAGCTAGGAGACTGAGAGACTTCACCCCCTGAACAACTTTGCATATATCTTGAGGAGAAATTTTGAAAGAGTCGAACAACTTTGCATATATGTTTGAGGAAAAATTTTTAAAACTAGAAGTATGTATGAAAGTAATGACCCGTTCACATCCGCCAGAACCAGCCAAGATTTCTGCCGATGGAATGTGCAAAAAGCACGTGAGATTGTCGACAAAAATATCGGCAGATTCGGTCAGCAGATTCTGCCAAATGTAAATGGGCCCAGTGCCCAAACTTAATTTCAAATGGTTACAGAAAGAATAGTGACGAGGCAGCGTTTTCTGATCTGCTTATTTTGATGTAGTCATTCAAGTCTACAGAAGATGGTTCCGCCAGACTCACTCTATATCATGTGTCAGACTGTATGGAAATATGATCGGCGGTGGTATGTCCACAGTAGGAAAAATATGACACAGCGCACCTGAATCGGGCACTTTCTGAACAAGCAACACATTTCGAACGATTCTAACCATCCCCTTCAAATAATCCCAAACCATCTGATCTACTTCCACCTTCCACTACCGATCTCGTGCGCCATACGTACCCGAGCGTGTCCATTTCACGCCATTTTGACACGAACTACGCCTCTTGAGAGAGATCATAACTGCTCAATAGGCACTGACCGCCGCATTACCATATCACTTAGATCAGCAGATGGCCACGCGCACGGAAACGCAGGCGTTTCTAAACGCTTCGTTGTCTCTTTAACGCATGCATGCATTTCCGGGCCATATCTTGTGCCTAAGTCTATGACAGTTTAAATATATTTCATTTCATTTTTGAGGTCATGTCTATATCTTTCTCTCTTTTTTATTTAGGATGCACTCTTATTTTCTTTCTCACCTGATTTATAGAACGTATGAGCAATTTCCTTCCTTCTGTCCAATTTTACGCCTCCTGTCTTATATCGACTTTCCATCCGTTTTCTTGGAGCTCTCTCCCTTTCTCCACCCCGTAAGAAAGAGGGAGAGAGCGAGAAATAGCCCCGACACCATAAGTCCCCCATCAGATGTGGAATCACACCGTTCTCTGTCGTCGATATCTCGACGGAACATCGATAGGTCATTACTCGCTGCTCTCTGTCGACCCGCGATGACCTCAGTGACCTCTGGTACCGACGGGGTCACCACCCCGTGTCGTTTGACTGATAAACCGCCCGAGGTGCACACAGGACGCCAGCGCGCGCGCGCACGTGATGAAGGTGCACCGCCAATGGACAACCGCCAGACTTTCTACTGTCCGCCGTGACAGACTGAGGTCCTGCATGGATTGGACAGGTGAAATATTCGCACGCAGATCGGAGGTAGGCTTTGATATTGACGGCTTCAGCAAGGGTGACACAGGTACGGTATCTGATAAAGGTCATCCATCGCATGCACCGTATCTTGACTCCCATTTTTGGCGATTTCGAATACTTGAAGATAACGTCGAAAATAACGTACTTCCGGGGATGCTTAAACTGGAGTGAAAATCCAACAAGGTGTCCAACAACACGGCAGGCATTGCCTACATCCGCCCCTGGCACCGAAGCGTCTGAAACGAGACCAATTCCTTCTGGGGCGTCCGGAGAGAGACTGTACCGGTATTGACACAGAGGATGCTATTTCTCCTTAAGGGTGAATACAGCACAATGCAGTCGAGGGTTATCGCGGTCCAATCTTATCTCCAACACGGGTAACCTCTCCCGCTGAATGGAGAAAGCATAAAGACGGGGCATTCCGAGCCGCTACAGTTCTAAAGGTACACATAGAAACAAACTAGAGGTATGCTGTTGTCTTGTGTCTGAATATCACGGCACAGTGGTTAGAGGGATTCTGACCAAGTGGCCTAATCTACAGATTGTTTCAGAAGAGAAAATATGGTGCCTATCAATATTCAAAACATGTCTACCATGACGTTAACTATTAGTGTACAGCCGTGTGCGTTGGGATGGATCAGCGAACTTGGCCCGATAAATACCAACTTAGATATAGGAGACACTTCATATGCTGCCACGCACAGGCGGATATAAGGGGGGCTACGGGGGCTCAAACCCCTCTCCTCAGAAATTTCAGAGTACCTATCGTAACTGCATGGATGGAGGCTGTTTAGAGGCTATGGAAAAGGAGGCTCGAGCCCCTCCCCCCAAATGGAATCCTATATTCTCCTACACACAATATTTTCCGGTATCTCTATCGATATCAATTTGGAATAACATTAAACAAATTGTCATGAAATGTCCCAGTATCGACACATTATATCTCAAAAGTCGATCAGTCAATAAAACCAGCGCAGCACTGCCCCGGATACGCAGCCCCAGCCGGCCAATGAGGACGATGCTAGTGGCCCGGGGATGGACCAATCAGGACACAGCTCGGCTTCCGCCGTTCAGAGACGTTTTCGTCCGAGGACTTCTGTCTCGAAACCGTGCTAACCTGTTGACCTCCGGCGACTTTAACACCTCAATGAACGTGAGCGGCACGGTCACCTTTCTGACGTTTAATTTTATAGTGGTTGCATCAAACGAATAGGTAATCAATTTCGTGGATACATTTTCCAACTAAGCAATGCACACACTAAGCATTTTTACTGGCTGTTGGGTTTCGTTGCAAAACTTAACAGGAGTGACCAATGAACGCAGTAAAACATTATTCCTTGAAAGAAGACTAATCCCATATACAGTAATTTCTCGTGCACATCTTCGCACAGCAAATGTGACACGATACATTGTGAAGTTTCTACACATATTGTCTGAGTTTCCATGGCCAAAATACGATCCGGATCGGACTGCTGATCCGGATCAGACAACGAGTCTATCAAGTGCCATTTTCTCAGCACTATGGCACAAACCGTGCTATAGTGCTGGGGAAATATCACTTACTGGACTCAATGACCCCACAGTGTATCCTGATCAGCAGTCCAATCCGGATCGTCTCATTGTGCATGGAACCTGACCATGGAAACTGGGTCATTGATACATTGCGGAAACTACGCTTGCTGTACAACTTTAACCCGCGCCCCACCGGGGGTCCGGCGCCACCTTAAACCCACCGGGGGCCATCGATGACTCCTCCCTCTAACTACGAAAATATGGGGGTTAGCGCAGATCTGCAAAGTGCATTAGAAAGCTCGCGTGAATTCAGTAAGAAATAACTACACATTTTTAAGCACTCAGGTCAATGGTTTGACCTCCAGAGGTCAAGTTAGGTCGAGATCGGCTATTTTCACTCAAATATGCAATGCTTAAGCAGACTGGGCATAACTCTTATGCCATTAGAGCTATTGAGATCGGGTAAAGTACATTTTATAGGGGAAAATGCCAGACCTTTTTCCGCTATGTGGAACGTAATGAACTCTCCGCCAGTGGTTTGACCTCCAGAGGTCACCTAGTGAACTAATATGACCTGAGGTCACGAAGGGTCATGAAGTAACCTTGTTGTATATTAAATGAAAGCCAGTGACGAGACATACACAATGGTCTTTAGTTCAGCGCTCTAGCTTAATTAGGTCAAAAGTTATGGTCAAAATACTGTTTTTGACCCCTGTTGACCTTGGATAACCTCGGAGAGGCCAAAAGGCAAAAATTGCCCCTGGGATCCGTGAAAGGGTGTCTAAGAAGGCTTTTCTGAGCAAACCAAGCATTTGCAATGGTGTTTGTGACTTTTAGATCATAAGACAGCTTCTTTTCCACCATGCTTTTTCAATGGGAGAGGTCACCTCGTGACCTGACCTAAGGCCACGAAATCGAAAAATCCCGGATATATATCTTGTAGACCCTGGAGCAGTCTTAGGAAGTTTTAGGAACTTCAAATCGAACGACTTAGAAATGTAGCTCTTATAGAGCTCAAAAGTTGAAGTGAGGTGACCTTGGTTGACCTCGCCTGGTGACCTGACTCTGGGATGACCCGGGGTCAAAAATTTCAGGAATGATGGGAAAATGATGGGGTGAGAGGTAGAGTCCTCGACCGCGGTGCTGCGCTTCATTCGTTTTTCTGATATCCCGGAAAAGCCTTAGAGGGGCATCGATGGCCCCCGGTGGGGCGAGGGTTGATGCGAGGCACGGCACCCTCTTACCATTTTTGTTTTAACCACAGAGCATTTCACCGCTGCGTTTACTCAAACGTTTTTTCCATACCATATGTGATGCATTTCACCAGTGGCGGGTACAAGGGGGCTAGGGGCTTAAGCCCCTCCTCTCTAAAAATACTCCAGTGCCGATAGTTAATGCATAGCCGGAGGCTGTTCGGAGGCGATGGTAGGGGAAGGTCCAAGACCCCTGTCCCCTCCCCCAAATGAAGTCCTGGAACCGCCACTGCAACTCACCATGTGCATTAACGGGAAAGGACGCACAATCTGCACACAACAAAAGCTCCAACAGGACACCACAAGAGAACAAGTTGCGATTGCATAACCCACGGGCCGCGCCATTAAAGTGACTGGGAGCCGGCAGCATTGTATGATTAATGTGAATGTTTGTGCTCAGCCAAAATGGCAACATCCGAATCCCCTGAAACACCTATCTGAATGACTTTATTGTAAGATGCGATGCACGTGTCTTATAAAGCACAGGCTCAACACCAAACAACCATGTAGCATCCCATAACTGTAAACGTAATTGCTTTCCTCCCAATTGTTTAGTAATACTCAGGTCCCCAGCGCAGGAAACAGACTAAATTATGGGCCGGCACGCATGTGCACTCTCTCCGTTAAATTTGAATACCACCGTCCTAGTCTACCCTGCCATTACATCATTGAGCCGTGGGCCCGGCCCAGTACACGGTGTCGTGTCACCAGACGTAGCCCCCGATCAGTCTCCCGCCCAATTACCGACGCCCTCTGCCAGAGGCGAGACCAGGAGAGCCAAGCGCGGGGTAATAGCAACTCTGCAATTTGAGAATGTTCTTATAGTAAATCCTCAAATTTAGACTGAATCACATGCAGTGTTTGGTGATAAATTCCACCGGCTGGGAAAGTCCCGGTCACGCCTCTGGTTTCAAGTAGACAGCGAACACCTCAAACAAGGACACGCACAGTTACCCGCCGGGCTCGTCAGTGTCTAATGAGCAAATGATTGCCGGCGGTCCGCCGGCCGGCTTCGCTTGGGTGATTTTTACAGACAGAGCCAACGCCTGAGAACATCCGACTCCGAGCAGCTGCCACAGTTTCAGAGACTTTTACAGACACAGAGCCATCGCCGAGAAACGATGAGCAGCTACCCAGTTGAGATAAAACGCAGAGCCATCGCCTGAGAACATCCACTGACAGCTACCGCAGTTCAGAGACTTTACAGACGCCGAGCCAACGCCTGAGAACTCACTGAGCAGCTGCCACAGTTTCAGAGAATTTACAGACGCAGAGCCAACGCCTGAGAACATCCGACTCAAACAGCTGCCACAGTTTCAGAGACTTTTACAAACGCAGAGCCAGCGCCTGAGAACATCCGACTCAAACAGCTGCCAAGTTTCAGAGACTTTACAGACGCCGAGCCAACGCCTGAGAACATCCACTCCAAACAGTTGCCACAGTTTCAGAGACTTTTACAGACGCCGAGCCAACGCCTGAGAACATCCGACTCCGAGCAGCTGCCACAGTTTCAGAGACTTTTACAGACGCCGAGCCATCGCCTGAGAACACCCGACTCCGAGCAGCTACCGCAGTTTCTGAGACTCTTACAAACGCAGAGCCAGCGCCTGAGAACATCCCACTCCGAGCAGCTGCCACAGTTTCAGAGACTTTTACAGACGCAGAGCCAGCGCCTGAGAACATCCGACTCCAAACAGCTGCCACAGTTTCAGAGACTCTTACAAACGCAGAGCCAGCGCCTGAGAACATCCCACTCCGAGCAGCTGCCACAGTTTCAGAGACTTTTACAGACGCCGAGCCATCGCCTGAGAACATCCGACTCAAACAGTTGCCACAGTTTCAGAGACTTTTACAGACGCCGAGCCAACGCCTGAGAACATCCGACTCCGAGCAGCTGCCACAGTTTCAGAGACTTTTACAGACGCCGAGCCATCAGAGCCTGAGAACATCCGACTCCGAGCAGCTGCCGCAGTTTCAGAGACTTTTACAGAAGCAGAGCCAGCGCCTGAGAACATCCCACTCCGAGCAGCTGCCACAGTTTCAGAGACTTTTACAGACGCCGAGCCATCGCCTGAGAACCTACACTCGAGCGGCTGCCGCAGTTTCACAGAAGCTGCAGAACGACGGCTGTGCTAACTCCTACCCCGAACTCCGGCGGCGCTGGCCTGAGCCTCGCTACACAGTGCGGGCCTGAGACCTGCTACAAAAAAAGATGCAGGGCCTGAGCCCTACTACAGGTATCGAGCCCGAGCCTTGCTACAAGGTGCGGGCCCGAGCCTTGCTACACGGTGCGGGCCTGAGCTTTGCTCCCCGGTGTGGGCCTGAGCCTTGCTAGCCCAGCTGAGCCCGGACGGATCAGTAGCAATCATTTTCGAAAAAAGTTTTGTTATTCTGCTGGTCATCCTTTTTCCATATTTCCTTCCATTCAAACTTATCTACCAGCCGATAAATACCATAGTTATCTTGGCCAGATAGTCATAACGGATGGTTAACTTCAAACTATCACTTCATTTGACGACAAACTAAAACATTCACCCCGCGCGTCAGCTCAATCAAGAACAGACTCTTAAAAATCAAGGGGTAAGAAAGTCATAGTCATGCCTATCATGGAGGTTGGTGTTTTCCATCCCGTTACATTACATATATTTATGGTGTTTCATTTCATTAGTTTTAATGACCGTTTTGGACAGGTCCTCTTCTCTTCTCGATTTAGAAGCACAAAACCTGCATGCGAAATTTATCAAGGCTCTGTTTACACGTGTTGCCAAGAGGCTCATTTCATAACCACTAGAGCAGCTGGATATGCAAATGTTTGCGAGAAATTCCGAACGTGAGTGAGTGAGTGAGTGAGTGAGTGAGTGAATGAATGAATGAGTAAGTTAATGAGTGAGTGAGGAAGTGGGTGAGAGTGAGTGAGCGAAGAGTGGGTGAGTGAGTGAGTGAGTGAGTGAGTGAGTGAGTGAGTGAGTGAGTGAGTGAGTGAGTGAGTGAGGGAGGGAGGGAGGGAGGGAGGGAGGAAGTGAGTGGGTGGGTGAGTGAGTGAGTAAGTGAGTGAGGAGAGTGAAAAGAGAGGAGAGAGAGAGAGAAAGAGAGAGAGAGAGAGAGAGAGAGAGAGAGAGAGAGAGAGAGAGAGAGAGAGAGAGAGAGAGAGATGACACGCCGTGAGAAGGCCTGATTAGGATTCTCTTGGTCTAAGGCACGCCTACAATCGACCTCTCTCAAGAGAAGAAGGAAGGTCAAGTCCTCTCTCGAGCTCCACTCTGATTACCTGGCAAAGCCACACAGTCAATTTTCCAATCGTTATATTCATTTTTGGCTCCACTTCAGTTCGAATCGTCGAATCCAAGTGTCTCTGAAGGGCATATTCAAATGACTCATGCCATTTTTTGTTGGTGTCGTTAGAAGATTTCCATACAAATGCTATCACAGGAGCCTGAAATACTTCGTGAACAAAAGAAGGCATCTGAGAGCTGTTGTCATGCACACTGCTGTTCTTGGACGCGCAGTTGAACGACGAAACGCTTCTGAAAGTGAAAGCACGCAGACGTTGCGTTCTACAGAAACGTTAGTCCCATAGCAATGCCGGGAGCGCGCGGTGGTATCTAGATCACAGCAGTGCTGTAGCAGCGGACGGTGGAGTCTCGTGTCTTTTGGTGAGAGGTACTTTAACAACAGCTGGGCGGGCCAATGATAAGCACAAGACAGTTTTCTCCTATTATCCCTTGCTTACGCTGATTTAAGCTGCTAATTATGTAAACCGAAGTACTTGTACTTTCTTAAACAAGCCGATCTCGTCTTTTGTTTACGATTTTATAACTGTTGTTACCCGGGGAAGAATCAAAACACGACAAATCCAGGCGACATGTGCTTTTATTCACCCAAATTCGGGTATGAATGAATTAGCCCTTCGGTACATAGAAGCACAAAAACTACTGATTTATAATTAAACCATTATTACCACAATAAAGTTATAATTTTGCACATATTTTGACTAAACACAATTCAGAAATTAGCTAACAGCATCTAAATCCAACCTAAATGTACTACAAGCACAGCAACTACCCTTCCAAATCATGTCACTTTCTTGAGCTCTTCTCGTTCAAGAAGTGAAAACTAGAGCAATGATAACCCGACGGTACATTACAGGCCGTTCCGATTATGCAGAACATGACTACCCTCTCCTTACTTCCCATACACTTACTGACAGCATTACTCCCAGCCGACGCACTTTGGGTCACAACGTGAGACGTTCCCGATCCAAATGACCCCTTTATGACCGAAGTCATGGCCCAAAGCAGAAGAAGCGCGCCACTAGACGCTACCTGGCCGCATCGCCCGGCATTCAGACCCTCCCAGCTTTGAGTCGGGCCCAGCCTTCCAGTAATAGCCGGCTTCCAGCGGCGATCGAACCCACGAAACTACCAACGGGCCAGCCAGCGACCACCAAAACTGTACCCTCGCCCAAACAAAAACACCGCGGCCGGCCGACAACAAAGACCCATTCCTGGATTCTGGGCCGTGCCGGGCCGGTCGGCTTCAAGACTGAGCGCGCGACTTCCGGAGTTGGTCGTCGGATGCGGGTCGCCGCGTGGTGACCTCTCCACGGGCTGCAGGCGACCCCAGGGTCACGGGTCACACCAGCGGCACCCACACAGAGCAGCCGCCGATGGATATTCATACTGGCTGGATATTCATGCAGACCGGGCGAGGGGTCGTGTGCGCGGGCGGCCGGGCGGGCGCGGGGCGGAGGTTCGCTGGGAGCCGATGGGCCGAGCTCGGCGACACCGGCGGAGCGGGCAGCCCGCTGCTGCGGCGCAGGCATCAAAAGGAGGGCACTCACGCACACGCAGAGCGCGAACACTCACAACAGGGCAACACGGGCTAACGCAGGGTGAAACTGGTGTGAAGACTATGCATTGCCCAAAATAATTTTTAAACATGGAGAAATGTCAGCATTATGATTTATTTTTGACTAGCATCCATAAAACATTTTGTAAAACAGCTGTAAATAGGCTGGATTAGCACAAAATGGAACCAAATCAAATCCATCACAGTTTTCAGCCGTTTAGCTGCCCTTAGCCGACATTTTCTGCACCGCTGGTTGTTATTTCCTTGTTTCCCTATTTGTCTTGTCTATGGACTAGTCTGCATAAGCTCCCAAGCTCATCAGCAAGAACCCCAGGAGATGGAAATCCTGAATATCCTGCTACAATTTCGAACGGGCGCTTAATTCCCTTATCTATTTCATGCCAAGATACACCAAGCCCTCACAAATGTTGAAGAACAAGGAAATGGTCACCACGACAAGCCAAAACTAACTTGTACGGCAATTCATTTTTACTGCTCGGTAAGCTAAGAAAACGTGCCTTCCAACATACGAGGGGTATATAACCCACGAGTCGATGTGTCCTAAACCTCATGTAGCTACCAAAATATATGTGACCTGTATAGGGCTATACTGCTCTTTTAGTTAGTGCGTTTCAACGTCTCAGGCCATATAACGCCGCAATATTCCACCAGGAATAGGGATAGGGTAGATTGTGTGTCTCCACACGAAGAGCGGGAAGGTCATTCATACTCTGTCCTCTCTTTGATGGTGAGCTGGTACCCTCACGGCGTGTTGGGAAACTTCCAATCACTGACCTAAAGCCGACTGTTAAAGCCTGTAAATATGCGCAGGACGACCTCCAAATACCTTGCACATGCCCCAAATACCTTGGGCATTGTCAATATTTGAGCCTTAACAATTTACAACCCCGAATTTCAGCATTCCGTACCAGACAAAAGACAGGGATGTTTGCACATTATGCTGATATACATCTAGGTCATCGTCCATATTTCTGAAACAGCATCTATTTCAAGGGGTTCGGTGGACGGTTCTTGAACCTAATCTGCATCGACGGAAGGATGAATGAGTCACAGCCAATGATTCATGAGGGGCACGGACCACTGACTCATAACCTTAATCGTGCTTCCATCATCTGGGTGGATGCTAACAGGTCGCTCTCTCACCTTGACAGAAAAAAACTGATTTTTCGGAGCTGGGCAAGCGGAATGACAAGCCAACAGATTTGTAGAGAGGTGCTCAATAAATTTTCGGTGTAGTTAACCTTTTATGTATCGCTTTTCTCTTCTTTCTATTCTGGATACATAAACATGGTGGGGAGAAGCAGCTTGCGACTCTTCGACAGACGCATAGAGTTTGAAGTACAGACTCTTACCAGTCAATAGGACAATTCGGGACAAATCGATAAGGTGTTCCAGTTTTAGCCTTAGACAAACAGGCAGGTTCCTTTTTGTCTGGTCAAGCAGAGATATCATCTTTGCGTGGCTAAATAACGAGCAGTTGAAAAGGCTGGAGGAGCAGCGTAAGCATTTATGTTCAAAATATGCGGAATAACAGAAAAGAAGGGCCTTAGTACAGCCCTACTGGAAAGATGGTCTCTGTTCTGAACCTAAGTGCTCTGAAGGAAGAAATCTGGGCAAAATATGATGAAAAGAACAACGCAAAAGGGTCCTTTGGCGCCTCAACTCTCAAATTCAAACAGGACCAGTCAAATTCAGCGTAAACATTGGGCCTTGGATAGCAAAAAAAGAGCATCTTGTGGCTCCACCTTTTACCACGTGATCTTATTACATGTGAATATATATAGAAATGCTATCAGTGTATAACGCAATATGTGTGCGCCATCCAAAGTAAAGGATTCGAGAAGAAAGCATATTCCTGGTAGGCTCACTCATTGCCTTGTCCCTGTTCAAGTGACACTAACACCGCACCCAGCCTTGCCGAGATAAATCAAACCTCCAGCATCTAATCAAATCACCCGATGGTAATCAGACATGTATCCGGTTTTCATGGGCGTTTTTACACCGCGTCGAACGGCTCTTTAACCGAGTTTATCATGGACATTTCGAGTTAACCAAATCACGACATCGTACTTAATGACCAGGGAAACCACAAAACACGTCATAAACACCGACTTTCCAATAAACGGGCCGGTCCGATCACAAAGCATTATTCAGATCCCGATCAGCGACGTCGGAGAGCTCTCCAAACACACGTCTGTTCGGCCGGCGCCAGACGTGTCCAAGCGGAAGATGATGGGAACGTGATAGATCAGTGAACAGCCATGACTAAGTCATGATCCGAGCTTGTTGTGTGTGAAAGATGCTGTCGGTTTTGAGGCACGTGAGTGACTGTTTTTTATTCGTTCTGTCTTTGCGAGTCACGAGTTCTGGCTGGTACTCGCCTAACTCGAAAACCGATTGATGAGCGCACTTGCACAGGGATCGTGTTCTATAAGCAATGATGTCCTCCACTATTAGTAAAGAGGAAGTCTGGTTTGGTACTAGCCCACAGTGGATTATCAAATCATCTGCCTGATAGGTACTACACGCTCAAACTGTTTTTGCCTACAAAGCGCCATGCCCAAATGACACAATTAAAAAAAATATTTTATGAAACATTCTTACAAGACCTGGCAGGAAGAAAACGAAAGTCTGTCACTTCCGAAAGGTTCCTAAATGCATTTTTCAAACAAAAATGGCATCACCACTCAGTGGAGCAGTTGAGCTAAGCTATTGCGCACTTTTACAAATTCAAAAACTTTTGCACAGCAGTGAAGGTATTTTCCTTAGCCAGCGGCTTATGGCAATTTCGAATCGAATAAAGTTTCATCACCAAACTGCCTCCGGACGGGTCCCAAGACCCAATGCCCTTGAAGAAGACTAAATTTCAGAAAAGCTCGACATGGACCCCTAAAAATCGCCCAAGAAGGAGCCCTGCCGGCTTTGTAGGGCCAACTGTGCATACATACAGGCTCAATTAGTGATTATAGAGTTAAAATAATCTATAAATTGTTACGTATTTTGGCCCTCACTTACGAATTTATCCGGACCGGAAAACCACCAGGATCCCTGAGGAGTCATTTTTAGGGATTTACTTGTTTGAGTATTCACCCCCAGAGTGACGGGCTCACATTACCGACCAGGGGGCAGTTGGGAGATGGTTTTATATCCAGATTTCTTCATTGCATTTCGGTTTACCTACGGGCCAATGTGGTGTTTTTACAACCAAACGCACAGTTACTTTGAGAAGCGGATCAGGGGAGGGGGACGTGCCCCCGATCGACCTCGGCGCCCCGAAAGGTCGATGGCGCCCGAAATGTCGCTTCACCCCTCCCCCAGGATATAAAGTCGGCGCCCACCGATAGGTTTGGCGCCCACTGATAGGTTTTGCCGGTCATAAGTGGCGCCCCTGGTCCGAGTGGCGCCCCGGGAAGTACCCTCCGATCGGTAATCCGGATCCGCCTATGGAGGTTAATCACGGTAAAATGTCCCACTATTGAATATATAGGTGCATGTCCACATGGCTTATTTATTGGGAAATCATCAAAGTCCAGGCGCTTCACAGCAGTCACTGTTCATCTAAAATCACCCGAAGTGCTTAACTTCAAGCAGTTATCTTCTGTTACCGCCTAATAATTTCACATAATGGATTGATCCCGTGGATGGCAATGAGCCCAGCTTTCATGCTGACCCGATTACATCCATGATCCACACGATAAACCAGAAGTTGATAGGCGATGAGTTCATCTTCCGACTGGGCATCACACGATGTGTTTTGCGTGCGAGATCCTCAGCCTTGGAGAGCCTCCATCACCGTTACGGTGCACACCCGTGTCCGGTTTGAAGCCATCCCGTGTGTAAATACCGCGAGAATTCCTCAGGGTCTTTCTAAATGATCAAACATTCAACAGAGGAGAATAGCTGTACCACAATATCACTACAATATCGAACGTGGCAAACAACTGGAATATCAGAACAATTGGAGATAAAAACTTTGTATGTACAGCCATTCAAAAGCCCCACCTTGACACATGAGAGATTCAATCACCTCCCAAACTTCTTGAATATGCGTACTGTCCATATAAATATCAACGGAACTGAAGCTCTCCCAACAGCCTAAATCATGTCATTGACTAATCGACTCATTTCATAAAATCACTTGCCATAAAATATCAGCTTGTCATCTAAACAAACTACGAGGCTAGACCAAAACAAGTATATGCACTGTTATGCAACCAAAACCGACAGCCAAATGGAGAGCATCACGGCCACAAAATACTATATCCGATCCAGTCGGTTCTGAAAGTGTCCCCGACCAATAAGAGCCGACGGAGCATGATTGTCAATCTGATAAAAATCCACCCCTCTTCTGAAGAATAATAAACGAAAAATTTGCCTAAATGGAATTCATATCCATATCTGCTTCCGAAATAATCCGACTGTTTTGGTTGATGCGATCCGATTCGCCAAAAGTTCGCGGATTTGTTCGATTTGGAGCCAAATGTTTCGGTGATTCATTCGATATAGAGCCAACCGTTTGGGAATCCATTCCATTTGGAGCCAACCGTTTGCAAATTAATTCGTTTTGGGCCACCGGTTGCAGATCCGTCCAAATTTAGAACCAACCATTTGCAGATCCTTTCAGTTAGAAGTCATCCGTTTGGAGATCCATTAGGTTTGGAGCCAGCATTTTGCGGATCCGTTCGATTTACATTCCACCGAGTAGGGAATCCTTCCGGATATCCGTGATAAACTCCACACGCGGCCCGCTGCAGAAGGATGCCGCAGTCATTGGACACCGTGCCTAATAAACAATGTCCGTCTGTTGTGATAGAGGATCCGCTTGAGGCCGGGACCGCCCGTCCGGCTAGCACAACAGTACACCAGCCAGGCCGTATCTCGATAGTCTGCCATCCAACACGGCTGTCAATTCCGATTAGATTCGCTAATGATACAGACTCGCTGGTCCGCGGGAGGTCTGGACTGAGCTCGGGCGCCAGTTGAGGCGACCTCGTTTTCATTTGGCTTCGGAACGGAATTGGTTCTAGTTCCAGTTTTTACTTTCAATTTCTGGTTTTTAAGAGGGGGAAAACAAAATATACAGCATTAAGAAGCGTGCACTGGTACGCCAGAGGTCACCCAAAATATTGCAACGGATCTAAATAGATAATACCATATCAGACAGAATTTAGCAGCATGCTTTGGACATTCACTGAATAAGCGTGTTCAAATATTAATGTGCAAGAAATCAATAAGTGTTTATTTTCCTAAAATATTTCTGACATATTACCTGAAAATATATAAAATATAATGACCGAAATGCCATGCGTCCGAGTGACATACCCAACAATAAATAACTGATCGCTGTAGAAATCACCCAGCATGTCTTTGTTTTCGTTCATCGGGGGCAACCGCGACGGTTGAAAACGTATTCCGCTTGACCCAGACTGGCTATGAATACACAGAGTTGGCTACAAAATACGTGGGAATGTGCAGCTTTCTGGAACAGCCGGTTTTTCATCGACGGCTTCGTGCACCGGTCTTTACCTCCGAAGCACGAAACGTGCAAAGGAGTCGGCGTCGTGCACACGAAATTATGGTGATTAAAACCAACAGGGCGAGACTCCGCCTCAGGACCGATTGCATGAGAGCGCGCGCTGAACACGGAAACGTAAGAACGTGGGAACTGTGAAATTGGGAGAACGCCCCCTGGATTTGTGCTGCGAGTAGACTATATCTATATGTCACGTGCAGCGACAGTATAGCCGCACATGCGACGAGGATTTATATTCCGCGCGTGAGGATAGATTTCCAAGACCCTCCAGCAAGCGTATGCATACATATATGCAAACTTTGACCACCATTGTGTTTTTCTTCGTATCGACATTAACGTCTATTTCATGCTGAAGTCTTATTTTGATACCTATCTACTCTATGTGCTGATGCGGGTGTGCGTGGTTCCAACAAACAGGGCGACGCAGCAGTGTAGGAAAATCGAGAAAAGGCTCATGCTGCATATCCAGTCCAGAAGCCAACCTCTGAGTGTCTATTCTATAATTTTTGGGGGAGAATCATTAGTGTATGTTTGTAATTTCAAACGATAAAACGGCAAATGCAGTTTTAATACATACCTTTTTTAGTTTACTGTATTTTCTCAATTTACAACATTATAAGTTGGTTGATTACGATTCATTTCAAAATTGCCTAAATTCTTAACACACACATTATTCATGCGAACAAAAGTACACATTTAACAAGTACAAACCCTCAGCATCCAACTCCGGATTTCTTATCAAGGCTACCCAAATCCTCTAACGTTGGAACGAAATCCTCGGTGAACTTCACCAGATACCCTGCCATTCCACAATGCAGTCTCCAAGGAAGCTCCCAGATATATTTCTATATTACCATGCAGTCTCTTATGACTCTCACCGCACCTTATCCATGCGATATTCCGGATACCTTTCTATGTTGTGCTGCAGTCTCTACGGTCGCTCACTGCATATTTTCTGTGCGACAGTGCAGCCTCCATTGGGTTAATGAGCTATCTTTCTATCTTTTAATGCAGTCTCCCCGAAGCTTCATGAATCGCTCGAGAGACCAATCCCCGGCTTGAAGCAAGCCTCACATTTTTGACGCGAGAAGAGCACCCACCTCAACGACCCACCCCTCGACCCCGCGGCCGTCTACCGGGGCAGCGCTTTCAAGCAGCCCTCTCAAGCACACAGCGCCACACTCGGGGTACGCTCTGGAGCGGGAGTGGTTCATCGCGCCCTTCAGCGGCGGCCAGCAACCTAGCAGTAAATAAGCCTTTTCAAGCGGCGGCGGCGGAATCTCTTTGGAGTTCGGTTAGACTGGTCGATCAGCTCCAATTAAGACAGCACTGGCACCTGGCGA
The DNA here is from genome assembly GCA_034440635.1 of Lepas anatifera. Lineage (NCBI taxonomy): Eukaryota > Metazoa > Arthropoda > Thecostraca > Lepadidae > Lepas > Lepas anatifera. The sequence continues at coordinate 160,254 of JAOTON010000968.1, read as the reverse complement.
CTGAAAACGATAAGGCGCTCATGGGGAAGATGGGAAAGCATGTGAAGAATTTAAGGTGGTGCTCCGCGTTTTACTGTGCATGATGCATGCCATCAAATTATGCAGCATGCAATGCACTAAGCTTATTAGGGGATAAACGCCAAATATCTGAGGAGTGCTAGGCTCAACTTGCTCTTGATGATTATTTTCTGGAAATAAACCGGGGGTTGTTGCCGCAACGCTGTGTCTCGGAGTGGTTTACCAAAATGCAGGATCAAGCTTGCTCTGACGCAAGAAAACTGACATGAAATTTATTTGAGCAGTATGTTGTTTTTTCGCTTAATCCATTTTTAGGGAGTTGTTTCAACTCTAGGAACTCATCCAAGGAGATACGAGGCGCTAAGTTTCTTTCACCAAACGCACGCCAAAATTCATGAAGAAGTGGATGCTATACTATTCCAAATCAACAATTCTCTTACAAAGAGAAACTACACCAAAACGACACGAAAATCCGTGAATACAATGAATGCAAAAGCTATACCAGCGCAATTGCAGAGTCAGCGTATCTTTCTTTAGCGCTGAGGCTTCTAGTCATCAGGTAAGGCTTCTGCTAAGGCTTCTGGTCCAGCGTTTTTGGGCGGCGGCCCGCGGGCGGAAATGCACCTCTCACGCGGGCTACCATGGAGGGTACGGCGAGGTGTCGGAGGGTGCGGTTTTTGCGCCGCTTCTTTGGTGTTCCGATGTTAGTAGCGATGAGAGGTGGCCAACCTCGCGCGGCGTTCGCACGAAACAATGGGCCCGGGTCTGTAGCAGGTGCCGTCACGGACCCGGCCGTGGGTACTGCTTCTTCAGCGAGTGGCACAGCCAGACATCTTTGTCAAAACTAGTTCTAGATCAAAAATGATGTCTTGGAGGCTATTTGAGCATGATGATAAATATGAAATGAGGAATAACAGCCTGATGATCATATTATATAAAACTTGTTCGAAAATTAACAGTCAATATATTTCGCCCATGGGGCATGATCACGACAGCAAATGGACACCATTCGCTGTCCATTCGCTGTCGAATTGTCCATTCGCTGTCGTGATCATGCCCCATGGGAAAATATATTGACTGTTAATTTTCGAACAAGTTTTATATAATATGAGCATCAGGCTGTTATTCCTCATTTACATATAGTTCTAGATCAGCTTTCAAAGAGTTTTATCGGGGATGACACGCGTCGTATCCTTATGGTTTAAAGAGAAGTCTCATGAGCGGTGTAGTTGCAATTTTTATGCACGAAATGCATCTCATGGTGCTACGAAATGCATTCCATTTGGCGCTACCTCAGGCACATCACACATTCTCCGAAAGACACCATCCTCTACAACAGACAACATCCTTCGATTTCAAACTCCCGCCAACCTCCGGACCACATTCCCTGCAGTGCAGCCCTGCCGTTGCGTCCACCTCAGACTCCCGGCGCATACATTCTCCGCCCGGCTTAATTCCAACGGTCGCTGCGGCCGCTAACAGCTGTACGGCGGCGTCTCTGTGTTGAATCTTTAGGCAGCGCCAACAGCGAGCTAATTCGGTAGGCAGACACCGCTTACGTCCGGGATAATGTCCCCCGCCCCCCCCCCCGCACTGTGCACACCAGCTGGGGTGGAATTAGTGATGCAAGTTCGGTACCCGGCTGGCCTGTGTTGATTTGGACGCATTTGGGCATGCAATGTGATGTTGGGGTCCAAAATCGGTCAGTGAATCTTGCTTAACATTTCGGATACTTTTTTACTGAATCCTGATTTTTTCAACAAGCTAAAAGCCTGCATTTTCAAATCAGGTGCTTGATCTCGAAAACCAGCTTCATCACATTACCTCAGTACAGTTCAACTCTAAGTTTCGACAAGGAATCTAACCTATTATACACCAAAAGCGAGTACCATGACCGTTACAGCAAGCCTCTGGAGTATGACCCAAACAGGGCCACAAACCGAGAGCTGCTAACCTATCGACACAAAACCCAACATCGAGCAGACCGGGCATCCATCTGCCCGCCACTTATTCACAGGCGACTGCGAGTCCATGCATCCCCTCAGATGTGAATGATGTGAATCCGCTCAGATGTGAATGATGTGAATCTCCTCAGATGTGAATCGGTGGGCTTAACAGTGGCTGAGTGCCGAGGCGGGCGGAGAGAGGGCGGAGAGAGTGCAAGAGAGAGACAGAAAGAGAGAGAAGACGCCGGGTAATTAGTGGCATTGAGGTTCTGCGATGGAGCGAAGACGACAGATAATGGTAGGAAGCTGCAGAAGATGGTGGGAGATGGGTGAGGGCTAGGGTGACAGCTGGGAGATGTATGAAGCGCTCATCAAAACGGTAGCGCTCTCAGAAAAATTGGGCCAGCGTATCCCGACACTTTCGACGTAATGACATACTTCCAGCTTGGTATGGAGGGGCAGACAGTACTCATCATAGCCGCTTCTTGCCGACCTCCGGTATTTCCTTTTCTGCCACCTCTCTCTCTCTCTCTCTCTCTCTCTCTCTCTCTCTCTCTCTCTCTCTCTCTCTCTCTCTCTCTCTCTCTCTCTCTCTCTCTCTCTCTCTCTCTCTCTCTCTCTCTCTCTCTCTCTCTCTCTCTCTCTCTCTCTCTCTCTCTCTCTCTCTCTCTCTCTCTCTCTCTCTCTCTCTCTCTCTCTCTCTCTCTCTCTCTCTCTCTCTCTCTCTCTCTCTCTCTCTCTCTCTCTCTCTCTCTCTCTCTCTCTCTCTCTCTCTCTCTCTCTCTCTCTCTCTCTCTCTCTCTCTCTCTCTCTCTCTCTCTCTCTCTCTCTCTCTCTCTCTCTCTCTCTCTCTCTCTCTCTCTCTCTCTCTCTCTCTCTCTCTCTCTCTCTCTCTCTCTCTCTCTCTCTCTCTCTCTCTCTCTCTCTCTCTCTCTCTCTCTCTCTCTCTCTCTCTCTCTCTCTCTCTCTCTCTCTCTCTCTCTCTCTCTCTCTCTCTCTCTCTCTCTCTCTCTCTCTCTCTCTCTCTCTCTCTCTCTCTCTCTCTCTCTCTCTCTCTCTCTCTCTCTCTCTCTCTCTCTCTCTCTCTCTCTCTCTCTCTCTCTCTCTCTCTCTCTCTCTCTCTCTCTCTCTCTCTCTCTCTCTCTCTCTCTCTCTCTCTCTCTCTCTCTCTCTCTCTCTCTCTCTCTCTCTCTCTCTCTCTCTCTCTCTCTCTCTCTCTCTCTCTCTCTCATTCTACTCTCTCTCTCCCCCCGAGTTTTGCAGCAACACAACCAGTACAAACTCTTATCGAATTTCAGCTGCGGATGCGGGAAGTTATGTCAAGGCGAACACGCCACTCATTAGCGATGATCTGACCAATCTGTCAGCCGGGCGTCTGTTCTGACATCATCTGTCATCTTCAGATGGGTCGTGACGTCACACGTCGTGTCTGAGCCGTCAGAGCGGCCGCCTCCTCCCACATCTGTCACGGCCGAAACTCTGCCCGGCCATATTCGGAGGGCTGATTATCTGGAAACTGAGGCCGAGGTGTATGATTCAGCTGTGCTGAGGTCGGCCATTGTGACATCACACATGGAAGCACGGCGATGAGCTTCTTCAGTTACTGGCTGCTGATTTTGCGGGATGTCAGAGTGTTTTCGAGCATGTCAGAAAGAAGGTTTCTGTCTCGTTTCGTCATGTTCAAATCGAATGCTGTCTCTTATACATCCAACGAGCTTAACTGACTGCAAAAGAAGCATGGCAGGAAGGGGCCTATGCATTCCAGGGTGGAGTTGAGAGTTGCGGCTTCTCACGTTGGCAGATTCAATTAACGCCTCAAGAGGCAGTAACGACTCGTCGGCCCGCCTTCCCTCCATTAAACTGCAGTGTATTAGCGCATAATGGGCTACCAGTGTTCTCTCATCATCTCCAGGCATGATGAGGCACAATCTCAGGATAAATACTACGGCAGACTTATCCTTGTTCCAGTGGAGCACCATCTAAAGGACAAACCTACAAGACTTTTACCCTTGAGAGTTGCTGCTGTTGAACACAGGTGAAATCAGATAGTGTCACTAAGGATATCTTGGAATGAGTTTCACGTGCTTGCTCAAACAAAAATCAATTGTTCTATTTTTGGACAATCTTGGGCAAGGAACAAAGCAGACCAAAAACTTTGCAGACATGCTTTTACATTTTGTACCACCATCTAAACCAAAACATACTCCACTGCGTCTATCAAACATGGTGCTCACGGCATCAGAGCATCCCCAGGGCAATGTTTCTACCCTGAGCGACATCAAACGGCCCAGATACAGTCTGTGGCACAGTAGGACGTCAATACAAAACCACTTACAGCGGAACCGGCGCCGGTGCAGGCTCAGCCAGAGTCTGGATGCTAAATGAGGCACTAGCTCACTACCGGAGGTGTCAAAACTACACTAAAGCACGTGGCAACAAACCCGGCTGGAATTATCGACTGCTGACCTCACTCAACACTAAAACTGCTTATCGTGTGTTGTTTTGGCAGTCGTGAAAAGTCGGAGCATACGATCACAGGGTCGCTATGATTTCATCGCTGCTGGCACAGATTCGAAGCGGAGCGAGTATTGCATCAATTTTCTGTCACCACCATTCTTCCATGAGTAGCTGGTCCATCTTAGCAGGGCCGTTAAATGAGGTACCGCTGCCATACCATGTAGGCTAGCGGCGCATACTTCTACGCAGCGGCGCAGCGGAGGGCCCCCGGCCGGACCGCTGAGCGCACAATGGTTCTTACTCGTCAAACAACGCGCTCAAAACGCCCGGAAGGCTGTAGCGGCACATTTGGTACATGTGTTGCTGTTTGAGCATCTCGGAGTTATGCTACACTTTCGCCAGATTCGTGAGAAAAGAGTAAGGTTTTGAACCTAAGAAACGGTAGGAATGAAGAATGACTTTATCCCTAAAATACTAAATAACTTCCCGTATACTTTTCAAGTAGGGGTTAGGCAAAATATAGAGGTATTTACTTTTTATTTAAGACACGAAAAGCTTTTGCAAAGCACTTAGATTGGGATGCAAGTTTGAGCTTTGTAACCTCCAACAATAAATATCTACATTTATGTCGTGCATGAAAAAGAGAGCAGCATAAACGCATTTAGCATATTTATGACCTTGTCATGGTATGAAACACACCCGAGCTTAAGGGATGAAAATTTATCATAAACTTGAGCCGCGAGCTGACCAAGTCCACAGACAATTCAAGCAGGGAACCTTGCTTCCGAAGTTGTCTTGCTGTTGGAAGCCTACTGGAACTCTACTTCGGCGCATAATTTCTCTCATCGATAAGTTATTGCTGCTGAGTAACACTCAGACGGTTAGTGATACCGGCAGGGGGAGCTGCACTTGCCCAACATACCTTTACTTAAATGTACATTCAAGAGGGATTCATTCACGCCTGAGTGACGTCGTCACACAGGCGTGAAGGTATTTTTCCTCCATTGGATCCGCTGAAAAATTCCAAATGTTGTGATGATCGCTTGCAAATGCTAGAGAGCACGGGGAATTCAATTGTGTTCAAAATGTATAATTACAGCATACTGTCTTTTAGTGCGGTTGTCTTTTGGGAATATTCTGTATAGTATTCATATACCCTTGATAAAGTCTAGATGGTTGGGCGTGTGACGTCACACCACGGACCGTCCCTGGCTCTTGGAGGAGGGTTAGCACTTACCGTGCATTGAAAAGAGGTTCAGGAAAACCCATCATCCTTTAAAGTCCCAAGTCTTATCAGAAAGAGTTAAATAAACGAATCGAAAAGTATGGGGATAGGTCTTAACCTTTCGAACGGCTTGTTGAGTCCATCAACCACACTTTTCTTCAGTAGCATTGCATCACCTGGACAGCGCCCCGGTCAAGCTCCCCCTCACGAGCTTCCATTCGATCTGACACGGTCCATCAGCAGTTGGACAAAAACTGGGCCCCTCCGGGAGATAAGCCGGTTAGCAGGGCCAGTCCAGCCTCACGCACCACATCTGCACCGCCAGCGGCGGAGCCAGGGTCATCTATTAGGGGAGTGTAAATTGAACATGGCTATAAATCCACCATACCGTTCAACTTGCCGGCATATGTAAGCTTTAATAGGTTGTCGTTTACAATCTGAGAATATTTGAAAACTAGCGAGGGCTGTTACGCAGATTTAAAACCACAATTTGTTAGCCAAATGGGATACTGAGCACGTGAAATGGAGCGTAAAGGTTACAATTAATTTAAAATCGAGTGCTAAAAGCCGTGTTTTCGTTGGAATTTTAATCAGCAAATTTTCACGTGAGAGGTGGCTTCCAAGCGTTAGAACATACTTGCGCATCAGCTGACAAACACCTGCCAAACCTCGTGAACAGTGCCGAGATCTTCAAAACAATACCTGGCGGGAGCCAAGGTAGCGTTTGGGTGGCAGCGATGTTTCCGCTGATCTCAGGTCAGGCTAACCGACCGACGACCTGAATCTCCGTGCACGAGGCCATTACCTCCCAGCAATACTTACGGTGGCCCGGGACATATCACCATGGGTCTCCGCACCGAAAATTGGAGGGTGAATGCATACGTTTCCGATGGTCAGATATTTATGTATATAATAGATAGATATATAAACATATAATAATACATAGATATATAGACTGAATATTTGAAAAGGAAACTGAGGTATTACCGAGACTGAGGCTTACTATCTTGCATGCATCTACTGTATAAAACTATACTGCCTGAAAATGAAGGCTTAAAAGTCACTTCTCTAGTCTATCTATAGCATCTTTATATAAAAAGATCCCTTACAATTTGTGTGTACAAAGTTGAGCAGCTCAGTGTAGCACTTCCGGAAAGAGTCCCTCGAACAAAGGATCCCGGGTTGCGGCCAAGGAGTCCGCCAGGCGTGAGACTGGCCCGCGCGCTTCTTCATTGTCTTGCCTCATGGCACCGACCGCGAACTTCAGCATCGTGTGGCAACCCCAAACTGCCGCCGTTCGCCTGTAGCTACCCAAATACCCATCCACCCAGGCACCCCAGCTACCCATCCCCACAGACCCATTCCCAGCTACCAATCCGCCCAGGCACCCCAACGTCAGGAACACCTAAATGCGAAAAAAACAAAACAAAAAAATAATTACAATAATATTGTTCGCCATCAAAAACATTCAAACACGATGACCAAGCTTCCACCGAAGCACGAACAAAACTGCCCTCCGGCTTCAGAGACTATCACAATCAGGTTTACGTCTTCGTCTAACCCCACACTACCGGTTAACTCGTAACCAGTTTGATTAATGACGACACTGCATGAGCGTAAGGCCCATAACTCGGAAACCTTGAACCAGTTACGCCGTGTGGCTTTTCCACAAATCAAATTACATTTGAACGGTCTGACAGGGCGCGTCCAAGAAGAAGAGGAGCTTTCCAACACAACGCGCGTGCGATGCTAGGTTTTGTGGAGATAAGAGCATAGACGGTTGTGGCGTGATTGTTTCGCGATGAATGGATACCGTAGTGTAGATATTTCATCGTCTTTCATTCTCGAAAATATTCTATCGTAGATTCCGATTCAAATTGAACCGAACGAAGTTTACATGATAGGGTTTTTTACTCGTCAGTTTGTTGATTTTGTTGTATGCAGCTGCAGAAAGATATGTCGTTGTTGTAAAAAAACTTATTCTTCTAATTTTCGCAAGTACTTGCTGAGAAAACCAATTTAAGGTTAGAAGTGTGTGATTTTGGCAATTACTGGTATTGAACTGGCTCCCTTTCAAGCGCTCTGGCTCTGAATACAGGCCAAAAGCTGTGGTGCTATAAGGGTAGGAGCTCTCGCTTTCTACGCGGCCAACTCCGGTACAGTTCCGGCAGGTTTCTGAATAGCATGTAATTTTGTCTTCGTAATCTTTCCAAACAGGGTGAGAGCGAATGGCACATCATGACCTTAAGAGCTGGTTTCTACAGGATGAAGAAAGGGAGCAACAGCAGCTCTGCTTAATGAGTACAGAAGCATGGATATATTCCTCCGGTCAGTTTTAAAAAGCATGGAGATATAATTTTCTGATCTCTGCATTCACCACCAGCATAAAAATGATTTAAGCCGACAAATGAAGTCACAGCTTCGCATGAGGTCACAAGCTTCAAAGCTTCAGTAATTAATTCTGCGACTTACACCACGTTTCCTGTTGCCCAACCGAAGCGTGTGATCAAAAGGTAATGATTTCGACCGATAAAAAGTTTTCAAAGATGAATGTTTTCTTAAAGAATATCCTACCTGGAAACATTAAGAGTTCCCATTGAGACGATGCACACGCATGCCCGGGTGACAAAGAAAAGGCTCAGAGCAGTCCTATGCAGTGCTATGAGAGCAGTCCAGATACAGTATGCATCCTACTACAATATTATACCAGCAGAGGCGGATTCAGGACTTCATTTCTGGAGGGCTAAGGGGCTTGAGCCTCCCTGTCATTGTCTCTGATCAGCCATACTAACTATAGGCATTTGGATATGGGGGGTTCGAGGCCCTTGCCCCCCCCCTATATCCGGCACTGTATACAAGTACTTAATTGATAAACTTTCACACGGAGCATGTCGCCTAAAAAGGGAAGGAAAAAAGCAAAAAGGAAAAAGTTATCCGTGATAATTTGTGATGGCATGTCACAAAAAAACGTAATTTAAAAAGTAAAAAACTAGTAGGTCAAAACAAACCATATTAAATAAAAAACTTAATAAATTAATTAAACTAATCACACGTACCATAGATACAATTGTCTTCAGTTTCTACTAAAAAGGACCCCCCGAAAACCCAAACGCGTCACAGTTGCCAGATTTAACATGCACCCAATGCCGATGTTAGTAGTTGCCAGAAAGTGCCGCCAGATGCCCGAATGGACAGTCAATTTTTCGAGAAATACATGATTGTAGGCATATTTAAGGCATTAAATATAACGCAAATACGTTATCAAGTATTTCTCGTCCATTTGTCAGGTTAAATAATTTTAAAGTTTGAGTCCTTCGATTTAGCGGTCCCATTTCTTGAATTAGTATAAGTACGCCTAAAACTACTAAGAAAAGTACTAAATGAGTGAAAGAAATAAACATACTGGGCAGCAATCACCAAACTACGCAACAGCGACAAGACAAGTAATGTTTATTTGATGTCAATGTAGAGCCTCCAAAAAGTACACAGGTGGAAGCCACTTTTTTAGGGCATATTTTGGGGTATATCTGAGATAAGTGCAGGCTAAAGCTGGCGAATAAATAGTGCTGCCCATGGCTAATCTAAGATAATGAGGCCACTTGAGACTATGCACTTTCACATATCAAACTGTTTTCATTCCTAGCCTGTGCCTTACCTTATTTGTCCTAGATCAAGATTGGTTAGGTAGATTGGAGCGGAGGAGTGGGAGAGTTGGCACCAGCAACAGACGGCAACAACAGTAATTCAGGTGAGATTTCATGATCAAATTATGTCAATATTGTACAGATAGCAAATGTGTCCAATGCAGTCCTCCACAAAGTTAAAATACACACTAACATGCACGGAGGGGGCCAGAGACCCCTTCTCATCTAGGAAATCGTAGAAAATCTCAGAAAGAAAAGCTTGAAAAACGCTGGTTGGGGTGTGTTGCTTACACCAGTGGTGGTAAGCAGCACACAGGACCGAACTGCATGGAGTTAAAGCAGGACTTGACTACACTGATCTTTCTTTGTATGAGTCTTCCAATACCCTTAGGTACCTATTAGGCCAATAGCATAATTTACATCTATGCAGGGTAGTTGCCCAGAGTTTTACTGCAAGAAGGAATGAACAGGCAGGTGATAATCAGGTGTTGAAAATTTAAGCATTTGATCTGTCTATAAAATCTACCTAAGGTCCACTTACCAACACATTTAGGTAGATCCAAATCCATGTTGACATTGACATTTTGTCCCTTTGTGATATGTAGATAGAAGTTCAGTGGGGGGCTGTGATCAGGGTTCCCAATGTGTGTGGTGCACGCTCCCATCAAGATTAGTTCCCAATAATAATTATTTTCAATAATGCCACATTTAATCATGGGAAATGTACCATAATGGAAACACTCCTTCCAAATGGAAACCTTTTCAAAAAAATGCATGTCATTGAACGCAGTCAGAGTTCCAATAAAGTTAGATCCCAATACGGAAACAATGATCCATATGGAAATTTTCCTTCAAAACATAAACATGATCTAAAAATAAAAACAGTTTAATACTTATGCAGTAATGGCGTGCTGAACCTTCGTCAAAAGTAAGAGACAGGTAGATGACATTCAGCATGAGAAATATATTCAAGTATACAATTATCATTTCAGCTTTACAGAGGAGGCATACGTCGCATTGAGTTGACAGCCAGCATACTTTCGCACCCAAAACGCATGCCCTAAAACATACTAAAACAGCCACCCACCTGGTCCGTACCCACCATGATGAATATTCGGACTGGGAACCGGCCCGTCAGTCATTCAAATACCGACTGCATCCCTTTCTTCGCAATCACCGCCCTCCATCTATCCGGAATGTCATCTCCGGTCCGATCTCTGTTTGGACGGAACCGTTTCTCCGAGCTAGAGAAACTTCTAGCGCTTTGTTGGACATTTTTCTCGTCATTCCAACCGGCATGTTTTGTGAAAACAAATATGGGTGGCATGGGTCGCGCGATGGACGCCCAGTGTGTAGTGTGCTGGCGCGACTGACTCCGACAAAACAAATACACCGCATGAAGCCACTATCTCGACACATTAATACACATTGTAATGATCACTACTAAGCGAATGCCTTTTCAATCCTCATCATGTAAATTATATAAGCAAGGACTTAAACCGGATGATATGTACGTGACATAGATGCATGCATTATGAAAAGAAATACGTCTGTTTTATCTTGCATGAATTATTTCATTCTTGATGTCATCATCTGTCGGGTTCCTCTCAAAATTTCGCCCTCAGACACTGAAATACGATTTTTAAGACATCTTCTGCTAGCCGATGCAGAAATATGCCGGGCCCCAGGACAACCCACAATCCACACAGCGTAATAACCGCAACCGTTGTTAAGGTCCACTACTTTGCCGCTGCAGCGGCACGGTCTCAGCCCGCCTTCAATTTCGCGTAATTGCACTCCCTGGAGCAACGCGGCGCTGCTTCGTTCATTTTTTCCGTGGAAACTCACAGGCCTAACTAACGCAAGACAAACAGAGCAGAAATACTTCCGTGTCGGCGTCAGGTCAGTGCTCACCACGGGGGAATGCTGATTCCACCACTGGGATGTAAGTTATAGGGATGATCGGTGCTGGTATCGGTGACATGAGAGACTTTGTTTCCATTTTGTGGATTATGCCCTACTTCTGGGCTACACTGCTCTCGTATCATTCAGAAACTGGAACGGGATAGAGGAATTATCCGCAGTGGAGGAATGCGTATGCTGGAAAACGGAGCCGCTGGATTCAGAGTGACGTGGATGCAAAAATATGTATGAAAAGTTTGAAGTATGTCACCTGAAATAGAGCACGTACATACACCACCATTTAAAAAACACCCTATAAGGAATATCATGTCTGCCGTATGTAAAATATTAAGATTTTCGGGGGGTACACGGGGAAATATTCTCAACAATGTATGTAACCTAGGCATGGAAATATAAAAAAGTTCGAGCGGGGAGTGGTGCGACCCGTTAACAATGTAATAACACCTAACTGTCTAATCCTATGGAGCCTTAGTTATTGGGTCGCACGGGTAAACAAGGGTACTCCTACCTACCTAATCAATGGGTAGTGGGTTATAAAAAAATAGTTTAGGGATAAGCTGGCCTGCGTCCACAAAAAAATGTCGCTTCATACAAGAAAAACTTGGGCAATTGTAAGTCCGGGGTCGTGAGCTAGAAACAGGAAACGTGGGCTTCGTTACCATCAAACGCATAATGTTGCTGATAGAAAAATCAGGTTTAAATATAGAAAGCCCGAACATATACCTGGATACATCCCCAAAAGATTATTGAACCTAATCAATGGAACAATGACTAGAATTTAGAATCATGCTCGCGATAGAGATTGAACTGGCCACTTTAAGTACGATGCCTCTTCTCCAGGTCACGGGTCGGCAGTACATGGGTCATTCCAGCTTAGCTACCAACACGGCACCCACAGAGCCGGGGATCGGGCTCCTACTGACCTTGGCGGCACGAGAAATCACGACTCACAGCCGTGATACCATCTTGTCGCCGCCGCCGATAGATTGGTAGAGAGCGGGGGCCATTGATAGTGACAAAAGGTCATCGAGAAACTACGGAGGGTCATCAGGGGTGTCCCGGGGTAGCAGAGGCACGATCGACTCGTAAAACGCGCCGACGGGCCAGGCTCCAGAGTCTCGTGAGATGGAAGAGATTTACGCCGGGAGTTGAGAGATTTAGCCGATGACATAGAATAACCCGGTGTCCTAACCAAACGGTCGCCGACGGTCGCCAACCGTCGGCGACCGTCGGCGTCAGTCAGAGCGGTAATTTTGGAGGTTTGGCCGACAGAGGAAAGGTTCAGCTTTCGTAGCAATCTGGTAGCTCAAGTGGCGACGAACTGTTGGTTACCAACAATCAAAACTTGGCTGGCATCAAGAACTATTAAAAGAACGATTTAGGAGAAAAAGGTAATCATGTACTGTTTCCATAGATTCTTTCAGCATGAATTCCAATTTGCATTATTATTTTAAAACATGCATTACATTTAATGACTAAAAACACACCAAATAACACGGATATCGGCTTCGACGCAAGCCGTTGGCGTCAAAAGCTGGACATTGTTCAACTTTTGCTGCGACGCGTTGCAGCGCCGTGCGACGAGTTGCGGCAGTGCGTTTTGTGTCCTGACCAAAAATCCCGTTCGTTGCGGCAGATCGACGGCGTGCAACGCCTTGCGACGCGTTGCGTCTTGGTTAGGACACCGGGTAAAACTTGCAGGCATGAAACGTTTGTGTTTTGAAATGGACAATAGCTGGACAGAAGAAAACTGAAAACTGAGCGGAGGCTCGATTTTTGTTTGTGATCCAGTCAGCGCGTGGCTCCGATAGAGGAACACTCCTGCGTCGCTACTCCCACGCGCCGGTGAAAAATAGACCGCGCATGAATCAAGGACAGAAACAGCTCAAAGCAAATGAGGCAACCGGCGTTCGCCTGATACCTATGCAAGTCAAATCAGCCGAATGAATGAAGGCCCGGGGCCTGCGGAGTCCAGGCCTCAGTCATGGCGGCTCTGCCGTACCCATGTCTGCGGTAATACTGGGTAATATCGCCGGTGAAAGTGGACCGCTCGGCCCGGCGGCAGCGGCCCCGGCCAGCTAATGAATAGCTGCTGAATTGAAAGCCGATTTATTCTGGGTGTTTAGCAGGCTGTGCTTACGCTGGTCCCGACCGCCTGGATTGTGTTCATATTTCACAGATGACCGTGGATAAAAATGTGAAACATCTCGTGCCATAATCGCAGTGGAAGATGCCGAAGGGCAGAGCTCGAAACAGCTTGGCAAACCGTAAACCTGCAAGATATGATTTCTGGGGCTTAACGACGCTAAGTTTATATGGCGTAGTCAGCTTCTCCCCGCTGGATGGGTTTGTGAAGCTCAGGTTAAACTTATTCTGAGAGCCCACCGGGACTTGAACCCGGGACATAGACGTCGTGTATCCACAGAGCCAAACATCCTCACGATGAGCCAAATATGCAGTCCAGGGCTATCCGGCGAGCTTCAAGATGGAGCCACGAGCTAAACAGAAATTCTGCACACTGCTTTTAATTATTAAATGCCCAAAGTTTTTCCAAAGTGCAATGCATCGGCGGTGGGAGCTAAAAAAACAGTAATTTTGTATTTTTTTGGCCTTACTAGCCCCCATCAATAATTAACGGTCTCGAGTTAAAAGTCAAGCCCTGAATCTATGTACAGATCTCACATCGGCTTCACCTCCAGCCTTCCAAAAGAGCTCCCGCAAGGTGTGGCACCACATAAACTGAAGGCCCAGACCTTACAGTTTACCACTAAAGCCACAATCCGCTGGTAATCGGCGACAATGCCGTTAACACACGATTAACTGTTCAGCTCGTCCCAACTACGGTACCACACATGGTGACATCGCAGTGTTAATTCGTAATTGATCATACTTTTCTGTAATTGATGCACTTATATGAGTATTGTGTGGGTATAACTAGCAAAAGCCAGTCAATAAATAATCCAAATGAGGACTACACACCTACACAACATTTCATCAGACAACCACGACACTTCAGCCCGCAAAGGAAACGCAACGTTTCTTAAATCAAACATGTCTTAGATCGTTATACCATTCGGACCACACAAGCTGGAGCCATACTCAACTAATTACACACAAGGTGAGGCTTTCCTCAGCGTCAAGGAGTTAAGTTTCCTGGTTTTTATCACCTTAAGCCGGAACGGAAAGTGACACAACGGAATAGCACACGCCTCGGTCAGTATCGGGCACCTTCACTGGTGTGAACACGGCTTCAAACGGGGAGTGCAATACTAGAAACTAGAGACGGCAGGTCATGACCTCTCGTGGGCGCCAGTTTCTAATGTGCGTGCACATCCGAATGCTGTGTCTCGTGCAACGCTGTCCTTAAATACGAAACTCAGCATGGGTGGATTCTACTTCAGGCGCCATCCATAAATTACGTAACGTATATTTTGGGGATTTTGACTACCCTATCTCCTTATCACGTTTTTCGACAGCCGTGTGTAACGTCGAATTACGCTGTGGCTGATTCCCTATCCATCATCCGCATCTCTTGCGTTACGTAATTTATGGGAGCCCCTAACTGAACTGATAATACTTATTACTGATATTTTATAAAATGCACACACCCAGGACAAAATTTAAAAGCACTAAATCATTACTTACGATGGGTTGTTTCCGTCTTGACTATCACAGCATAGTCTCATAACTGTGGCCGTAACGCTATGCGATTCATTGGTTCATTGATAGATATTCTTTAGCCATGACACCAACATTTTCCAATAAAATAAGAAAATAACTGTCAATGCTCTTGACGTTGTATGAACAAACGATTCCCTTCCTACGTCAAATATCTAGAAATACCAGCATCGCTATTGTGTTATCACCGTGTGGACGTTTCTTAATACATTCTACCTTCTGACTTTAACGTGTCAATAAATTTACACAAATAATTTGCACAATGTCGTAGATTCACCAGTGGATATTCCGTTCGGCCATTCAAACACAGTCCCCTTGTAAAATTCACTGGGTCAGGCACTCAGTATATGTCCGGAATTCCCCCCGACTTGAGGAACATCCGGACTCCGGGTTCAGGCAGATTCAGGTCACGAGCTCGGGATTCAAGTTCAAAGATTGCAACCACATACTGCCTACTGCATCAGGCCCCCTCCAACAGCAAGCGCAGGTCACCGGGTGTGACGTCACACCTGGTAGCATATAATATGGGAAAATTAAATGATTAAATATCCAAATTTTTGCAAAAAGAGGCCCAAAATCGAAAACAAAATGCTTATTGATTGCATTTGAGATAAAACTTGATTACCCTGTATTCTCACAAATTCGTAAGCGGGCAGTGTCATTAGCAGCAGTTTGACACACGGCCCAAAGGTGAAGAAATTCCTCCACGCCCGTGTGACGTCGCTCGGGCGTGGATGAATCCCTCTTGAACGTACCTTTAAGTAAAGGTATCTTGGAATGTATCCGTAATTGCTGGCTAGGTGGGTATAGATGAGTCTCGCATATGCAAAAAATACCCATTCGGAATCCCGGTTTGCGAGACTGAATATTTCACTATACCCTACATTCTCCACTATCCTTACGATGAAACGACTATACGCAAATTTGTTCCACGTTAGGCCGTAAACGCACTTTAGAATGGTAAAAACCAGCATTATTGAATTTTACGAAGAGGGCAAGTTTTGGTCAAGGATCAGGGAATGTATGCTAACTCTTCTACTGAAAGCATTTCCCAGTCAAAATCCACGTTGAGGACCATATCTTACATATACACATGCAAATGGGCGTGGTCATCAGCTAGAGCATAAGTCCCAATGCTCTAATATGTTCTCATTTAAAACCACTGCACCAGCGTACCATTCTGCCGAGACCCACGTTGGCATTGGTCCCCACTTTCCTTCAACGACTTCCGTTAGAGTCCGTGAGAACCCCGCAGCAGAGATCAGACTCCGGAGGTCACTTATCTGCTTCCGGCCACATCAGCGAGCATAAAAGGCATGATTGGGGGAGGGGAGGGGGGTACTCCACAATCATTTAGTAGTGCAGCAGGCTGCTTCAGACACAGTCACAGTCTGCAACAGAGTAAGGGACAAGTGAAAATGATGAGCAGAAACATGGGACCAATTTTTACCAGATATACGGGAGGTTTGATGCTTGCATTGCGTGATTCTAATGTCAAAAGAGTTGCATGATTAACCTCATCCGTTTATTTGAGTCTGGGCCATCAAAGTGGAGGTTGCGACAGCCGCTCTGTCACGAAGCTCTGCTATTTTATAGCAAGCAGCAAAGACTGAATGGACCACCATCGGAGTTTCCAGTGGTCTTGGAAAAATAGCAGCACAGCTTGGAAAAAGTTCTATCGATTCCTGGTTAACCAGGATCAAATGAACACGTATATGGCGAAAGCAGCATGAGGACCACTGCCGGAGTAAAATTAAGCCTAAAAAATCAACATTTCACCTGAAAAGGCATACATGAAGACAAGACAATCAACAACATCGAACCATTGTCGGGTTTAATGACTTTCCTGCCGACAAACAAAAGAAGACTGTGCACCTAATGACACCGCACCTCTGGGAAGAAGCAGCTGTTAAGGAGAATTTTGTTACACCAGGTCATGAAATGCATCACTTTGTCTGGGAAGCTGTTATCATCGGAGTAAATTGAACGCATGTATAGCCTTAATGCCAGTCAGGGGCGGATCCAGGAATTTAATTTCGAGGGGGGATGGGGGCTCAAGCCTAAGAGCCCTGTCATTACCTCGGAACAGTCTCCGGTCATGCATTTACTATAGGCACTCTTGACATTTCTGGGGGAGGTGGGGGCTTGGGTACCTAGCCCCCTCCCCCTTGTATCCGCCACTACTAATAGTGCAGCTTGCACACAGGACCACAGTTAAGAGACTCGGGGCCGGGTCTTGAACTGGCCCCGGTATCGCACATTTCCAGTGTCTTGTCCAAGCAGTGACTATTCTTTTTGTTTACTATTGGGCCTTGCAGTTTGTCCTGAACTTATGAAATTTATTCAGGCTCTCCCTCCAACAAGAAAAATGTTTGCTCCTTCTACATACACTTCCTTCCTATGGTTAGCGTATTCCTCGTCAACACCGATAGTATTTTTCAGCATTAGCTTACATGTAAGGTTACCTATACACTCTGAAAAAACGGATCACGGTTCTGAACAAAAATGTTCACGCGTTCGGTTATAAACTCTCTTTGATAAACTTGACACTCAATTTTCGCCATCATTCTCATCTCTCGCGGGTTTTGTCCCTTCCAACCCAGGAATCCTCCACAAAATCCTCGCCCGTAGAGTTATCAGCAGCTCACCATACTGAGAAACTCGAGGTGAAGGTGAAATTACGTTAGAATTATAGATAGACTGTATTCGAAAATATATTTGATTAGATGTTCTATTTGTCCATGTTTCATGCGTATTTTCATGCATTCGAATCATGAATTTAATTACGCTTGCGTATTTGAGATCCCTGACGAAGCCATAAAAGCCAAAAGTTGGGCTAATTAATGATTGAATGGTTAAATCAACCTAACAATTCCAGCGTAACTTGGCCTTCACTGCCGCATTTCTCAGTCTGTTCCAACCTAAGCTCAGCTCACCATACCCAGACGACCAGCGCCAGCGGCCGCCGGGTCGTCTGCAGGAAGTGTCCGTTTTGCGGCAGATTACCCACCAATTAGTCCTCTGCCAACGCCCGCGGCTTTGCAGAGGTGCCCGGTTTGAAATCCTAGCAGACAGCTGGTGTGTGGAGGGATGACGGGCTTTAGGTAGTGGCGGATACAAGGGGGGCTGGGGGCTCACCCCCCCCCCGAATGTCAGAGTGCCTATAGTTAATGCATAGCCGGAGGCTGTTCCGAGGCAATGGCGGGGAGACTCGACCCTCTTAGCCTCCCACCCTCCCCGAAATGTTGCCCTTGATCCGCTGCTGGGTTCAGGCCCCTCCCAGGAACTGGATAGCTCTCAGTTTTGCAGGAGTGGCCGGCTGTGGTGATCTTGAAGCAAGGTTGAGTACCAACGATACGCTGCCATTGTAGATCGCGTCACGTGTTCATGTGTTCGCCCAAGTAGTTATGCAGTTTGGTGTGTTTTCCTTATCCATTTACACTGCACACTTTTGGCAATACTGAGCGTTTTCCGGCCATACAGGTAGGAAACCCAAACCCAAACAATCAATCAGGAATCACTTTCGGGATTCAAGGCATATAAAAATCCCTGTTGGTGTTAAAACTCTTAAAAAAACATTGTACGGGCCTAAAAAGCTTGGACTCCTGCAGAAAATAAGCTTTTAAGCTCCGATGAAGACTTTCATATGGATATCACATGGTTAGGTTGAAGTGAAATGCAAACCGTCCAAATGTCGCGCAAAATTAGCTATTGTTCTCTAGAAAGTGAGGCAATCAGATTAACAACAAGAAACATCTCCGAATTATGCAAGTATACAGATTCCTGAATGACTTCCCTAGCTTTTTATATGTTGAACAAAACAAATATAAAACATGCAGTGTCTACAGGCATTACTTCAGTGTGCTTGATGAATTTTGTTTTCAACAAAGATAATAAATTCTGATGTTTGAAGCAAGCTGAAAAAATACGAAACTCTATCCATATTATACCCGCAGCATTCCGTATTTGTCCCACATTTACTCTTATTGTGTTGGTAACTGTTGCGATTGACATATTGGTTCGACAATTATCTTGAAACCATGAAACTGTTCCCTAACTAGTGGAAGCAATAAAGTGAAATCGGAAACATTCGCCATCCTCAGGAAATATATTCCTTAGCCCCTGTACCACTCAACGCAAACGAAAGCTGCACGAGCATGCAAGCAAAGCATAACGAGAACTCCATTCACTTCTGCACAATGGAGAGCGATCACGCAACCAATTGTTGCCTACTAGGCGAGCAACAACAAGTCTGACTTCAAAGATTTACTGAGACTTCTAAATCTGTGTGAAGACTTCAAACGTAAAACTGATTGATTAACACGTAGGCAACGTTGTTATATGCATCTATTTAAAAGGATCACCGATCTTACGCATCAGGATACTTTCTGAAGCGTTCCTGAACGCGTTTATTCTAGGAAAACGAGCGTTTAGAATATGTTTAGAACAATAAGAACTGCAGCACCACTTGAGTTTTGATCGAGCGGGTATCAAATAAAAAGAAGGTTAAGAAAACCGATATGAAAGTCAGCTTTTACAGAATGTTTGAGCAGATCCAAAACTATTTCTGTAATCTGGATCTGCTTCTAGATGAGATCATTTTATAGCCTTTTTAGAGTATATTTACAGCGTGTTTAGCGTGTGTTAGAGAGCATTTACTTACCGTGTGACACGCTAACGTGCCACGAAATTAGCCCGGCATTCACGACACGGGTGGGGTCACCATGAAACCAGATTGTCAATCCATATGGAGCCGGCGCTCGGCGCTGAGGAGCCACTCTACCGCCGTAATTGGCTTTTCTCTTATTTACAGAACGGGCGGGCGCGCGCTTTTTGGATGGCTCCATTATGGAAATGGCGGGACCCCGCAGCGAGCAGGGTGGCGCCGGGGTCAGACTGCTGTACCGGCCGCTGTGGTCCCGCCACCGGAACGGAAACCAGGTACAAACTGGTACAGCAGTACCGCTGCTGGTCTGACAGCGCGATGGGACTGGAGGTGCGGAACGACAGAGAAGATCTGACAGATTCTGTCGGATCAAACATCAGTCTGATTCAATGGCGGATCCAGGACTTCATTTCGAGGGGCGAGCTAAGGGACTCCAGCCTCCCCCACCATTGCCTCGGATCAGCGTCCGCCTATATATTAACTATAGGCACTCAGACATTTCGGGTGGCTTAACCCCCCCCCTTTGAGCCCCTCCTTTGATCCGCCACTGGACTGAATTGTTACCCGCCAACTGAGTAGGTGATGGAAATGAGGAACTCTTCATGAAAATCGGTGGGTCAGCACTTTTACCTTTTTCTGTAGTTTTCTTCAGCTCCAGATCTTTAGTTTTCGATCGGTGATAAACGTGTGTCAATAGAAATGAACAGTGTGCCAGACAAGATCAATCAGCACCTCCGTTCGATACTTCTAAAAAACTTCACGTCAGCACATTAGTATTTTGCTTACTATCAAAGTGCCAGTGTCTGACAGACGATAACCACTCATCTTGTATCAAATATCTCTTCCTGAATCAAATGCCCGGCCTCAGCCTTTCTCCACAGCCTCACTCGGCCTCCTGTGACCAAGTCGCCCCGTATGAACTTTCACATACAACATCAATTTGCAAGCTAGGCCAAACGTCCATTAGTGGGCAGAAAAGGTGAAATCCCAATAGATTTGCTTGTTTAACGATCCTTCCCGTCGGAACTGACCATCATAATTTGTCTGATCCATGTGCGGATCATGGGATGAAGAGGTGAAAAGTGGCCACTAGAGATCCGACAGAGGTCCGAAAAAGTGGCTAAGTGTCACCATCGGGGTTTTACACCAAACCTGTGGAGCAAAGAATATTGATATTCGACACCAGAAGCGGATTATTTTCCATGCCCTCTGAGTCCTTTTAAATTGCAAATAGCGTATTGGCAGACTGAGCGTCAACTTCTCACGCTAAGGTGAGCACAATATTTTCACAGTCTATTGTCACCGACTTGATCTAACTTTGTCACCAAACATTGTTTGTGAGTTGACAGATTTTTCTGCCTTTGAGATCTGAGTGAAACATCAATTTTTTACGAAAAATTAGGACCAACAAGGCATCAAATTCAGATATTTGCAGGTATGTACAAAAACTAAGTAGAATCAGAGCTTCAGACGATGTCTATAGGAAACTTTTGATCAAGATATAGGCTGTATTCCATTTTCAATAATCCACGTGTTACAGAAAATAACATCACAGAAACAGATCAGTATCACAGAACAGTATAAGTATGAACAGAAGTTTAGTGAACAAGTTCTAACAGGAAAATCAACCAGAGTCTTTTTACTTGACCTGATTCAATTTCACTCTGGAGGCCTTGCGTGTCACGTCGTCGTCTGGGGCAAGGCAAATGACAAGGCAGAAAACAGCTGACAAGGCACTGAGGGGGCAGACAGACAGCGCACAATCGTCCTCACGACTCAACTCGCAAACTGGCAAAACTGGTCCACTGTGTGCCTGGGTATTGAAAGACGAACCCGCCGACGCAATAGCTTTCGGCGCCAGCTACTCTGTCTGGTCTATAGCAGCAATCATGTTACGCAACAATACGTTGGGGAGGTGCACTTTTGAGCTTTAGGGCAGCGCAAGAAGACAGCGGAATGAAAAAGAATCGTCGAGACACTATTATCTTCTCGTGAAGAGGATCCAATGACAACCCTGTCACGAGAGAAATGCACGTCACTTTAAATCGACCGCGCAAGAATTCGGTGTGCCACATATACCGCTCATGAAATAGACCTCCACCTAATCACGACCTGAAAACTCGACCATGGTATAGCGAAACTTCGCAATTAGTGCTCGCACCAACCCGAGCGACGTCGGAACTGATATCATCATCATCATCATCATCCGGGCTATCATCAATCTGGTCATCGACTTCTAAATAAAGCCGTCTACGCTCCAAGTCGTTACGGGAAGAGGCAAAGGCGAAGAAAAGTGAAAATAAGATTAATGAGAGTAGGGCGGTAGAATTGATAGTTTTGGGCTTGTGGGAAGTACAATTTAGACCGATGGCGCTGAGGATGGTGCGAAGCCAGAGAGACGGGTTGCGATCGTATCACATGGCGGAACACGATGTGGGAGGAATTATTTGAGGTTAGATGACTGTGGTTACGATCCATAGTTGAATATCTGATACTACCATTTACACTAACCGTGGTGTGGAATACTTTATTATTTGAGTCATATAATCCCTGCTGTCATATGAGTAGGAATAAGAGAGGGGGACAGGGGAACCTGGCTAACAATTTTTCATTATAAGTATTTCCTCCTTCCGAAAATTGGGGGAAAAACAATTTTTGTAACAAAAAAATGCGAACGGCAACAATGATATTTGGGTTCCAGAAGGAAAAGCTCACTGTCATGCAGGTTGAAGATTATAATAATAACACTAACAATAATGTTTGGGTTTGATAGCGCAAACAATTTCAAGGTTATAAGGCGTCGACAACTCTCGCCACGTTGGAAGGGATTTGGGGATCAGATCAACTTATTCAGAAGTTCTGTCGCGATTTGAACCCGGGACCTGTGGCTCTGGAGCCATGGATGTTATCCACTGAGCCACTCATCCCCCAGGTTGAAAATTGACTGGCCCCCACACATTTTTCCAGTGGGGACGCTTGTGCGTCCTCACCCCCTCCCCCAGAAATGTTTCTCAACTGTATTTTTGGTATAAATTTGGTAAAAGTTATAAAAATTATCGATGAAGTTAAACATTTGATACATGTACAAAATCAAATATTTCTTAGGGCTCATTCACACGTGACAAAATATTTGTTTTTGCAGCGTCGGCGGGGAGAAAAAAGACCGATCATGTTCAAATTCTGCCCGATGTGATAGGGCTTTTAGAGAGCATGCGGTGGTTAGTTAAACAGATATCTACAGCATAAATAATTCCAAGAAAACCGCTGCAGGGTGGCTAGCAGACATCACAACCGTCAGAAGCCATTAAAGGATTAAAAGATAAAAAGATGAAAGGAGCGCATCTGTGAAGAGAGCTACATCATCATTTTATTTTTTCTACAACACATATGGGTAGGTACGTGAAGCGCTCGCTACGAGTCACTAGCTATTTCTTCAGTTATTGCCATAATTTTTAAAATTCAATGTGTGGAATATACCTGCTACTGAAATCTTATTCTGAAACACCTCAATACACCTACAAGATATCCTTGCCCGAACAACACTGGTATAATGCAGGCCTATCGCTCCGATGTTGCCTTCTTTGTGCTGCCGGCCGAGCTCGCCAGAACAGCTGGAGCTAACGTATTACCAACATCACGGATGAGGCATGGCCTGCTTAGCCTGCACGCACACCGGCTCAACTGCACCCCGGCAATGGTGATGGCACGAAGGCTTACAGTATCAACATGTCAACCGGCGCACCAGGGGGCTGTAGCAGCAACGCAGGACGCTAAATTAGCTGTAGCGCTGACAGCCTTCTTTGCAACTGCTATAAACACATATTTTGTATACAAATGACAATAATTGTTGGGGTTTTCCGACCCACCGGCTGCCAGGGTTATACGGCATTGCTATATTTTGTTTACAAGGATGATAGGACATCAGTGCTGTTGATTACGTTCCGAGCACCATCATAAACACACCTTGAGGAGATAAACACAATATGATAAGAGCTAAAAAAGCTGGGATTTTAAGGTACTTACCCGGATTAAAAACCATGTCACCAGCCGTCCACTATTTCAGTTGCAAACACTTGGAACGCGAATCCAAAGGCTCCTCAATCTACCCACTCTCCAGCACCGATTTCTGTTCGAGCATCCGCTCAAAGCTTCATAATTGTCTCCGAATCCGTGTCACTGGTGTGTGCGACCAGTTCCAACTACGTTCAAGCCACAGGTGAAAACAGGCGCATTCCGCTCATTCGCTCATTCCCTCTGGTCCTGCTGAGCCTGCCATTTTCCGTGGAGCACTATTTTTGTGTTCTGCAGCTTCTGCACATCCCAACGCAACTCATTCACATACGATACACTTTTCACTTCGACAAAATTGTTGCCAGTAATCCTCGACAATTCAGTAAGTGGTGCAAATCCAAACCCACTCCTCAGTCAACGAACCGTCAATCACCATCCGCCCTCAGTTCAGTCGCTTCCTCGTTTTTCTTCGCGCCATTCGTTTCTGCACGTGCACTCTCGGCTGCGCCAACTCTGCCTGCGGAGAATTCCGTTCCGCCTCCTCACGCCAGCGACACTGGCAGCCGACTGAGCGCTGCGCCGAGCGACGCGGCCAGCACGGCGCTGGTACGCCGACGGAGGCAGTCGTCTTGTCGTGCCACTCATGGTTGTACCGACGCTGGAGCGATTGGATGGGAAACGGGTAGGTGGGGCACAACACGACAATCGATACGTGAATCATGCCCCAATATTTTTCAGGCAGCACGATTTCGCGAAAGTTTGCGTGGTTACCGGTGCGAAGCAGAACCAGTGGTGAATTACATTTAGCGTGTTCTTTTATTTTCTACTTCCAAATACAGTTTTTAATAGAAATGACAGATAATAATTATGCAGGCTTAGCCATATACATTTTTATTTCTTTCATATAAATGAGCAATAGCCGATATCCCAATTAAAACTCAAGTCATCAAAGCTAAAAGTCATGTCTACGAAGAGGCCACAAAACAAGCAGTCCCAACCACCCATCAGGAGCCGTCTTTCCCCTGAGGTCACGCTGGTGTTAAAATTTGCCTTTCTGCATAAGGTCCCTGTTAAAGTTTATCAAAATCAAACGTTTTTACAAGTACGAATTGCCTTGAAATGATGATATGTTTCATTACAATTTTATAATTAGTTTTTTCCCCGAAAATACTTTCCCAAGAACGTTTCGTCCCCATTAATTTGACATATGTGCGTCTAACGTTAGCTCTGCAGACTCCGTAAAGGTCACGCTAAGTTATTGCAGAGCCACATTGCTGTCATATCCCTGTGTAACGTTCACTTGGCGATGAGATTCTCTTAATGGGCCAACCTGATGTAAAGTAACCTTGTAATGTAGGTACATACCTTCTAAAATTTATACACTTGAAATAAGAAGCCAACTTGTTCATACCACCCACCATAAAGAAACGAAAAAGCAATCACACGGGAAACGTGAGCTGAAGTGATAAACGTGAGGAATTAGACGTGAGGTAAGTGAGAGACAGTAGAGAACTGTGCAACAATTGTGATAAGAATGCGTAAAAACACATAAAAAGATCAATCATACAAAAAACATCAACGTTAAATATTCATGAGAAAGTTAGAAAACACCAGCCAGAACGATAAAAATGTATTTAAGATCACCAACCTCTTGTTTGAAAATGTCCTTACGATCTATATTGACTAAAAGAAGTACCCAAAACCTTGAATGGCCGGTATCTTCATGAACGAGTTCATCACGTGCGCCACACAGCTGAATTCTCTCTTTTCCTATACATCATCCACACTGATGCACGTGACATGCAGAATGCTCATTTCCTTACTCTCACATACATCCGGCTTACTTTGGTTTGCAAACCCGGATTCAGAATAAGACAAAGCAGATCATGATTCAATTCTTCGAACATCTATGCAAATAGGGGTGATTCTTCGTGACAAGGTTTCTTTCACGGAGGCAGGTAGTACCGGTTGGATTTTAGAGCACGTTAACGGTACGAAGAGATTATAGAATAAGAATTTAGCCGGTCAGATGTTTCTAAAATAACACAGGAACCGAGTGATTCTTGCTCTTACGCTTAGGTAGCAGTAAGACGTACTAAGAAAGATGAACAAGCCTCAATTTAATCAAATATATAGGTACATACATACATAAGCCCTTGAAACACATTCTGCTATTTCTGCCTGTACATAATCACTAACATCAATTCACACAGAAATGAAGCCCTAACTGTACTCCTCCCACGCCATCCCAACTAGCTGCGCGATAAGCTATCCGTCTCCACACATCACCAGCGCCTTTGCTTCAAATTATGCTGATTCTGCGTCAGTGGTGTCTCAGGGAAATGACAACCCAGCCGCACCGCTCGGAAACGACGTCGAAGAAGGCAAATGAACCGCTAACTGGGGCTGATCGCTGAGCGCCGTTTATGGCATCTGTTCTGCATATACCCAGCCGTCAAATTAGTTCACCGGGGATGGAGCAGGAGACTGTGGCCTCTGACGTAAGCCAGGCTCGTATCATGTAACAGGGAGTTATTCGAGAATCGGCGAATAACTTCCTGCTTATTGACCTGTTTGATAGTTGGCCATGTTTCCTGGTCAACATTAGCATTGCCTCAGAACTGATGGGTGCCACAAGCGTATGATTATCAATGGGCATCTCACTGGCATATAAGCACAACACCCATACTGCATCTGAAAGCAATCGCACGAACAAAACAAGGAAAACATCCACCTATATTTCAAGAAATAAAACATATTTATCGTGCAGTTTAAAGTGATCGGCATTCGCAAAAGATAGCCTCCCGATCAGAAGCGGAGAGAGCAAAAAGAGCAGCCTTGAAACAGAGTAATAATCACGTGGTTGTACCCGTAATAAGCAGCACCTTTTGTTTACTTCCCATAATTACCCCGACCGTCTCGCACCCACTCCTACCACCTTGACTGGCATTTCGTCACACCTCCCCAAACAGCGTCTAAGGTCACCCTCGCGTGCCACTCAGAGCCACTTCACTCTCTGACCCCATCTCTTTCTGCCTGCGGCCAAATCTGGCAACCTCGACCAGAAGCGCGCGTAGGATGTTCACCTCAGGTGGTTTCCTACAGGACAGGGGAAAGGAGCGGTAACTGTACTTAAGTAAGCTTGGATTACTCAAATGAGTCATGCGCGCACATATATCGGACAAAAGATAAACACGAAAACAAAACACAGTCCCTCCTGACGCATTCGACGGATTTCCTACACTCGATCAGAGTAAAACGAGCTAAGGTTTCGCCGCCTCGATTGAAAATCCAGGGAGAGTGGCCGAGACGGCACGTCGTGTCTTCACGAAGACACCTCCAGTGACCGATGGGCACCCCCTGGCGACCGTCTGACGGGTCACCTTCGCGCGTGCCGTCTCGTTAACACTTCAGCCAGCCCTGTTGGGAAAGAGCCTAGCTTCAGGTGGGAGGATCCATCAGAAGAGGAGGCACGAGACTGGTGAGAGTGCGAGAATAGTGTGCTGGATTGAATGCTGTGGAGTGGGGTTAGATGGATGACTGTGTTTGTTGTCTTCCAAACCCTTTTGTTCTTGGCTGCGAATCGGTTTGGAATGATTTAAAATGAGTTCTAATATTTGGTCCTACATTCTTCTGGCGAGGGATAAAAAGTTATATTGAGTCGTCCCCATGTTTGAGTTAGACCACCTCAGATCTATCGTTAGCAGGATTCCCATCACCTTATATATGGAGAGTTAACGGAGTTCCCGATGCAGAAAAAATCTAACGACCCGAAACCATGCAGAGATCGATTAAAAATGAACTCAGGAATCATATGCATGACATAACGTGGTAGAAAAAACACTTCCGGATTTCTGATGCGTAAATCGATATCTTCACCACAGTGCATGATAAATTTTGCCGTGACTTTCCAATGTCATTCTTTCACAACGGTCCTGTTGAGAGCAGCTACCAATGGGCAGCAACAGAAATGTGTAACAGATGTGTTCTGGCCCGTAATGCAGACTAATGAGACCCAACAGAAATGAAACCAAGCCATTAGCTCGGTGATAAATATTTGGCGCCTTCCGTCAGCTGTTGAAAATGACACACAAACAGCTGTCCAAATTTCTATTTGTGGCTGGATAAATGCCTGTGACAATGAGGCTAGATTAGACTCAGAGATCGTCAGACTTACTGAGATTCAACGTGTAGATTGGACTATCAGCTTCATTTGCTGGTGTAGAACGACTGTTAACGACGAAAATATTTGAACAACGACACGAATATTTCCGCCGCAGTTTTCCGCATATTTCTCATTCATCTCTGACTTCATTCTTTATTGTAGAACACCTGAGATACCTCGATATAAAATACACTGTAAGTCATTTCATGTATGAGTCATAGGCGGATCCAGGATTGCCGATCGGAGGGGGCGCCTTCCGGGGAGCGCCATCCGGACCAGGGGGCGCCACTTATGACCGGCAAAACTGATCAGGTGAGCGCCAAATCCTATCGGTGGGCGCCGACTTTCGCATCCCTGGGGAGGGGGTGGGAAGCAACATTTCAGGGGGCGCCATCGACCTTTCAGGTGGGCGCCGAGGGTCGATCGGGGGGGCACGTGCCCCCTTGCCCCCCTGGATCCGCCTATGGTATGAGTGAGGGGAGGCTGATCACAAGGCAGGTCAGGTCGATGCTCTACTTCCGCAACCCTTCCACTATCCTTAAACAATCATACCTGACGCGGTCACTCGGCGATCGGCCCGTCTGTCTGCCCGCACTACACCAAAACTTCTGACAACAATGATCCATCAGTACACCCTGGGACCGGAACTCACTGACAATTTCTTCCTCGACATTATTCACAAGCCAGCAAACGCCGGCCTAATGAGCACTTCTCGGTTTCAATTCATCCATTAGGCGGCTAATACCAATGCATTACGCACACGAAATCCGGTCGCCGCGGCGGGTGTTGTCCATCACTATTTGACCAGCGCGTGCGAATCGGGCGGTTGGCGCTAGGAGAGTGGCAGTGATTGCTATCCTGAGGAAGGAACAGGGTGATAGAGTTTTGGATCCGCCGGCGACTGACCCAAAACAAAAGCGGCACAGCTGGGCGCGGCCGTGGCTTTTCTATGATAGAGAACTTCTCCGTGATCGAAACACAGCCCTCTATTTTCTACTCACGATATTGGAGACATTATCTTTCGAAGTCATAGATCGTTGGAAATGATAAGTATGCGCGGGAGGACACACCCCGCTGAAACCTGAACTGGCAGACCAGGGTAACCTAAACATCGGGGTATTAAACCGATTATTTAGCCTTTTCTCCGCCTATAAACGTGGACCCACACATGTTTCCAGGCTGGTTGCAGGTTAGCTACACCGATATCGTTCTTCCAGACCGCATTTAAATTTTGGCTTTGGCTCTACTTTCCCTACTAGCGGCGGGACTGTGCCACGGTGCATCCCGCCCCCTTTAAATCGGACATTTTAAAACTAGCCCTATGGCGTTTGACTGGAAAGAAATGGGTTTAAAAGTCCATGGTGTCCCCCCTTAAATTCGGACGTTCCGCCGTCACTGACTTCCCCTTCCCCTCCCACAAACCCCGCCCCACTTCCGTCGTTATCAGATTATAGTCCGTTCCAACCCGTAAAAACCCGTGGCAATGCCCGGGATGATAAGCGTTTAGTTTCATTCTTCTCAAAAGTGTTTCAAGCATTCTTCACGCTTCGTCGCAAGTGGGCAATAAACCCGACTTATTATATTATATATTATTATAGAGTTCGGTTCAGTGTTTGAAGTTTTCAATGGGGGATAGGAATGCTCCAGTCAGAAAGGACCAACACTATAGTTATTTGTTGGAGTCTTTACAGTTTGAAAATCATTGTCGGAAAATAGCTTACGTTGACGTAAAACTTCACTGACATGGTCTATTTCTAGTGTACGAAGATTCAGCTTTACTTTCAGGAAATGAGGCCGAGCGCGCATGTGATGTTTATAGCTTGCAGGAACACCACAGCAGAATCTGTTCGGCCTAATCATTATCTGATCTGCACTCGCGCTGGCCTGATGATCATTAGTCTTCACCCAGCTCCTCAGTGAGCTCATTCAAGCCGTAAAACGATGGCATCGTTTTAAACACCGCCATTTACCACCGGAACGGCCCGGGAATCTTGTCAAAAATAACTCGCCCACAATCCACTACCGTGCGGGCGGGCCGCCGAAGATCCTCATTAAAGCTATGCGCATTTTAAGTAGTACGCCACGGTTTCTAACTAGGCTGCGATTTAACCACCCGGAACTAAGTCTAAAAAAACCGACTTAGACCAAACCACGTGCCGTTGGCGGCCGTGGCTCCTCCGCTTCAAAGCCACCGGCCACTGCAGACGCTCAAATTTCAGCCAATGCCCCCAATGGCGGTCGGCGATCGGAGAGCGCTATCTGGCAACACCTGCTGTCTGATAGCCGCAGGCTATCTGCTGGTTCCCATGGCCCAGCTTTTACTCAGAGCTGTCTAACGATTCGGTGCTGGAGTTGTCCTGAAATACTACCCAATGGTTTGTTGGTATGTTTCTAGGCGGGTGACACAAATGAGCTGAAAAGTTGTGAACATTTGTCGAGGCCCCAAAACGTCTAAAGGGGAGTTTTCAGATACGCAATTTCCATGAATGAAGCTGCAGATAAGCCAGTATTTTTCGCGCCGTATAGTTGAGCAAGTAATGCCTGGTTTAACACCAAAAATTGTGATTACGGTGATGTAGTACATACAGTACATGCCCCTGTTTTTAATTTCAGTCGAATATCACCAGCTTGAGAAAATAGCATTCCGAAGAAAAAAAACCTAAAACTGGCACTCCATGTGAATCGACCACACTTATTTAGAATTCAATCCGGACATTTGCTATCTGGGACAAATGATGTCATATGTCATAGCGTCCAAAAACATCAGATATGCCCATGAACACTACACATGCGTGCTAGTTGCAGCTTCCAAAGAGCGGACTCGAACTGGAGAATGGCACGTGGAAGGATGACGAAAAACTGTTTGACATAAGTTTTACGATTATCACCAATGCGATTTGGCAGAAAATGAATATAGGAAAGTCCTGGAGATCGATAAGCACAGCACATAAAATTATACGTAATTCACAAACAATAATGTTTGTGAAAATGACCTATGCTTACTCATGAAACGCTGGGGTAGTTCCGGATTTCCAGGTCCTTCAGTACCCCAAATCACTCGCAAAATTAAACTCCTGCATTAGACTTTTGAACAATTTGTACAGCCGACACAATCTGGAACAATGTGTAAAGTAATAACCCCTGCACTCACAAAGTGAACACAGAACTCATATAAATAATTTATGCAGTGACAATTGAAACAAAGCTCTACCTTCCAGCTCCGGACGAATGGCAAATTCAGCTCGGGCTGACCTTCGCACCACGCGCCGCAAATGCGCCGTCTTAGCCAGAACGCCCACCTATCCCAGTTTTATGGCCGCGTCCGGTTTAACCAGGCATCACGTGGTGAGTTCAAAGTAAAACCGCCCAGCTCTTAGCTCCCCACCGAGGCACGTTTATGGGGTTATCGGTCGGCTGCGAGAGCGATGGAACACAGTACACAAATGCACGTTGACGAGAGATTTTTCGTGATTATGTTTAATGTATCAAAAAAAATGCGTAGTTGGCAGTCTTAAGAATCTGTTCATGAGAGTTGTTGATTTCTCTTTAAGCGGGCCTATGTAAAACACACAAAAATGCACAGACCACATAAGGATGTACGCATCCTTTTATTTTCTGTCGCACATTCATTTATTTACAACCAAGCTATCACAACAAACCAAGCT
Source organism: Lepas anatifera (assembly GCA_034440635.1). Lineage (NCBI taxonomy): Eukaryota > Metazoa > Arthropoda > Thecostraca > Lepadidae > Lepas > Lepas anatifera. Next base: position 128,856 of record JAOTON010000968.1, on the reverse strand, counting down.
ACAGTTCCACATCGACTGCACCCTGGTGCCCCAATGCCACCAAACCCACAGACACCACACACCCTTCTGGCGACCACACGACCTTCTCTGGAACGCGGTGCAATTATCCGGTTACGGACCGCGGCGTTCCAGCCAGCCACACCCGATCACGTGCCGGAGCCAGTCTGGAGCGCCTGCTCAGCAGGCCAGCCACATCTTTGATTAGCCTGGTGGAGGTATGTAGGTACAGAGCTCAGCCAAAGTAGCGGTCCGTTCCAGCTCGGCAGGTAGCACTTTGTAGCGATCATGAACAGCTGAACCTGCAGCAGACGCGCTCATGATGCCCAATATCTGGCATCTGCCTGGCAGGAATCCGTCAAGTACAGATTTAAGTAGGAAGACAGTTTTAGCTCTCGAGCAGAGGCAAACCACTGCCTTTCTGGAAGACTGTACTTGCATGCTTATCTTCTGAGCATGCTGGTCGATAGAAAAGCAGGTGATCTGATGATGCACGAGAGACCTCTAATTTTAGAGAATTAGCTCCGCCCTCAATTCTGACAAAATATTTACTGTAGTCACATTGACTAGAGCAAAAAGTTTGGTACGCCCCATAATCCACGTCGAGTCTCTTCATTTCTATGTAAATTACACCACAATCTAAGTGGAACGGTCCACTCGAGCCAGCTTCATTTGTTTCATAAAAAGCCACAATGTAGCAAAAAGGCGATGACAAATGGCTATAGCCCACGCTTTAGCGAAGCATTGCCGACACTACACACTTATTTTCTTCACAAGCAATTAAAATAGTTCGGATTTCGGGACTGGAAGACTGAAGAACGAAATTTCATTTTCATCTCACTCAACACGGTCATGCAATGGTCTAATTGGGTTTGAACTTAAATAAAGGAAAAGTATTCTTGAAAGACAGCTATAGGCGGAAGCAATTATACAAATTAAGGTAAGCTCATATTCAGTGGTATTCTATCCTAGTCTAATTGGTGTCAAGGGACATAAAAAAAAAAACCGGATGGTTAAAACATAAAATAAAAACGCATAAATTATTACATCAACACAGCACCAAAAAATATGAAGTTACAAACAGACCCCCAAAACACCTAAAATTAACACACCAGCATAGAGTGCCAAAACCGAGAAGTCAATTTTAAAAACAATGGCCATATTAAGGCATAAAAAACCAAACGTATCAAGATTTTCCATGTCAGGTAAATAATATTAAATGATCATTCGGTCCATCTAATAGATAAACCCAAACACAAAAAAGTACAAAGAAAAAAAAACAACGCACAAGTCACAAACACAACACCAAACAAGTGAATTTATTATGAAGCCCCAAAAAAAGGACCACTTAGGCATGTTGGGATATCAGAAACAGGCAAACTGGCGAAAAAGCCCGCAACAAAAAGAGGCCACCACAAAAACGGTTATTCACTCGCCCCTATTCCCGAAAGATTAGGTAGATTGGGCGGAAGTGAGTGGCCCACAACAACAACAACAGTAATCAGGAATTTAGATCAAATAAATGTCAATATGACAACACAAAACATCCCCACAAAGTTAAAAACACACGCACGGGGGCAGAGACCCCCCAAAATCAAAAATAAAAAAACTTAAACCTTGTGTTGCTAACCAGTGGAACAACAAAGACCACCATGGAGTAAACAGGACACCACATCAGAGACAAACCAGACCATTAGGCCAAAACAAATACATCATCAGGAGTCCAGAGTTTTACAGAAGAAAACAGCGGAAATCAGGTGTGGAAAATAGCATTATCTCTATAAAATCACCAAGGTCCACTACCAAAACATTTGGTAATCCAAATCCATAATACATTCCCTTGAGGAGATAGAGTTCAGTGGGGAACGGAGGGCCAATGTGAGCACCCCCATTAAATATCCCAATAATAATTATTAAATGCCACATTTAACAAAATTACCATAATAAACACTCCTTCAAAATAAACTTTTCAAAAATAACATAGCCGTCAGAGTCCAATAAATAGATCCCAAACAAACAATGATCAAATAATCCTTCAAAACAAAACATGATCTAAAAACAAACAGTTAATACTTACAGTATGGCGCAACCTGTCGTCAAAAAAAACAGAGATACAACATATAAAGTATTAAGTATACAATTATCATTTCCAGCTTTACAGAGGCACATCATAGTGACAGCCACACCACCCTGTGTCACTTGCTAGAATCACCTCATGGTTTTTCATGAGCTTCCAAGCTTTCTTTGGACAAAATATTCGACAAAATCAAAACCTATTCATCGCCTCGACTACAAGGTTTCCAAACTCTAGCAAGCGTCCGAGCGCTCCCCTCCCTCTCTCAGGGCAAACGAAAAGCCCCCAAGCAATGCTCCCATTATCACTTCTAGCAGGTTTACTTTCTCCAATTGGCCACCCAAATGCCATTGGTAATGGTTGTGATTGGGATGGCATGCGCAGTAATCACTTCGCCTCGGGCAACATCAGCTGTCGTGGAGTTGAAGCCACCGTTCGGGTGGGAAAGAGACACGTGATACTAAACAAGTGTCCGGATTCCCAGTCAATTTGGCGCAAACAGAAGCCAGTGGACAAATAGTAGTATTTCGTTGGACACAAAGTTTTCATGCATTGTTCGAGCCGACAGAAACAACAAGCACAGCAGTTACTGATCGCATTTTCACTTTAATTCACACTCGGGTGTTATCAGCGTCCTGGGGGTGTTTTTTACCAACGAGGAATGAGGTCACAATATAAAGACTTGGCTGGAGGCCAATACTGGGTCCTGACTTTTAAACTATTGCTTAGAAGCCACTACTGAGAGTAATGGTGGATAGGTGGGGGCTAGGGGCAAAAGTTCCCCAGAGTAGCCAAAATGCCTACAGTAACTGCCATAGCCGAGGGCTGTTCTGAGGCTATAGTGAGGAGACTCGAGTCCCCCTAGCCCCCCCGGAAATTAAATCCTAGATCCGCCACTACTGAGAGGCACCAGCACAGCAAGCCACGCATGCTTTCACTCACCATTTCCACCGGGTACGTAGAGTGCGGGAGATCCACATGAGTTCCATATGCCTGTGGCAAGTGCTGGAAGCACGCGAGCTGACACCGAAGGCGGCACGTGCACGAGACATAAGATCATGCTTAAAGACCACGCGTGCGCCTCTCCACGAAAGTGGTCTGGAAAATTCTTGACTTGTTTTACTACCCCTGAGATGTCCTCTTCATCGCTTCCCAGCGCCTAGCTCTTCAGCTTTTCCATCCGAGATAAGCACATGATTCACCCCTGGAGCTCCTACCTGACAACGCCTCTGCTCCTCGGTGATGAATTCTCCTTGAGATGAACCCGCAGTCCGAAGACTAACTGTTTTACCGGTGCGTCCCTGTTTTACCGCGGCTCGCTCCCGGGGCGGTGTCGTCACAAACGGGGGAGAGCTGGTGTTGCATGGAGAGCTGTGTGAAAGACGAGAGATGCTTCCCTGGCCGAGGTCGCGACGCGCTCGTGCGCACCAAAAGCAGTGTTCGCCGCGTCTCCGAGTGTAAACGTGGGGCCCAAAGGCGTGTCCAAGATATCCGATGTGGGAGGCAGGTTACGATATGTTACTTTTCCACATTCTGTTTTAAAGAAGTTACTTAACCTAAATCCCAACGAGTCAAAGAAGGTTTCTGTTTTGGGGAAGTATAGGAAGGTTATTCAGCACGTGCTTCTTGGCACATCAGAATTCTATGGAGAGAGAGAGAGAGAGAGAGAGAGAGAGAGAGAGAGAGAGAAGAGCTTTGTTCATAGTTTGCGTCGACGGCGTTTTTTATGACGCCTGAGTGAGCCTGAAATGTGCGCAGGGCTGTCGATTTTGACGATGCAACAATGGGAACAATGCCCAACCCGATGATGCAACAACTGCTCAAGTTTGTTATTGAATTTCTGTGCGGATAGCGAATTGGTTACTGCATCGAAAACACGTCCGGTTGCTGGTGGCGCCAGTCTTGGTTTAAGTTTTTTTCCATTAACTTCCTGGATTTATCTTGCCAATGAAAATTGGCTATGCCCATCAGATTATTAGTAGAATGTTTAAAAGACTCCAACTTCCTCGGAACGTTAACCGGTATATTATCTAAGCTCTCTAATTCGGGAAATTACAAGAATTGCGTTATAACTAATGAAAAAAATGATATACGAGGACAATTTTTCTGAACTGTGTCAGTGTCCAGGATAACGCAGAAAACCTAAAAAATCATGTAGTGTTGGACCGGCGTTCAGAATTAGAATACCGATCACTTAAGGTGTGCATTCTATATCTCCGGTTGGGCTTTTCGCCGCTTAATCAGTTTCTCTGGACAATAAGCACGTCCAAATCGAAGTACAATTAGCACCTCCGAATGTGTTTTTGTGAGAAAAAGTTTCCAGTCGGTAATATATCTGATAGAGAACACATATATAAATGTACAGCGATGATATGATAATTTAATATAGCAGACTGGGAGAAATGCGCTTCCAGCAGCCGTAAATGTTCAATTGTGAATAGCGAAAAGCAAATGCCCGAAAGAAAAACACAGAAAAGCTTCAATGCTGTCAACCAGAGAGGTCTGCTCTCACATCCCAACTTTATTACCATACATACTTTAATGTGACCCAAGGCTTGGTAGGAGGCAAACAGCTCTTTTCCATCTCATGTCAGGATGTTTTGCAAGTGTTTAAGCAAGATTCAACGTCCTTATGGCGTCGAAAACAAGACAAGACTAAAAGATTTCCCCAGCTATGTTGCGGTTGCATCTGGTTAAGCGTGAACTTAATTAAATCTACAGAAGGCATTGTTTTACCTTCAGAATGGTTGGTCTCTTACCTTACCATCCCAGTGGATATATATATATATACATCTGAACACGATGTATATGACGATATATATACGATATATATACTAAACGATGTATAGACATATATAATCTATATCTACGATGTATATACTAAACCTATATCTACACAGCGGCAACGAGCGGCCAGTAAAGACTCCGGTACTTACCCCTCCCCACATCCATTCTCTCGCCATCTCTCTAACCTACTGACCACCTCAGCTGCGTCGATCGCTCACACCAGCATTCCACCCTTCACGGGAGGTGCATGCCTCGCTGCCGCCCGGCGCTGTAGTATACGCCGCGCTCCCTCGCCCAGGCGCGTGGCAACAAGGCCAAAATGAGTGATGCAAGTCTGTCTGCCGGCTGGGTGGTCAGGCCCGCCGCGAATTCACAGCCGGCGCAGCCGCCAGGGGCGGATCCAGGCAGGTCAAACAGGCAGTCTTCTCAATCCCGAACTTTTTAAAATTTTCTTAAGAACATGTGTGTTGTTTATGACTTTGGGTTCCGTTCCCCACCCCCTCCAAAACACCAGTGAAATGCACCACTGAAATGGATGACCACCGTATAGATGGTTCCCAGTGTAGTGGGCCTGACCTCCACTTTTACTACAACAAGAGCACCAACGAAAAAAACGTGCAATGCTCAAGGAATATTTCAAGGAATGGTTGATCTTCCTAACTTTTTCACATGCACTTACCGTCCATTCCAACGTATAATGTACGAATGAGTTTACCTTACAGACAAAGTCATGACAGGCTCACATAAATGTTGATCCAAGTGGCGTAGTTTTGTGAAAAGTTATGTACTAGTGGTAGAGTATAGAATCATAGGGGTATCCAGAGGGGGTGAGGGGCACTCCCCTCCCCTGATCGACCCTTGGCGCCCCTTGAAATGGTCACAGCGCCCCGCAGAAAGGTCGATGGCGCCCCCTGAAATGTAGCTGCCCCAGAATGCGAAAATCCACGCCCCACGGTAGGATTATAGGATTTGGTGCCAACCTTGTACGTTTTCCGTCCAAAAATAGCGCCCCTGGTTCGGATGGCACTCCTCCCTCACCATGTGACCTCCGATCAGCAGTCTCAGAACCGCCTATACGAAGGCTACTTGAGTTTCAGGACCACAGTAATTACAGGTATTCAAAATCGATCATTCTTTATTTATATATTGTACGTTATTTAGAATTATTTCATTCTACTATGATTATATTATTCAGATATTATTTACAAGTTATTGTATGTATTATTACCCATTGTCATTGATATTTCTAACAGTTCATTCGGTTCTTTTTTATTCAAATTATTACACTGATTAATCTAAACAATCATCATTCTGTGAAAACACAAGGAAGAAGACTGAAAAATATATACAGACATCAGATATATCCAAGAATAGAAAATAAGCATGCAGCACGGGTCTGTAAACATCTAGGCGGGGGCTGGATCGCAGCCTAGCCTGTCATCTAGCAGGGGGTGAGTCCTGGCCTACAGAGGCAGCTTCATCTGGGTGCTGAGGAGACGGGGAGTCAAAGGAGGCACCTTCTTCTCCCGCTCGTGGAAGAAACATCCCAAGACAAGCAACAAGGCTCCGAAATGGAGTTCCCGTTCCCTGACGTTCTCTGGAATGGAGTTCCCTGACGTTCTCTCGGCAAAACCGTGGGAAACTTCTGGAGCACAGAAAGCAGCAATCTTGGGCCTCCATAATGCATCGACTGCTCAGTTCAAATGGCGTCACCAACTTTCGCCCCGCTGAGAGGGTACAATGGGCATCAGAAAGACTTGCGCAGAATACCCGCCTGGGATTTGAACCGGGACCAGTGGCGTGAAAGTCGAACGCGCTACCACTGCACCACTGAATCCTCCGGGGCAGATAAAGACATTGAAAGAACAGCAAAGGCGGCACATGGGTATCTGTCTAATTCATTAGTCTTTGCACCATTTCCCACCTTACTAAGTCATTCGCCCTCACGTAGAAGACACGCCTTTGTACGGTGAGAACCATAGTCAGGATGGCCGAGCGGTCTAAGGCGCTGCGTTCAGGTCGCAGTCTGGTTCTCCAGGCGTGGGTTCGAATCCCACTTCTGACAAGATATTTATGCCACCACACGGACATCGCGTCCGCTGCCGTCTGTCACTGACTGGAAATGAGCGCAATTTACAAGGGCTTTCAGAAGTTCATAGATATTGGAGTGCTGTACCGAGGACTATGGTTTCAAGCTGATCAACTATTCATTGACATTTTTCCTGGAATCCTGAATGCAAACTAAGTGTGGTTTTCAGAATCAGAAGTGTACATTATAATTTCATGAAAGCAATTGATAAAAAGTGTTCGGTCACGGTATGAAAATTCTGATGAAGGGCTGTACCCGAATATTTGGTCCCAATTATTTACCATCTTAAGTTCACGGGGAGAGGCAAATTAACAACCTATAAACTTGTAATTCCGTCTCAGCAGCAAAGACAACGCAGATGCAGTGGATTATACCATCATCAGTCAACGGTCATGTGTTCCCCAGTAGGCTCAAATAACTCGCTCAATAAACTCGAAAGGATAAAATACACTTCGATGCTTTTATGATTCTCTACCATACTTAATACAAACCTGGCTGCAATGAACATATGCAATGAATCGTCAAGTTTTTTATCAAGCATGGGTAAAATGGCAAAATACTTTCATAGCAGAACAATTTGTTTTTCAATTTAGGGAGATGGGGCATTTTAGGGGACCGGGTGGCCTTAAAGGTTTCATTGCCCGTCTCCACATTGGGATGCATAAATTAAAGAGAATGCGGCACCTTCACAACGTGATTTTAACTGAGATAGCCAAGTTGTAAAGCAGGTCGGAAAACCCGGTACTCCATATTTCCTTTGTCTTGGAACTCGATATTTCCGTAGAAAAAAGCTAAAACCTACCTGACACCAGCCCCCCTTAGCCCCCCGTCGCCGGCGGCCATTGCTGTTAGCTACTGGTGTGACGACATATGCTGACGTCACGATGAGCATCAACCAATCGAAGTCCTTGAAGCGTTTCAAGTATGGTAGTGGTTGCCAGATCGTGACATCATCCACAGTCTGATATTTATTTCTTTTTCTCGAGGAGTATTTTTAAAAACCAAATATTGAGCTTATTGTACATTTTTCAGAGAAATCATGATTGGTTTCATTATTTTTTACTAAAAGTACGCCTAATTACACTAAATTCCAGGATTCGACCAAGGTACCACATTCCCTTTAACGTGGGTTGACTGACTGTACTGTTTCTGGGGACTTTCATAAGCTTGTATGTATTGAACTTCATTTCCCTCCCAGATTTCTAGCCGCTTCTGACATCTATGGGTGGATCCATCATAAAGTGAAAATTTCTCTTCAAGGATTCATTTTAGAATGAAGATGAAAAGAATGGTACCTAACTGTGTAAGAAGACTTATGTTGCCTCCTCTAACATCGTACACAAATGCAGGGGAGGTATCGGGAGTTTGATAGTATGCAAAAGAAATTCGAGTTAAAAGGATTACACAAAGAACGTTTTACAGTTCCCGTTTTGAATATTGAAGCAGTACTGACCTCTAAATTTACCAGAAAAACGTTCAAACGTTCAATGGCTGTAACAGCAGCGCCCAAAAGTAATTTTTTATATAGAGTCCATTTACTTTAAGAAAAACCATCCTCCGGGGTGGCAAGAGTTACTATAGTCTGTTTAGTCTAAGAAAAACAGTCGTCAAAAGTTCAAAGGCTAAAGACATGCACGTGAATTCTTCTCCTCAGATTATTTTCAAGGCTTAGTATGGTCAAGAACAGTTCAGGATGCAGAGATCCAGCAAGTAAATCTGACGTCTGAAGAGTTATGGACCACAAAATCAAGTGTATTAGTAAACCTCATTACTTTGGATGGTGGTTTTCTAAGACTAAACGTACTATAATACACATGATTTGTCGTCTACGACTGTATAGACGCCAAATTTTCCTGTTGGAGTTCTGCTTTTTAACATTTCTTCACCAAACAAAGTTTTGAAATTAATCCGAGGAGATATTCCACGTGCATTTCTTAGCCTTTAGACTTCAGAAGATTGCTTTTATCAGATTAAACGGACTATAATACAAAACCCATCAACACACAACAAGCAGCACCAGACGGCGGGGACGCCGGGAGTGAAGAGCACGTGCAGCTCAGGATTCTGACCGTCGCCTGGCGCAGCCGAGAAACGACAGCTGACAAATTGAGGCATCAGCGACGCAGCGCCGGCGCCTCCACCGTGGCGGCGCACAAATGGCGCATTAGTCGCGCCTCAAAGTGCGCCGCATTCGTCTCCGACCGGCAACAGCGCGCCGACTTTGTCTCGCCGGTCTTCGGGAGGTGATGATAATTACCGAGCGCTGATAAGCTGGGAGGGTCGCTGACCAGAGGGTGTAGAGATAGCAGGCGCACTGAATTTGAAAACTGGAAAAAGGAGCTATCCGGCAGCGAGTGGTGCTCTGAGATAGACAGGCACGTTGTTGGTTTCTGAGAGGACCAACTGCTTCAACCCCGACTTTTTCGGTGGCAAGTCTAGACCGGTGGTCGGGGGAGGGGGCAACAAGGCTAAATGATATCGCAAAACAAACTTCTTTCTGAAAATTGGCAAGAATCGGAATCTTTACGGAGAGGCAAATGCCTTCTTTAGCTCTTCCCTTGGTTCGCTACTGATATCGAAACTTCTTGATAAAGTGCGTTGTACCGACATCCGGAGAATTAGAATAATCCGTGATTTCCTGATATGATGCCCGTCAAGGAGACGGGCATCATATCATAATGAATAAGGAGGAAACAAATATGTAGCATACGCTACTTGTAATTTTATCATTACTGAGGTTTAGGGGCGCGTCGAATTCAATGGTCATTTTGCGTCCATAACACTGAACATCGAACTGCCTCACATTGCGATGGAGGAGTTAAAGGGGGAAGGGGACGTTGAGCAGTAAAACCAAACATACAGCATCTATTTTTAAGGCATAGGTATATTTAGGTACGACACTCGGAAAGATGCCACCTGCAATAATTTGCACAAAACTTCCAGATGACGTCAGGATGAAATCTATACTTTGAATGAATGATGCATGGATACTTGGAATGAATGAATGAATGATAGGTCGGAATCTTAGATACCGATGGACAACAACCATCACGCCAACCCTTCACCCCGAGGTATTCCTAAGCAACCGGTCCCGGGTTTAAGTCTCGGCGGAACCTCTGAATAAGTCGATCTGATTCCGAAAATCCCTTCCAACAGGGCGAGAGTTGGCGACGCCGTATGACCCTGGCAGTTGGTGCGTCGTTAAACCCCAACAATTATTATTATCATCCCTAAGCATTCTACCAAAAGCACCCGCGACACCCCGGGGACTGGAAATCCCCGCATCGCAGAAAGCCAGCGGCCGCGCCGGAGTTCCCCTGACCTCCAGCCCCCGTACACCGTACACGGCGGGCCGAGCCATCCTGGCAACCCAATCACCCACATCACCCCAGAGTTACCCGTGACCGCGCTGACCTTGGCGACCCGACCGACCCCTGGTGGGTGAAATTGCTACTACACCCGCGGGAGAATTCGCATTACACCACGCAAAGCAGACATAACGATATGACGAGCCTCCGTCCAAAACACACGACCAACGGTTGATAAATGTCTGAGGCTGAGAGAAAAACGGGTCAAGCGCCATGAAAGTCCGGTTTTGAGGGAAGTGGAAATCTTGAAAGACCAAAAAGACAAAGACCAAAATACCAAATTTGTGGAACCTTACAGCGGTCTTGGCGAATTTTACCCAACAAATGGCTGGAAGATAAAAGCTGAAAAATAATAAGATAATGGCATTTTCCATTGAATGTGTTTTACCATACCATATTGGATGAAAGCGAATCACACGCCACCTATGTTCAGGAGGTCAAGAGAAAGCGCAAAGCGACATGCATTCGACGAAGTATTGAACGGGGTGATTGGCAGGCCACAAAAATTACCTCCTGACTCACCCGCGCAGAGTGCGTTAGAGACCAACAGGAAGTGATGTTGGAGAGGAATGATAAAGAAAGCACATGCTTACGACAATTTAATAATTTAGCTAATCTACGATCATTAGATAATTAATGAATGAATTCGCTTCTATTTCAAATGCAAGCAAACCTTGATTTCAATTCACACATAATTTCCTGGATGCACTGTGTAATGCCCCAATTGTTATGGGCAAATTTTGTTTTGCAGTAATACATTTGCTGCCGTTATAAACTTATACCTCATGCCACAAATCAAACGAAATATTCTTGTTATTTTCAAGAATATTGTAGCAAAACTACGAGTCGCGACCAGTTTTTACCACGTTTGAACGCACCACATCAGACCACTTTTGGCGGGAGGATATAACTGAAAGGAAAAATCAATACGAAACAACTGTTCGATCAGCTATCATCACAGATAAAATAGTGACTATATCTATATTCTATTGTTCTTTCTATAGTAAGCTGAATTATGGATTTTGAGGCAGTGTGCCTTTCAGGTCTATTGCACAAGTACAGGGTGAATCATCCAAACTGATAATTTTCCTTAAAACCAACCGGCATCTAAAGAAAAATAAAGTCTTAATTACATGAGCCTTTCACAGCAATGCACCTCAATATGGATATACCACAGAATAGCACAGGGTGTAATGACAAAAAGCAGTCAATACCGTCCATAAAAATTCAACAGCTTAAAGACCGAAAATACCTCATCAAAAATTATCCTTCCTGATAGAACATCCACTAAACTTCCTGAAGTCTACCGGGACTGGCTGCTCGACCATCAACTGGACGCAAAAAAAACGCAATCAGATTGGCAGTATCAGCCAGACTTTGTTTGGGCCGCCTCGTGGGTGGACAGACGATGAGCTCGGCGGAGGTCCTCCCAGCTTCCGCGTGGGGAAACTTCGGGGAGGAAGCGGGAGAGACTGCGGAAGCTGATGGGGGAGAGCACGGAGGCTGGCGGTGGGGGCAGGCCAGGTCAATCATCAATGTTGATTACGACAGCGTCTCACAGACAAAGCTGGAGCGCAGCCTGGCTTAAACAAAAATACGAATACATTTTCTTTCAGCAGTTACATGCGAATCGTTAGCTGACATTAACATGGAAATTGTCAATTTTAACCGTCCCTATTCCCGCTGTCCCACTATTTTCCCTGTGTTTATCGCAAGCCTTCCAACGCTGCATGTGACAGAGCACAAGGCTACCAGACATACCAAAGGTGCAGCAAAACTTAAAGGAGCTGGTCCACCGACAAGGGCGTCGGAACCTTTAGAAGACGGGAGGATGCAGCCCCAAAACTCATGAGCCAGGGGGGACGTCCCCCTCCAAAAGCATGGGGGCTCGACTGAGATTATTTCACATTTTCACGATATCATCTACGTGAGCTCACGTTAATGTTCCAAATTTATTTTAGTGACGTGTACCGGTAGCTTTTTAAAGACAGGACATGCTTTCCAACTCTCTCTCTCCCCTCCCCCATTAAATTCTCTGGCGACGCCCCTGCCCACCGACTACAGGCGGCAGCGGTCTGCACATGCGATAGACATGTTCCGGCCTTGTTTCTTGTCAGCTGCCGCCGCTGACAAAACAAAAACGTGCCACTAATCACACTTAATTTAGCAGTTTCCTGAATGGAGCAATTGCAGGCAATACTGCAAAGCCGGCAGGCAATGATTACTGGAAAACAGATAATTATAGCTAGGTTCATGGAAATTGTTGCAGCATTTGTAGTGGATATGTGCATTGTGTAGCGGATATGGTGGACAGTCGAGGTACGAAGATCATAGTGGATATGTGCAATATCGTGTAGATTGAACCAGCGGATGGGCTGCTTAGTGGATAGCCTCAAAATCACCTACGCCACCGGTACCGGGTTCAAGTCCCGGCAGAGCCTCTGACTAAGTCGATATGATGTCCCAAATCCCTCCCAACAGGGTGAGAGTTGGCAACACCTTACAGCCTTGGCAGTTGGAGCGCGGTTAAACCCCAAAAATTATTATCATTGTAGACCGGACAAACATATTAGAACTTCTGAACAATATTCATCGTTTTGGATTAAGTGATACCTATTCCAATTTTTTCTCCGAAATCATTAATTACTAAAAACTGCAAGAATTATGGAAGGGCATTGATATTTTGCAGATAACTTTCTGCAACGTCTAAGTCCAATTTCGATGTTGAGTTCTGCAGATCACTTTCGGCAGAACCCAACATCGAAGTTGGACTTAGTGGAAATACCCTTGCCTTGTTAGCTCTGACAGTCCTCGGCTCTTGGCTTCCCACGAATCTATTAACAAGTTAAAAGTGGTTCTGATTTTAGGACTGAGACAAGGAAAGTGGGTACAGACAGACCAAAGTGCCACATTCCCTTTAAGTGCACGGTACTGTGTTTACTTTTAGACATTCTAGCTTTTAGATTTTTACCTGCATTTATGCCATTGTTTTTATTGTCATGTATACTGACCAGGGATGCGGAGCAGGAGCCGGAGCCGGAGCCGGTCGGAGCCAACCATTCTGCCCGGAGCTGGAGCCGGAGCCGCCGAAACACTTTTGATCGGAGCGGAGCCGGAGCCGGAGCCGTCAGAAAGGGTCCGGCTCCGGCTCCCAAAGAGCTCTAAAATTATCAAAAATCAAACGTGAAATGGTCACATTTTACCTCCTGAGATGTCGCATGCAAACACCTTTATTCACCTGAAAATTACATTTTCTCAATATGTTATGTATATCGAGATTAATGAAATATTGCAACTAGGGTGTTCCGTAGACGGTCTCACTCTGGGCAGGTAATGCGCCCCGGCCATTTAGCATGGGCGAAATTGGCAACAAATGGAAGCATTGGCGGACACTGGCGGATCCATGAGGGAGCAAAAAGGCATTGCCCCCAAACTGCCCAATCTTTGGCGATTTTCTAAAAAACATGTTTTTCACGATTTACCCCATACCGTCGGCCTGCATCCGCCCCTGTTGACAGACGCAAGGGGATGCCATTCCGGTCTGTCGAGCAATAAAATATTTGCTCTCACCTCCCCCAGGGGAGCTATCATGTACTCGGAGAAGTAGTTTATACTAGGTCTGTCGAGAACCCATGGCAAAAGGCGCAGAAAACAGCATCCCCGTCACTCGATGCGGCACTAGCCGACTTCAAAAACCTGGGTCGCCTAAAGAGGGCGACCGTATGCGACATCTTAGATAGATATCCAGCCATCATCCAGCCGGCTAGCCTGGTAATGGCCGCGCTACCAGTTACTCAGGTGTCCGTGGAGAGGTTATTCTCCGCGATGAAGCTACTGCTTACTGATCTCAGGTCCAGACTAAGAGCAGACATATTGGAGGCAATGTTGCTGCTCCGCTCCAACCGCGATTGGGCGGTGTAGTGAGCGAACCAGGTGCTGCGCCCTGGGCAGTAGGGTGGTTGGTTCCGATTTTTCTCGAAAAGGAATTATGCCATCAACCTATCTGATGTGTTTTTCGATGTTGAACACTGTTCGCTTAGGGTCGTTCAAACAAACTTTTTTCTTTTCAGACTCGAACCCACTTTTTGCCATTATATATTCAATTTTGATTTCAATGAGCCACATTTCAAGCGTCTACGACAGCGGGAAAGATCGCCTCAAAACGGTTAAAGATTTCATGTTTCGGGCGGGATTGGCCGCCCGGCGTTGCAGTCTCCCCTTGTTAAATTGGGATATAAGGGGTACATAACCTACCAGCCAAGACAGCGTGGCATATGCGTGCGTATAAGAGCGGTAGATGGGATTTAACATGCAGGCATTTACTTGTCAGATGTATTTGTAGCGCAATACAAATACATGTTATTCCACAAAAGACCTGAAATTAAATGATTCAGCACCCTTGTACTCTAAATCCCGACGGAATATGAATGCCTTCCGGAGGCGAACCTTTCTCTAGTAACTATCGCTGGGGAACGTCGTGAGGCAGGTGCTTCTCCATATTCTCCTGCGAACTATTTAAGAGCTCTGGTACTGATAACAGAAGATCCTGTTTCATATTTTTATCCTTTAGGTGGCTCACGAAATCTTCCACCAGCTTCACACCACGTTCTGTGGGACCGTTCACGACAGTAAGTTCTGGAATACCTTGAAACAGGGAACCTATACCAGCTTCTCAACGGAGCCATTTCTGGTCAGAATATTTCAGATTCAGGCAATCGAATACCAGCCAGCTGTCAGGAGTAACAAGCTGGCTGAGGCTTAGTACCGACCATTTACAGACCTCTTCATAGCCTCTATCGGAAACTTAAGCCTGCCCTAGTCAAATGTGAATCGTTTGCTGTTTTGGCCAATTGTTGTGCGACTGGCTCCTTACCTCCACGATGGTGGTTCTCACCAGCGCGACAGAATATAACTTTCTGTGCACAGATACCACAGCTGATGACAAATTGACTTAAGCACATTCAGGGCGATTTTTATATTAACTTAATGAAAGCACTGCATTGCATTTTATGGATAGCTTTGAGGCTCATAGAAGGCTCTAAAGCTGACTATCCGCGACGGAGGAACCCAAATGCATGGTTTAGAACTACTTATAAGGAAAGCCGCTAACTATTTTGGAGTCTGAGTGGCTCAGTCGGTTAGCGCTTGCGCTCGGCTTGGCCAATGGCATTCATTATGTGCTGGGTGTCGTGGTTTCGAGCCCACCCAGAGGCAGAATCTGGCGCCCGGCTCTAGCCCGAGCTAATTCTTTCCCTCTCTCCTCTGATGCCATATGACCTGGATGCCATATGACCTGAGCAGTTTATGCGTTGTTAAACTCCAAAAATTATAATATTCTATCTTTGAGTATCTTCTGGAATGATGAACGGAATCTGACACAGTAGTAGCACGTACTTCATGCCATAAATGTCCTATATTCCATAATATGGCTCGCTGGTGAGCTCCGGGTCTTCTGAACAGACAGTTGTTGGAGACAACCTCCCTGACAGCCACACGTAAACCAGCTTGCGCAATTCGAGATAATACTCCGGTATTGTGTAGAGGCGCTGAAGTCAATGTGCAAACGCAACTGTTATTTGTGACCAGAAAGTTATAATCTGCTTCGCAAATAAGAATCACAAAGCTGAAGGTAAAAAGGCAGTGATACAGTACCTGGCCTAAACAGCAAAACCATCCACCTTTCAGTTAGGTAGGCTAAAGTTTCCGACAGAGGCTATGAAGAGCTCGGCTCGATACCAAGCCTCTCCCAATTTCTCATTCCTGAAAGCTGGATGGTATTCGAGCGCCTGAATCTGAAAGATTCTGACATGAAATGGCTCCGTTGAGAAGCTGGTGACTGGTATAGCTTCCCCTGTTTCAAGGTATTCCAGAACTTACTGTCGTGAATGGTCCCACAGAACGTGGTGAGAAGCTGGTGGAAGATTTCGTGAGCCACCTGAATGGTAAAAATATGAAACAGAGTCTTCTTTTATCAGTACCAGAGCTCTTAAATAGTTCGCAGGAGAACAGGGAGAAGCATCTGCCTCACGACGTTCTCCAGCGATAGTTACTAGAGAAAGGTTCGCCTCCGGAAGGCATTCCTGTTCTGTCGGGATTTAGAGTACTAGGTGCTGAATCATTTAATTTCAGGTATTTTGTGGAATAACATGTATTTGGATTGCACTGCAAATACACCTGACAAGTAAATGCCTGCATGTTAAATCCCATCTACCGCTCTTATACGCACGCACATGCCAGGCGGTCTTTACTGGTAGGTTATGCACCCCTTTCATACCAATTTTACAAGGGGAGACTGCAACGCCGGATGGCCAATTGCGCCCGAAACATGAAATCTTTAACCGTTTTGGGGCGATCTTTCCCGCTATCGTAGACGCTTGGAATGTGGCTTATTGAAATCAGAATTGAATATATAATGGGAAAAAAGTGGGTTCGAATCTGAAAAGTAAAACAATATTTTTTGAACGAACCTGCTCTTAGCTCATCGAAGTTTTTCTTTGCGGGCTGTCCAAGCTTTACTTGATCGTTGTATCTATAATTTTTATGTGGGTTTGCGGGCATGTCGGACCTATATTTATGTTTGCCATAACAGTGCAGTGCAGCTTGCCATACGACTGCACTGCAGTGTAGGTTGGTCCAGTTTTGAGGTTCACTGGCCTTTGGCATCTGGACTAGACCGTTCGTTCATCCAGTCGCCATTTTTCATTCGTACAAATACATAGTCACTTTGTATCTGATGGACTTTCACGTCCTTGAGAAAGTTTCGATCACATTTTGGATATAGGTACATTGCCAGAGCCGGAGCCGGTCGGAGCCGACTATTTTGCCCGGAGCCGGAGCCGGAGCCGTTAGGACACTTGAACCCGGAGCCGGAGCCGGAGCCGGAGCCGAAATCATAACCTCGGACCGGAGCCGGAGCCGGAGCCGTCCAAAATTGTCTCGGTTCCGCATCCCTGGTACTGACGAGGTGTAGTAGCACTGATATGCGATGTTTGTGATGACAAGGACCTTTAAATAGCCCAAATTGTGTGGATGATTGGTCTGTTTTTGTCAATACATACTTACATACATTCATGCAAAGATAAAATTCACTCACACACAAGCCACTCACTACTCTGGCCATTGGAAATTAGTATCCAAGTGCAATGCCGAGCCTGCACCAGAAAAACCAAAATGGCATCGTCGCAAGCCTCTTGTTAGCACAATGCTCCTGATTTCTAGCAGAGACGCAAATATCTATATCTCTTTGGGGATGTCCGGGCACCCTCAGGAACAAAGTCGAAGCAGCGTTAAAATATGCATGCAATTACGTCCTTTTCATTTCAAAGACTTACACGAACATTTTAGAGTGGTTTATGCAATTATACGGACCTGTGGGAGGCCTAAATCATAAGTTCCGATGCACACTATTATGCTAGCTGTTTTAATAATGCACTTATTGGCATTGTTTCAAGTTTGAACACCCCCAATTACTTTCACACATTCATGCCTCTGATTTCTAGGATTTGGAAGGGTACCATTTTTCCTTCATCCTCAAACACCAGTTTAAAGCAGTACAAAATATATACACTTCAAACCATAAACACGGTTATTTAAAAAAAGATGCTGTGCAACAACTTTTGACCCGAAAATTTTTCCTCCGGATTCGGAGCTTGTTGCTCACCAGTCTGAGTAAGAATTGAGAGAGAGGGGGTGAAGAGAGGGAGAGGAGAGAGAGAGAGAAGGCAGAGAGAGAGAGAGAGGAGGCAGAGAGAGAGAGAGAGAGAGAGGCAGAGAGAGAGAGAGAGTCTGTTGTTTTATAGAGCATATATTCTAGCGTTGTTCGTGCTGTCAATCTCAACTTGTTTGTTCAAGTTGCGTCGACGTTTCGGTGCTTTCAACCTGTCGAGAACAGTTTTCCCGCTCGGTGAATACGTTAATAGCAGGTGAGGCCGGTTTACACGCGTGGTAACGCTAGCATAAATCACTTACTACCGATTTTACTGAACAAACGGGCCGCAGTAGATTGGAAGATGAGCGGCAGGCACGTTATGCTATGCTTGACCTCAGTTTACGACCCATTGCAACGAGAATCATTCTCATGATGTGCAACTAAAACGTGGAAGCTAGTTAACTCTTCATTGTCTCACCCAGATAAATTCAATGCTTGTTTCTTGGAACGACCCAAAGGCTGTGCAGCATTTGGGTTGTTTTGAAGCGCTTCAAAATAAAAGTAGGTACACGGACTTTTAACGATTCAAATTATCGGGGTCTTAAGAGCCTGTTTGACAACCCTGCTGCAATCCCGAGAATCGACAAACAGGTCATCATTCCATCCCCTGCAAGAGAAAACTCTAAAGACAAAAGTCAATTTTTGTCGACTTTAGTAGCGTAGCGTCGTCTCTAACTTCTTCCGGATTGGATCAATCGTTCCAAGATATTTACTGCTACAATATGACTCGGTAATTCGGAGTTCAAGCACCTAGCCTCCCTACATTTATCAAAATCTAGAAATGTCATCGTACAATAAAAACACTGAGGACATTCTTTTCATTGGAACACGAAATATTTTCAGGGTGGTACGGGGTCATCATTGAAGCGTTATATACCCTCTGAGGGAAAGCTAATTACCTTAGATATAAATGTATTCGGTTGTAGACTCCTGTTACCTACTTTCTGGCCAGGTCACTGACGAGGCCTGGAACTTCCATCCCATTTTGCTGAAAGCTAGAACATTTCTAAAGCAGTATGCCCCCTCATGGGATTTGGAATGAGTTGCGTACAGCATACCGAAAAAATAATGACTTCATATTTCTTTTTCCTCAGAATGTACCTCCTACGGAGTAAAAATGCTTTATTGACGTAGGTACTAATTAAAAGCGCACGGATATCAGTTCTGGGCCTATGTCCGGCGGCGGCGGTTCCCCGTCAGGGGGACGCCACGCTCTGAATAATTACTGGAAAACAGATCACTAAAGCATCCATCATATATCTATACATCCTTTCAAGACAGACGTAATATCAAGCATGACAAAAATTTCTCGATATGTTCTATCGCGTGGCTATCTCAGTTCGAATCCCAATATAAAGGTGCCATATTCCCTTATCTAAAAGCGAAGAGTCCCCGGTCCCCTTCTCCTCTCCTGACAACCATTGTCGGTACTACATCCCTGCCCCCGTCGTCAGCTGGCATCTGGTCCCTACTCTTGTTCTGTGTTGTGTTTCAGTTTCACTCCCGCTGCGTTTCTGTGCGCCCCTCTCTTCCACCTTTGCTGTACGTATCGCTGACAATCAAAACTTCGATCGATGTAGTGATAGATGAACCTCTGACTAATGACTGGACTGCCCGGGTGGCCGTGGTCTTCCTCAGAGACCGGCTTTAACGCATCAGGGGTGGGTGTGGAATATTTCTGCCTTCAATTGCCCTAACCATACGCAGATCCATGGGACAAAGGGGGACAGGTGCCCCCCTGAAAAACCCTCGGCACCGCCTGAAATGGTCATAGCGCCTCCCTGAAACGTCGATGCCGCCACCCTGAAATGTCGCTTCCCACCCCCACCCCCTCCTCCCCTCCCCCGATGCAAAAATCGCCGCCCACCGATAGTATTTCGAATTTGCGCCCACCTAATAGGTTTTTCCGGTTAAAAGTGGCGCCCACTAGTCCAGATGGCGCCCACCCCCGATTGACAATCCTGGATCCGCCTATGGCCCTTACTGCTGCAACCGCTCGTTGAAAAATGCTAACAGTCTTCTAAGCTGATGGGGACGCTCCTGGTTTCAGTGGCGAATCCAGGGGGGGCAAAAAAGGCAATTGGCCCCCAAACGGAAAAGCTCGGGGCAAAACTATGTTTTTGCCCTCCCCCCAAAGCGATCGACCTCCTTTTTCCCCGACTCCTTTTTAGCTTGTAAGCAAGATTTTGGTGCTTCAACTCTCAACTTCAAACAGAATTAGTGAAGTTCAGTGTAAATATTGGGGCTTGGATAAGAAAAAGTATCTTGAGCCCATATTTTTAACCCCGCAACGTTTTTTTCTTTTCTTTTCTACTTTGGTTTGCCCCTCCCAAACCAACCGGCTAGATCCGCCACTGCCTGGTTTTACCTTACCTTTAAAGTCTCGGAAACTTTCAGGCCTCTGATGAGGCCTCTGTAGTTCCTACCACTACGAACTCGTGTACTAAGGAGTTGGAATTTGCCTAGTTCTAACTTATTCTATACGTCAAAGGCCTTGGTAGGCAAACAGGAATCATCTGCGAGGGATGCTTTCACGCTGTTGAATCTGTCAATCACAAGAGTTGGCGTTGGCACGTGTCGCTGTTTGATGAGCGCCCCGGCTTTAGCCAGTGTACCGACGTGTAGTTGAAAAGAACAGCTATTGATCAAACAACGAATTTTTTAGCTGATGCAGTCAGAATGACATAGGGCGTGATTTATCTCACTTGCAGCATCAACGGCATCAGTGGAGCAAGTCAAGAGTTTGAACGGTTGATAGGGTAGTACTTAAGAGCTCTACTATCAGAGAAGCGTGCCAGGTGATTGCATTTCCGTGAACACTTTTCCACGGTATTTGAGATGCATGTATGTGCTCGACATTCCGTATAGCTGTAACTACAGTAGTGGGCGCAAGAGAAAGTCTCCTACATTTTCTGAATGAATGGGTGAGGCATTGGCCCGGTAACTCCCAGAACACTTGATCGCAGTAAGAGTAATGAGTGGATAGTCAAAAGTCAATAAATTATTTCTGAACAAGAATAAATTATTTGAATATTTGATTCTTTCTCCATAGGTTTACAATGGGAGCGAATCAAAGTTCTTGAAAGAAAACAACATGAGATCGATGAAACAACTGTGTGTATACCTACGTGATTTAAACATCTGACAAAGAACATAGCGAATAAGAACAAAAATCTCCCCGACTGAGCCATCATCAATGAATCTTCCTTCAGATAATCTTCATTTATGTTAACACGCGCCCCGCTGTGGGGAGCGAAATTCGCCCCCCCTCCTGGTTTTTCCCAGACAGCTCAAAACGAAGAAACGCAAAACAACGAAACTTACGTTAACTTATTCCTGATGAATTTTACACATCTGACCAAATTTTTTAGTTCAGGTAATGTCAGGTTAAGGAGCTATTCAGGGTCCAGTGAACCAACCTAAAAAAGTACTAGTTTAAAGCAGCGCCCCGGGAACATTAGCGAACCGATCAGTTTGAAACTTCCACAGTATGATAAGGTCATTAGGGTCTACAAATCTGCTATCTCGAAATTTTGATATTGGTGACCTAAGGGGGTCAATTTTTTGGTCACCCCATTAAAAGTCTATGGTGAAAAATATATTAGACTCGTTTTCAGGAAATACTGGAAAGATAAGACTGAAAATCCTCAAACTGTCTATTCTCACCACGATCTTGACCATAAACTTAAAATTTTGAGCATCTGACCTCTCAAAGGTCATATCAGGTCACGGGAGCAGAGAGTGATTGTTTTGCCAATAACTTATCACTGCATTGAGATAAAGCTCCCATTTTGCTTGCATTGTGTTTATATTGTCACGGGGAGTCGATTGATATGCAGCATGGCCATACCAGGTCACTCTGTGACCCTGACCTAGCTCGAGGTCAGGCCATTTGACTATTTGACCTAGCAAGGTCATATTATACATCATTCAATTTGCCGCGATGAGAGGAACCCAATGATGCATAAATATTTGCTCTAGCTCCCTTGAGGACTGATCTAGAGAGAGAAACGTACACTGCTCTATTGTAAGCCTATGGAGCATTCTTTGACCTATGCTAACCTCAATATTGACCTGACATAAAAATTCTTCTTATAAATCATCTTTGTCTTGTCAAGAGCTTTCGAACACCACCCGTAATTTTCCTTTAGCTTTCGTGGGGAACAAGATACGGAGGGGGGCGAAAAACGCCCGCCCCAGGGGGCGCGTCAAGCAAGGGTCCCCAGCGGGGCGCGTGTTAAGCAATGAACCTGTCAAGTTACTACAAACCCTTAACTTCCCAGGACCCACAAACACACTCGTATCCGAGAAACACCACTCCTGAGGCAGCCGCTGGGTATAAACAGTACAATCCGGCACGGCGGCGATAAAGAGTCGACAGTGGTAAATTCTGGCCGACGCCGGGTCACGCAGGGTCGGCTCAGCGTCAAGCGAGCGAGGTCAATGTCGATTCAGCGTGCGGCCTCTCCGGCCGCGGCGGCCGCGCCGGGGCCCCGGCCTCAAGTGTGCCGTGTCTAATGCAAAACCCGCGAGCCGGGAAGATGAACTGCCGCCGCCGGAAGACGGATCCGGTGAAGCTTACCGTTTATCACGCGTTTGTGTCCTAGATGAGTGTGGACTGGAGAAGCTGTCGTATAACGTGGTGTAGAGATGATACGAGGGAGTTTTTTGGTGCGTGGTTTACATTTTTCGGTCGTTTATCGTGGCGGTTTTTGATGTCACAACCATGCTTATTTACATCCTACTGAATGTCTTTAAGGGCCATATTTTGTCAGTTAACATCGGACCGAGTCTTAAGAAATCATATTTCATCAATGTTCGGCGAAAAGGACGCATAAAATTTACAAGAATTCTTAATATTTTGTACTAAAAATCTTCTTGTCATCACCTTTATTGAAGATGGGGAATACAAGTGTGAACAAAGGGTGTGGATTTTTTTCGTTTTTGGTGGTGCCCGGGAACCCGCAATGAAATGCTGCGTTGATGATTAAAAAATCATTTAAACTTAGCCAAGACTTTCTTCTCATTCTCAAGACTTTAAATTGTTCTTACCTAGTTCAACAGGCCTGTGTGTGGCCCAAAACAAAGATAATGTCATGCCACCTATTTCTACGTGATGGTTATTGACCTGTTCTCAAATTTGTGCAGGCCCACGAAAATCCACGCCCCTACAAGGAGGGTATTGTGCGATAAAATCGGAGAAATAGCAGGCTTTTAAACAAAAATTGAGCCACGAGCTGCTGCCACTGGGATAACGCTGGGATATGCAGAGAGAGAGAGCACAGTTCAATGTCAGCGAAATCATGAGGCCAGATTAAGGTTTATATCAGTGGCGAATCCAGTACTTCATTTCGGGGGAGGGGGCTAAGGGGCTCGAGCCTCCCCAACCATTGCCTGGAATCAGCCTCCGCCTTTGCATTAACTGTGGGCACTCTGACACTTTGGGGGGTGGATTGAGCCACCTAGCCCCCCATGTATCCGCTACTGGTTTACATCATGCAGATATTTCCATTGACAATGACATTGACATTGACAATTGACATTGGCAATTGACAATGACACAAGTATTGTATCTTCCAAGGCGTGGATCTCTGAAAATTATTGGAGGTGCCTAAACTTCAAAAAAGTAAATAACCACCACATTAAAAGGGATAGCATAACATTATATTTGCTTTAGCCATCGCTTAGAGCTTTTGGACTACATAAACGCAATTTGAGGCCCTGAAAATAATAAGTTAAATAAAATAATAATATATAATATTACATTACACATTACATTATCTTATACATTCAATCATAATATCAAAAATGTAATGATAGTTAAATAAATTAAATATAAAGGATGTTTTGATACTAACTCCACGTTTCAGAGGGGATGCCCGAACACCGCCGCTCCCGCAAAAGGTATAAATCCACACCCCTGGTGCCATTTCTTACTCAGAGCATAATTACAGTCTATAGCAAAAAAAGGCACAATGCAAACGTACCCACGAGTCATATTCCACATGCAAATCAGCACATCCGCGAACAATTAGCGGCGACTCTCTAGAAACAGCTGTCGCCGCCGTCAGCTGTGCGGCGGGGCGGGTCGTCAGGAAACCAGGCTGCACAAATCTGACGGTTTCTCGCCCCGGGTCAAACACGTGCGCCCACAGCACCAGCTGGCTACAGGGAGGAGCCGGGCGGCCCACACAGCCTTGACGGCGGCGGGGCTTGGACAGGGACGTGGCTGGACGGTTTTTGGGTAGGATGGTGTTGTGCTTTTCTGAGAAAGGTGCAAATCTCACTATTAGTTTTAGATACGCACCGAGTACGAATTTCTTTCACTGGGGCGTGCATCTTTAAATGATTGGGTGTGCTCATTTGAAGTAACGTAAATAACCGTCATATTCAAATGGAATGGTTTAATATACAGCGTTTTAGCATTCTCACGGGCCTGTGAACTCCAGAGAACTATTTCAAATCATTGAGATAAAAAACACGAGCATCTAAAGGATAATCGAACATTACTTTGACGTTTCATTTAAGGTGTCTGATGGGCACTCTGGCAGAAATATGAACTCATACCCCTGCTCTGTTTCTTTTTAGATAACTGTTCTGTTATTTCAATTTCCTTTTTTAGTAATAATGTCCTATATATATATAAAAAAAAAAAAAAAAAAAAAAATAAACATTTAAGCATATTCCATTGAAGATTGTTGCGTTCTTTGCTTTCACCAGTTTCTTTTGAAGTTTTAGTATTTTGTTGATCGTTAATTTAATATTGGACGGAATTGAGTTGATGAGCTCACCAAGGTTCATAAAGTCACAATAAATCGACGTTTCGAATCTATTATTTGATTCATTATTCAAGAAAACATGTACAAAAAATGTCGCCAGGTCGATTGAGTTCCAAGATAAATATATTGCATTTGGAAAACATTGAGCACATTGCGAAGCGTGTGACTGGCAGAATTAATACTTACAGTACGAAGATTCATTTTGTTATTGTTACGTTAAGCACTATCATTATTACATATACCAGCTTAGCAATCATTTTGCACACATCATTCAATACAGTCCCCTAACTAAATGAAACAGATACAAGTTTGGGAGTCAATTTGACATAATCAACAATACAACCTGTCTAATTCCCCCATAGTGCCATGGATGTGTGTGTGCTAATCTGTGCATTGATGAATATATATATACATATATATATATATATATATATATATATATATATATATATATATATATACTATATTAGATTAATGAGTGAAAATGACTAACCGCAGGCTACAAGAATTTGAAACTGGGACAGGAGCTAGTAATGCTGCAGGGGCAAAATATCTGTTCAGGACGTAAATCGATAATAAAAGAAAATTATTTTGCCAACTGACACAGATTAAATTATATTTCGGAAAGTCCCATCCCTTTGATCACAGTTTGCAAAAACAATCAGGGTGTACAAAGTGTGATCAAGGGGATGGGACTGCTCGAAATATAATTTACAAGGGGATGGGACTCCCCGAAATATAATTTAAACTGTCAGTTGGCAAAATAATTTTATGTTCATTATCGAGTCGGTTGGCAAAATAATTTTCTTTTCATTATATATACACACATATATATATATATATATATATATATATATATATATATATATATGGTGTGTGTGTGTGTGTGTGTGTGTTTGTGTATTGTACATTATTGCTATCTCTCATTCCAGACAACTTCACTGCAGTCAGTGCAGTGTAGTTACTCGTACTACTAATTACCGTAACTGTAGTCAGTCAGTGCAGTTCCGAAGGCGTTCCGGCGGTTCGAAATTCGCGAAAAACAGTGTGCTGCTTAGAAAACGGACTAATTTCGGGTCTTTGAGAGGAAATATATTTTGCCCCCCCCCTGGATCCGCCCCTGCCTATGGCAACACTGTCGGACATGTGTACTCGGAGTAGCTTCTCTTCGGCCCAGCAAGATCCGCAGGTGTTCCTAGTCCGCTTTCAATGCAATCGAACCCAACCGGGTGTATTAGTCATAGACCACAGATGAGCGCGGTTGGTTGTCGGTATAACAGCCGCGTTGGAAGTATTCACAGAATATGCCGTAAGACGGCCAGCCGCCTTAGCTCAGGGGCAGAGCACTTGTCTCGTAAACAAGGGGTCGTGAGTTCGATTCTCACAGGCGGCAGGAACCGTGAGTTTTAAGCCGTTTGTGCCAAAGCGCGGTGAGGACGCTTCGATTGGATAGGAATCAATGCGCTGAGTGAGGAAGAGCTCATTGATCAACGAAGGTGAATCGAAGAGAGCAGCAGTCATTAGAAGTGGTGCGTTTCCAATGTGACGTTTCCGAGCGCACCGAATGCGCGGTGCCCATTATGAAGACGGTTATCAGTTAGTTACAACTAAAAAGGAAGTCTAAATGTTAACGAAATAGCGAATGAAAAGGAAAATACCGACTCTGACTTAACCACGGACCTTTTGACAACTAGCATTTAAGTTATATTTTGGCAACGGTTCGAGGGAATTTCGACTGGGTAGAAAAGGGTAAAAGCTAAAGAAAAGAAAAAGTAATGGTTCTGCTTGAGCATGTTCCATCTACAGGGGACTTCCATTTCAAAAGTTGTTATCTATCCCTAAATGACATGCCGTAAGATTCTCTGAAATCGTCAGTTCAATGCACAATATTTCAGCACTAATAAAAACACACACGTATATATAGGGTAAAATGCAATGCTTATCAGCACTGGTATGTGATGAAGGAGAGCACGGAAAATCCGCACTACACACACCATGCAACATAAAGCAGCAGCACTGAGCATCTAAATAATTCAACTGGAAATATGTGTGGTTTGGTTTAAGAACTAAAAAATATTCATTAAACTATAAAATGCCTAGATAATAAAACTGAAAAAGGATAGATTAAGACAGCCCAGTTGACACGCTTATGCAAATCGAAGCGTATCATTTCACCGACCTTGCCCGGCAAAATATAATTTCGTTCCAGTTTCTCACAGTGAAATCCAGACTACCTCATTTCTAGCCTCTGCCCGGTTCCCATAAATCAATCAAGACACTAACTACCGGCCGCGGGCTGGCCAGAGGAGGCTTGCTGTGTGTTGGGCCACAAATTATCGAGACAGGTGGGCCCCGGCATCAGAACGGCTGCCTCCGACGGGCAGTAACGAGGTCATCACATTGGAGGTCATCACCGGTGTTGTCCGGTCTCGTGAAGCAGAGACTCCACTGCATTTTTACCGAATCAGATTCACGATCGAAATTATTTGAAGCAGGATAGGATGAAGCCGTGTGTAGTGCTGGGAGTTGAAGTCGGCATGATACGTGTTCATTTGGCAAAATGCAGACTTGTTTAGAGACTAATGCGGTGTTCTAACCGGGATGTCGGCGACGGTCGGCGGCAGTTGCAGAGTGGTTATTGACCTGCCTCCGGGAGTTTTGACCGGCAGAGGAAAGGTTCAACTTTGGAAGCAAATCTGGCAGCTTACGCTGCGACGAACTTTTGATTACCCAAAATAAAAACTTAGCAGGCAGCTAGAACTATCAAAAGGACGATTTATGAGAAAAAGGTAATCAAGTCCAGTTCCCATAGATTTTTCAGTGCATAGATTGGCAGTGCATTTCGTGTCCTAACCGAAAAACCGGGTCGTTGCGGCAGTTCGACGGCTTGCGACGCGTTGCAACGCCGTGCGTTTTAGTTAGGACACCGTGTCGGCCTGATAGCTGGCTGCATGTATGGCGCAAAAATATCTTTGAAAAACTGTTCTCAAGGAAGGAATTGCTCGTAGCTGAAAGAAAACCTTTCTCTCTAACCCCTAAATTATTAAGTGGTAACATCATTATTTCCGCAGATTTGGGTGATAACCTTCAGTCATTATTTCTACAAAGAAGAAAGACACATTTTGATGTTGTTCTGTCAACTATCGAAGCGAAATGACGCGACACAATAAGAAAATTCGTGGCTTGATATCCATTTTCTCTATGTCAAAGTTAGCCCATTCAAAAGTGAAATCAAACAGGAAAGGTCGATTTTCCCGCTCAAAATGTGAGCAACTTCACTTTCTTGCATTGGTCTTATTATTTCACATAATATTTTGGTATTACTGGAAAAATGGCACAAACATTGGCAGAAAAGGTCTACCGCAGGCCAGAGAACAAATCAGAACACTACATCCTCGCTCACTTGCTGAAACGTCCAACTCCTGAACCCGTCCTGAACCCTCTTCAAACTCACCCCGCGGTGCCATGTCACGAAGGGGTCACGATAACGCCACAGAGGTCATGTGGAAACATACCCTCAGGTGAGCTGAATGCCTGTGGAGCAGGGGCACGCGGGAAACAGACGACCTCTGCATGCTTGATAACAATGTAAAGGGCACGGGAAGGCAAGAAAATGCACGAAAGGAAGGGGTTTCATTTCATCATTCGGAACGGGACGGTATGACAAGATGACACCTTAATACAGCGTCCAATGTGTCACATACACGCACACGCAGTCTGACTAGTATAACTTTCATATGTTTAGTTCCATCATTGAATCCAGCCGCTTCCTTTTAAGACTTTTAGGCACTTTTAGGCACTTTTAGGAGTAGAGCAATCAAATCTTAATATATCAGGCAGGGTACCAAAAAATTGTCTCGCAAAAATCGCTGTGGAAAATCTGGAGATTTCTGATGGGCAACTTTTCCTCTATAAGACAACAGTCGACCTGCTGCTATCTATGATTTAGTGTGGGTGCTCTAAATGGCCTCGATACTAGCACTATCCTGGAATCGCTAGACTGGAACCACTGAGAGAAGAATGTGGCTTACGTTAAGAAAGTTTTTTGGCAACGGGCTTCTAGATTCATATGCATTCCAAGGAAGCTTGGTAATTGTCTTTTAGAATGTATGACTTGCCATTGGTTAGGATTTTTATTTTTTGGGGAGCAAGCGAGCACCCCTAATGAAATGTTGAAGTAGTGTTTGCCTTTAAATCCGCATCCTATGAATTTACGTGCTTTCTATTTAAATGATACAAAATTTCGTTCCTCGCACTTCAATGGGCTAGGACACAGTTAATACAATACTATCCCTATTAATATGCTGGATATTAACACGCGCATTGACGGGGCGGGTACCCGCCCCCCTCGGGTTTTTCGGAGATAGTAGAAAAACGGCGGCGCGTAGCGCCGCCGTACTTGGTATACCTTTTCCTCATCATTTTTACAACTTCTGTGAAAATTTTAAGGTTAGGTCATCTCAGGTCAAGTCACCAGTACAGGTCAAGTGACCCGACCTCAAAAAAAGTTTAAGATAGCATAAGTCGGAGCAGGGTGAACTTATCCGATTGAAACTCATATCACATAATGGCCCCACCGAGTTCTCTAACATATGTTCCGGTATTTTTGATATCGATGACCTAAGGTCAGGTACGAGGCATGACCTCTCCATTGGAAATACATGGGAAAAATGGTTTTTAGGGAATAACTCAGTAACGGATGGTGATAGAGCATTTATTTTAGCTGCATTAGACTCGCCTGGGCTTTGCGGTCCTAATGATATGCATTTTATATAATTTGACCTTGACCTGACCTCAGGTCAGGTCAAATCCTTGATTTGACCTAGCAAGGTCAAATTATATATCATTCGATTCGGCTTGCTAAGAGGATTCATATAGTTCAAGTCGTTTTGCTCTATCTTTACTTGATCAGATGTAATCCCGGAAAACTGAATTTTACATGTTATCCCTATGACGGGCATGTTTTGACCTCTCGTGACCTTAAATGTGACCTGACAAAAAAATGGTTCAAATGTTTTCGATGGAGAAGTGGATGGGCAGCCCAACGCCGTTTACCGTTTTTCGCTACCTACCGTGGTTCTCGAGATCTTAGGGGGGCGGGTACCCGCCCCCCGTCAATGCGAAGGTGGCTCAGACCGCCGTCAATGCGCGTGTTAATATTCCATTTTTATTTAATATCCATTCCATAACTATCTAACCATTCCATGGCTATTCCATTCTTCTATTCTGGTGTCGCTCTTCTTGAGCAGTTACCAAACTCATACTCTTGTGCCAAATTTGAGACCTTACGAGGTAAACCCTGGCAAGGTCGAAGCCCACAAAGCTACAAGCTACCACACAAGCAGCCACCCCAGCGCCACCTATATACCTCTGCGATGGACGGTTGGTGTTTTACGGCGCTTCTGATGTACGACGCGGAGCTGAGCCGGCGAGCTGTATACTCGTGCCATCTATGGGAGGAAAAGTGAACTAGAGCAACCCGGATAAGTAAAACACGCAGCCCGAGAGCCACCTATGTGATACTGCCGCGATACAGTGAGACGGACATGATTCTACCGATTTTGTTTTGTATATGTAAAATTCGATCAGTGGTGGACTTATTATTATTATTTATTACTTATTGATGATAAAAACAGTGTTTTTTTAACTGGGCAAAATAGGTGGGTCTGAGGGGGTGGCGCAAATGCCTTGTTTTGTTCTCTCCCACCCCCGGACCCGACGCTGGGGCAGATTACACACTAAACGGTAGGAGTTTCTTATTTTGGTTATTTACAGAATTGATGTTGATCCATTTTGCTGTCGCAAGCAAACAGCGACGAATACAAATGGGGGTACGGGACTCCAGCCCCCTTCCGAAATTTCAGAAGGCCTATTGTAACTGCATAGCCGGAGGCTGTCCTGACGCAATGGCGAGGGAGGCGCGAGTCCTATGGCCCCCTCCCGAAAATAAAGTCTTGGATCCGCCACTGCAGGCGGATCTACACGATCCGGGGGGCGGATCCATGGTTTCGTGGGGGGGCTTGGAGGTTTCAGTCTCCCCCACCATAACCTTGCAACAGACTCCGGCTATGCGGCTACTATGGGGATTCTGATCTCAGGGGCCCCCATGTATTCACCGCTGGACTGAATTACGTATGAGCCCGTATATAGATCACTTAACTACCTACTCATTCTGTTTAAGCCCAAGAAGGCATTTTTTATTCCTGAAAATTTCGTTAATGGCCAGGCGGTCGGGCTCCGGCCCGGCGGTTATGTTGCGCTGTATTTTTTCGATGTCTTATACTGTTACTTATGCGTTTTATAATATTGCCCAGCGTAATCATGCCGGCCGGCCTTAGGATTTTAGGGTGCGCACCCATTGTACTATTCGTTTTTTACCGTTGTAGTGTTTAACCGTGTGTGCTGTCGCAAATACATGTATGGAAATAAACAGCCAGAAATCCGAAAAACCGTAACATGGCCACAACAGTAGGCAGCGAGGGACCGTAGGTCGACCAAAGGAGCGGCACAGGCCCCAGCATCCAACCACCAATCCGGAGCCGTCTTTATTGTGATGTCACGTGAAGCTGATCAATGTTAACATATGGCCTTATGGGAAAATGAAAATTTCATCACCATCGTGAAGTCATAGTAAAGGCGGCTTCGAAGCGGCGTTGTGGGGCTGAATGTCAAGTGAAAATGAAAATATCACGTTCTCAGGGGTCCACAGCATGAAGTCTCGTCCACTATAACTTCACTTCAAGATTTTCTATGTCAGGTATCACTTCATTTTCGCTCAGGCAGACGTTTTACTGGCATTCATCCAGAACCTCAGCTTAACTTTTCAAAACCGCTAAACCGTTCCGTATCTACTTTCAGACTTTGTGACAAGAAAAAAGCACTGCCTGCCCGCAGTTTGCACGTGACTACTCGGTGGTCCTCCGCGTCTGACCCGGCTCCTGCTGCCGCTGCTGCTGCTGCTGACGCTGCCGGCGCTTCTGAGGTTGCTGGTCTGTCACCCACATCCACTGTAACATGCCAATGCGTTTTAAGCACTGAGTGCAGAGTGCTGTGAGAGACCGTTCGGCATTCAGACCGACTAAAAACTACGCCGAGGTGAAAAATGCCACACGTACAGCACCTTGGTCTCTATGTTTGAATAATTTGACAGTCGCAGCCTTCAAACGGCGTCACCGGGTGAACTTTAAGCTATATGTTTGTCACTTACAAAAATGTATATATCCTAAAAAAATTTCAACTTTTCAAATAGAAAGATAAGTTTACAAGAAAATGTTGGTCACCTGGCTAGAAAACACGAACTCCCCGCAACTTTAAGGTCAGCACTTTTCATCTCTATTCTATCAGGGGTCCATTGCCGAAATTTATGTGTATCGGTACCACCACGGGCAGGCCCTCACCAGAGATCAGGGCTCAGATAGAGAGTGCCAAAGTGCGAGGATGCCAGGACGCGACGGCGCCCGGCTCTGATACCGGCTCAGTTCCGGACAGGTCAGCAGAGTTCCGGGCGACAGCCGAGCCCTGACCCTGAACACGGCCAGCTGGAAATCAGCTGATTGGTGGGTCAGTATTGTTGTTCAAGATGGTTGCAGGCCGATATTATGTCTCCAATATGATGGATGGTGTAATATGAGTGTGTAGGCACTAAAAGTGAAACGGTTTTTTTATCTTATTTTAAACCTGAACATGGACGGAAAAGAAGCTGAATCAAGAGGTTTCATTAGCTTTACCTATTCAACAGAAGTTTAAGCAGAAAGGCTTTTCGCAGAAAAAAGTGTGTGTTATTACCAGATAATCACTGTATACAACAGAAGGCAAAATATAGATAGAGATAGAGAGAAAGAGTCAGAGCCAGAGCCAGAGCCAGAGCGACAGCGAGAGCGAGAGCGAGAGAGAGAGGTTATGTGCTATCAATTATAGTAGTTTAATCTATAGTTATAATAGCCTTATCTAGCAATAGTTTATATGAATTATTACTCAATGGACGTAACCCCTACGGATGTTCTTATCCAGTATTTTTGCTGTGAATTGCAACAAACATCCAATAAATCACAAAACATAGGTAAAAGCGCCAGCTGCTTTTGTTCCAATTCTATTGGCATCCCGGCCTCAAAGTCGGTGCCCACAGAGGGTGGTGTGAATGGCAGCGATGACGCATCAAGTTTGGCTTCCAGACAGGAGATAAGCCCCAATGAGCCGGTCATTATATCACCCCCGGCAGTGCACGTTCGCACCTGTCATTTCTACCCCCGTGATTAAATGTGCGCGGCTCCGATGTCCCAATTCAGCTCAGGGGTCAGTGACCTGATGGTGGGCTGTGCAGGCGCGATTCCTAACATTTGACCTTCGGGAAAGGGCGTAGATGTCAAGAGCGTGGGACACCTCACTCATTTTACATACAAATTCTTATTTCAGCAAAATTGGGAAAACATGAACATTCTTGACTTGGGTAAGTATGGAACATCGCAAGGAGCCCAAAACGGGATCGTATTAGAGCGAGGGGTTTTCTGTCAGCGATATAGTTTCCCAAAATTACCGTCCCCCACTTTTTCTGTTGGCGGCGCCACTGGGGGAGGGGTTACTAAACTATGATAAGCCATAACATTTAAAGAAGAAGATGAAATCAACATAATAGTGTAGTTTCGGAACCAAAACCTGAAGTTAAAACCCTAGAAACCCCGGCTGAGACTTGTAAATTGTGTATGCAAGGCGCAATGCTTCGACAAACATTAAGCAGAAGTAACGAGCCTTGTTTCCGTCCATCTTTACATCTATACTAATGCCGTTTTTTAGGTGCTTCTAACAACAATCATTATTTCAAGTGTCACACATGTGCAGTCAAATACGAGGTGCGATAACCACAGACTTCACCAGACAAAGAACTGCGCGGATTGTCCCCCGGTATCCGTGGTTACCACCTGTCACATGTGTAAATTACACGCGAATTGTGTAATCGCGTCATCTCTGTCGCCTGTTCAGAGATACGCCGCTGCCGTCTGGCTGGGTGGGCCGTGACGTGAAGACCATGTGACGTGCCGCAGTCTCAAAGGCCGTGACAATCGACCACTGGCGGATCCCAGGGGGGATGGGGGCCAAGGGGCTGTGGCCCCCACCAAAGCCAAAGAATGCCCAAGAATCCCTTTTTGTCCTTTTGGAATGTATACAAGAGATACCCCACCAAAGAAATAGTATCTCTTTGGTCACCCAAAAGACCATATTTTGACCGTTTTTTTAAATACTGTTTTCGCGATTTAGTCCCCCAAAAATATTGATTTAGCCCCCTCAAAATGTTTCTCCTGGATCAGCCAATGCAATCGACGTGTGCAAAAACTTTACACGGACGTGTTTTCTCCACACAAAATCCAAAGTGTATATAGACGTAAGATGGTTCCGATACATAACAGTACATAGACTTATCTATGTTATCTATGGTTTTTCTCAGTGGCGGATACAAGGGGGCTCACGGGGTGACTCAGGCCCCTATAGCCCCCCCCATGAAGCCCTGGGTCCGCCACTGGTTTTACCCACGATCACGTGCACCTAATGATGCGTAAACTACGCTGGTGGTCCAACAGAGAGATCTGTTTATAACGTTGCGGAGCCATCATTCGTGGGTTCTATTCATTCACATATGTCCACGATCGAGATAAAAAAGTGGCACTACCAAAATGGCTATGAAAGCTTCAAATCTTTAAAGTATACGGCTTTCTAGATGCGAGCTGAAAGTGGAGTAAAGTGGTCCTGGCTTTTGTGCTGAGATTTTCCGAACCAAAACATATTCGCTGAAAAAGCCGACACGCTGCTAGTTCTCAAGCTGTGGAATGTGTGTCCACGCTTATCCATCCACCGACAGTTTCACGTTGGAAGATGACTGTCAAAAAGCCACGAGTTTTTACTTGCCTGAACAAAAGAAGCAAGCGAAAGCATCGTAGCATGCACGGATGCACTACTTTGGCCACTAATAGTTCTACTTTGGCCCTGTAATTCTGAGTCATCTCGTAAAAATGTAAGTGTATTTAACTTAACTTGGTGTTCCTAACTTAAGACGAGAAGGAAGATCGAGAATACTAGATGGTTGCAGCAGTGAGCAGCAGTACACTGCGCTATCGCACCAGGGGTGTTGGGTGTCATTGATCAATTCAACACCTTTCAACGGTGCATTGCAGGAGTCGTTAGCTGACTCATCATTCTTGCAGAAGTAAGGCACCCCATTTATCACAGTTCAGCACACCGTTGAGTGAAATGCTTTACTCTAGGTGTAGTACTTCGAGGAGTTTTAAGTCCTGCGGATCTTTTTTTAGGACGAGTGAAGGAAGAAAAACAAGGTGATTAGAGGATATTCATAAATCACTTTTTAAGGATTTTCCACCCCCTCTCCCCTCTTCAAGTCATGGCGCCACTTTAGGGCCGACGTCCATGTTTGATCAGTCAGCATAATTTAGTATAAGAGATTGTAGACACTAAGAACGATACAGTTATAAAACAAACTGCGCGTTACAGCCATACGACGTTTTATGATGACAAGGCTTTAAGCCTGATTTTAAAAATCACTACCTCCCTAAAGGAGAATTGATGCCTTCACGTCTCAGTCCTTCTTCTAGGCAGCTCCAACTTAACCGAAAAACTCCACAAAAACTCAACAGCATAAACAAAAATATCCGCCAGTAAAAGCCCACCCCGTGTCATGGCACGTCGAATTTTCGGCTACCCCCCCACCCCCCACCCCCATGCCCACGTCCTGGTAACTCACTCTTCGGCCCACCCCGCTCCCCCTCAGCGGGAGCGTCATTTATGAACAGCCCCTGAAGCGGAAAATCGTTTTAGGTAGCAGTAAAAAATGCATATTTCTAGATCACCCTTCTTTCATGCAAGCAAATAACATATCAGAGTTGGATTTACGCTAGGACGAAATTATATGAAGGATGTATGTGCTGGTGCTGTGAGTGTGATGAGATGTACGGATGTTAAGTCCTCTGCAACGTTTATATATATATCTGGCTCGAAATGAAGAATGGCCCTCAAATGATGGAATCATATCATGACGTGAAATACAATACAATACAATACCAAAAAGTTTGTATTTTCCCACCTCAAACGAACGATGGTCTTAAAGGGACGCGGCACCTTTTGGGATGTGGTAGATTCCAAACTTTAAAGAGATGTGGTGCAATGTCAGACTGGGATTGTTTTAGGTGCATTATTTATATAGAATAATTAATCTGGCCTTATTTCTATTGAAAAACGTTTCACACACCAAACTTTATGCTTTATTTAATTTTCCTTTGTTCGAGGCAAAAAGGTACCTAATCATATCATAATTTAGGTGATATCATATCATAATATATCAAATTTATGGCAAATCAGTGGCAGATCCAGGGGAAAGGCATTCCCCTCCCAAACAGAAAAGCTCGGGGCAAAACTATGTTTCCCCCCAAAGCGATTGACCCCCTTTTTCCCCGACTCATTTTTAGTTTATAAGCAAGATTTTGGTGCTTCAACTCTCAACATCAAACAGAGTCAGTTAATTTCAGTGTAAATACTGGGACCTTGGATAGGAAAAAACTATCTCGAGCCCATATTTTTCACCCTGTGACGTTTTTTTCGCTTTCTCCTAAAATATCCCCAAATTCCACCGGCAAGTTGTATTGTAGCGTAGCTTTTCACTGCGTGATGTTTCTTTTTTGCTGGCCTTGGTTTGCCCCTCCCAAGCCGACCGGCTAGATCCACCACTATCTCAAATCGGCGTTGTTGCTGCGTTATGCCGTGCATTTAGGTCAGAAATGAATACGAGTACAAATGAAGCGTTTATTCAAAAGATGCTGTTGTTGAGAATCAAAAAGACACTGGATCGATTTCGCGATTTCTCTCAACATATGAAAATATGTTTCGCGGTTGAAACTAGTAAAAACCAAATACCTACACATCAAGTTAATTTCCAACATCAGTCACGTTTAGCCATAAGTTTAGAAGAGGTGGAACCATGAAAAAATTATCCGCGCAGTACGGGTAGCGGGGCTTGAACAGGATGTCACTTTCCCACGGTCACCTCACACCAGGTGATTACCCAGAAAGGAAAGGGTCGATAGGGGGCGATTTTGTACATTTTTATCCGCGAATAAAAAGTTCTGGGATCAATGAAGCATCGATCAAGTGGTTTCTCTTCCTGGTCTATCCCGTGTTTATCCCAATAAAATCCCATTGTGAAGGTGCAATATTCCCTTAACAAAGGATAAATTTTCACACTGTTGGCCGTTTTCCCCGTGTAAGCCATCCACGAGATCCGCCTCTGCAGGAAATTACAATTTCTCACCGCTAGACAAATCGCTGCGGTTCGCGCGCTGACGCTCAGCCTCTCCGCACCCGCAGCGGAGCCGGTCGGAGGAGGTGTCTGAAGCGCTATTGAAGCGCAGGGACGCCGAATTATACTGAACACCCGGCCCACACACCAGCGGCCGGCCCAGTCACCTCACTTAATGACGTCGTTCCGCGCCGGTGTTGATGAAAATAGCCACGCATGGTCACGTACCGACTGGAGGTGTGAGGAGCACTGTGAAACAGAGTGTCTCGACAGTGGAACATGCGTGAAATTCTGGGTTATTCTCACGTTTGCGAGCATACTTACAAACCTAAATTTCTCATGTCTCTTTAGATGACATTCCAGCATCTCAGCGTGCTCAGGCGTTGGCGGATCGCTCCAAGTCATCCGTCGGGTTTCGGTGTTCCCCCGTGAGTCTGACACCGCCAGGTTCTCATTGTCAGGTCTCTGCTCTCAGACTGGGCGAACGCGTCACCGCTGCAACCGGGTCCACACCGCTGCCGAGCCTGAACATGTGGAAGACGAGGCCGAATCAGGCTGTGGACCGATGACCGAGACCCGCAGCTGGCGGCAGACGACGTGCCAGAGGAACCTCATTGCCACGCGTCTTAAGATATATGTTATAAAATCATAATAATATGCTGACAAAATTACGTTGGCGTACAGATATCGCTCTGAAAAGTGGAAAGTAAAGCTGAAAATTTGAATGAATGGGTGGATGACAAAGAAAGTTCCAAGCGTTAAAAAAGCACGTTATCCAAAAGAAACACGCTATCGTTATTCGTGTTTTGCCTGACTTGAATACGTCATTTCGTGGGTCTGCACCCTCCATATCCACAAAAGGCTCTGGACCCATTTCCGCATTTCGCTTAGCTGTGTTTTGACCAGAAAGCTGGGCCAGCGGGTCCCGCGTGGTCTAGTGGCTAGGATATCTGGCTTTCACCCAGAAGGCCCGGGTTCGATTCCCGGCGCGGGAGGTTTTAAATACCAGAAGTTTGTGGAGCTAACGCGAGTGCCCAGGTCCTGTGGTCTCTCTTCACGTGGTATTACGAGTAAGTAATTCCACTATTCATCGTCGCGCCCACAGGTGCACTGGGTGGAATAGTGAGGGTGTGCCGGATGTATTTTAAATACCTATGCTGGAGAGGGATAGTTTGTTCTAAAAGCGCTGTCTAAACCACAAATCAACTAAAATAAAACCCCACCAATCCACGCATCCAATTCTTCTGATAGCGTGACCTCAACGGTGACAACAAGTGATCAACTGCGCGGGTCACGATGATCCCCAATCCACGTCCGTCGCTTCAAGACTTCTCCACAACTACCGCCTCAATCCATCTGCTGACCCGGAGTGCCTGCTCACTCCCACCGCGGGATTGTCGCCGGCGACTGCAGGATAGACGAGCCTCGGCCGCAGATGAAAGGGTCGCCTAACACCTTCCGCACGACATGCCTTCACGCCCGCCTCTTCAAGCCACGCAGAGCAGGCAGAGACAAAGACCTAGCGGAGCCTTCAGCGCCCCGCAGGGGACCACCTCGGTGTCTGAGCTACAGCGAGAGGAACGGAGTCAGGCGAGAATTAATCCACTGGTACCGATACCGCGCGGATGGTTAAAATATTAAAGTAGACTAATGTTTCTCTAACAGTCCCGACATACGACCGAATACATGAGCGGACTCAGCAGGGGCAAAGGTATGACACGTGCCTCCTTCTCCATCAAACACTTCGCGCCCCCACACCTCCTGAAACCACCCCGGCATACCACCTGAAACGTCACTTCAACCCCCCCCTCCACTCCCGCCGGATCTGAGCATTGGTGCACCCACTTTGCGCTTTGGCGCCCCTAGGATAGGTAGCGTAGGCCCCTGGTCCAAATGGCGCCCACTCCTGAGCTAAATGGCGCCTCCTGGCCGAAGTGTAACCCGACCCTGTCATCGGAAATCCTCAATCCGTTCATGAGCGGGTTTTATCACTAGCATCTCACATTTACCTGGTCCCACCATTGAAAGATGTCGGGCGACTCATCAGGGGACTATAGCCCACTAGACCGTTTCATAATGCACGACTTGCCAAGATTTAAGTAGCTGAGCAGTTTGCCTGGTTCAGTTTTTCGTGCTGATTTCGAATCTGAAAACTGTTTTTGTCTACCATGTACCTAAGTATTAGACCATTTGACATTTATGCGCCGTATTTGGCGAATTTTCTCAATCTTTCAGTTTTTGACAAAGTTATCTAATTTTGATAGAATCAAATAACCTTAAATCGAGAGAAGGTCAAAACAAGGCTATTTGGGCAGCCATTTGATTGAAACAACAATCTTCATAAATAAGAAACAGCCAGTGACGTCATTTCTTTACGTCATCGATACTTTTTTGCCTATATTTCTCTCAGTTTCTAAGTGGAAGCAGCAGAATGCAAGGTAAACTAATTCATGTTTCCTTGCTGCAGAGGCACCGCAAAAAGAACAGAAACCTTAAAATTTGCATCTTTTCTAAAGACAATCATGCTCGGCAGTCAGTTCAGTACCTATGTCGGGACCAATGGCGGATCTAGTGGGTAGGGGCAACAGGGCAATTTTCTCCCCAAACCAATCGATTTTCGCCGATTTTCTTTCAAAAATCTCTCACGATTTCAAGCCCCATTGCCCCACCCCCAGTTGAAAAGAAAGTATGTTGTCAAAGACACAGCTCTTACAGCAAAACGCTTCCATGGAGGTACTTCAGGTCATGCTGCACTTCTGGCAAACCTCATCCACGTAGGAGGGAAAATGTGCAGGAACTACCACTCTCAAAGGCGACTGTGTGGCGCCAGGGAAGGAGCGCAATTGCAGAGTCAGCGCAAAGAAAGAGTTCCAGCAGAAAACCAAGGGACCTCTAACTGTTCACTTCGACAGTAAAATCATCGAGGAGATCACCAACAACCAGAAGTTAAAACAAGATCGCCTTGCAATCTTGGTGACTTCATCAAACCCTTCGCTCGAGCAGATTCCTGGAGTTCCACTAATTGCGAACTCCTCAGGAATGAATCAGACGGAAGCAACCGTAGCTTTGCTTGAAGAGTGGGGTATCCAAGATGACATCGTAGCCATGTCCTGTGATACAACGAGCAGCAACACTGGTAGGCTTCATGGGGCCTGCTCTCTCATCGAACAGAATCTTGGCCGGGCCCTGCTGTGGCTTTGCTGTCGGCGGCATATATACGAGGTCCACATCAAGCGGATCTCCAGATGTGTAACAGGTAGAACATGCGGACCGGAAGAGCCTTTGTTCAAAACGCTTCAGCAAAAGTGGTTGGAAGTGACGGCAGATGAAAACCTTGCAATGAACCTCAACAAGTTTGACTGGCCAGAAAGCACCAGCTTTATCCAGGAGCAGGCCCTGGAGACCAAATCCCAGGCAGAGAAGCTGCTTATGGCGGGAAATTTTCCACGAGTTGCTATCGGGAGCTTAATGAGCCACTCGTGATCTGGCTGGGGGAGAGGTGAAAAACTTTTTTTAAGTTTCGCTGGACAAGAGCCTGCCACAGAGCCAGGTGCATGATGGAAGCCATCTACGCCCTGAAAATGGAGCTTCTGAAAAATCAGCTGGAATTTCTGACAGAGGACGATCGTGAGCGAATTTCAGTCATGGCGGAATTTGTTGAACTATTCTATGGCATCTGGTTTCTGCATCGTGCTGTGGCAGCTACTGCTCCACATCAGGACCTGAACGCCTTAACAGATGCGAAAGTACAGAGCGGAGGGAGGGAAAGGACTCAAGTGGCAGACGCTTGCCTGGAATCACTGAGCAGACATCAGTGGTACCTTGACCCTTCTCTGGTCGTGTTTGCCCTGGTAGACAAGGAACGTCCCACGAAGAGCGGCAGGCTCTGCCCTGACTGTAGCGGACGCTCCAAGGACGCAGAGATGGAAGCAAGAGAAGCCTAAAAACGGTGGAGTTGTCCACGCGAAAAGTCAGTCAACTGTCGAGCTCCTGCCCAGTCTAGTCCAGCTCGCCAGACCTAGGTTCTGGCTTCTCTCTTCGAGGTTGGAAATGACTGAAGCTGACCTGTGCTGGCTTCGAGAGGACATAGAAGTG
The DNA here is from genome assembly GCA_034440635.1 of Lepas anatifera. Taxonomy (NCBI): domain Eukaryota; kingdom Metazoa; phylum Arthropoda; class Thecostraca; family Lepadidae; genus Lepas; species Lepas anatifera. The sequence goes on along the minus strand of JAOTON010000968.1, from coordinate 87,664 downwards.
TGGCACCTCAGGGAAAGTTTCAAGACCCTCAACGCATTCGTAAATGGGCTGTCTGTCGTGAATGGCCCAGCGGAACGAGCCATCAAGCTCATTCAAGACTTCATCAGTGAGTCTCACGACGAAAAGCGGCGCCAGGAGGACATGTTGGCGATAAGCGCCACCAGAAAAGCGTGCAGCAACAGCTCATCAGAGAAGTAAGGTAACAAATGAGCCGGCACTAGTGATAGCATGCTGAAATAAACCAAACAACCATGGTTGATTGTGGTTCTGATCCAATGTGCTGAATTCACGGTCGAGCATGGGTGTCTAAATAAAATGGTGAGTTTCCGGTTGGAGTCGTCTTTATTCCATTCTCCCATTTTCAAGTGAAGACTGGCGAGAAAAGCGGGCAAATGGGCATCGAGAACGTAAAAATGACGTCGCCGGCTGTATGCTTGTTTCGTAAATCCGTGATATGCAATTTGTGTCTGCCCAGATGGCGTTCTACTACCTTCTCTCGACCTTGATGTTATTTTTGTCAACAAAATTGGGAGTTCCTGTGTCAAAAACAAGAAAATTGCGAAAATTCACCAAATACGGCGCATAAATGCCAAATGGTCTAATACTTACGTACATGATAGACAAAAACGGTTTTCGGATTCTGAATCAGCACGAAAAACTGAACCAGGATAACTGCTCAGCTACTTAAAACCTGACAACTCATGCATTATGAAACGGTCTATAGCCCACGGGTTGGACTTGGCAACTCACTGAGACCATACGGAGAAGATAATTCGCAGGTTCAGGCGGAACAGACGCTGGAGTCGAAATTAGTCACTCTACAATTATCATCATTACAGCTGTTGTGTTACCCGAATAAGTATGATTGCTTCCGATGTGGTTAGTTTGTTTATTTGCTCTCCGGGGCAGCGGTGCCCACCGGAAATGCTTGCTCGCGGATGTAAAATAAAATTAGAGCTGAGTTGACCTATAATGATCACGCATTTCCACATTTGGTGGATTCATATGCATGTTTATTGCTGTAAATAAAGCTGCATTTCGGTGAATTCACAAGTTCTCCTGATTGAGATTCTGCTCCTATTTCTGAAAGCACAGAAAGTTTATGCATGGAGAATACAGGATCCCTACATGTGTAAACACGGGACATGTGCCGATAAAAATGGTACCTGCCCATTAGAAGTTGGTTCCTAGGGAAATATTCTGGGGCGCTGAAACCCTCGCATTATGCACCCGTATCTCTCATGGTGTTTATTACTGGACAGAAAAAATCTCCGAGAACTTACAATTAATCACGCGTCCTGAATCGAAGCTTTTAGGAAAGGTGAGAATATGACAACAGCAAGGTTAGAAGATAATGATCCGAACCGTTTGATGCGTGGACTAGCGTGGACTAGCCACGCGAATGGGAGTTTACTCAATTCAGTAAGTGCTACTGTATCTTCTGATTGCACAAAAGATACCTACCATTATGTGTTACATGCATCTTCGGGGCAAAACAGCAGCTGCACTGACATTTGCATCAGAAGCCTGTCATATCGAAGCCGACATATCAATTACTACTGACAGCCAGCGCAGTTGTAGATAGAGCAGCTCGGCGTTTCACCGTGTCTTTCAAAGGCTGTCATACAAGAAAGGTTCCTATTGGACGCTCTCATTACCATTCTCTTTGTCAGCCACCGTTAGCTCTAGCCCTCCCGTTCCGGTGGGGTCCTGTAGCGGTCAGTGTGCAGCCCATGATTTGCGCCCATCTTGGTTTCCGGGTAAAAATTACGGTTAGAGATAGCCAAACTTTACAATTCAATATTGATCGTTTAAACTATATCGAAATAAAAGAAAAATATATATATATAAATAAAGTTCACTGCAACAAATTTCAGCCAAGACTCTAGTCTTAGCCTTTTAGTCATACCATATTTCCACAACTTATTCACGCGCATTTGTTCTCAGACATCTCCCGACACATCTCTACGAAAGCTCCGCACGTCCGCAACACTACATTCATAAGCTGATCAGTGCACTTCATCTATGATATCGAATAAAATCTCTTCTGACTCACGGGCGCGATATTCTTTCTATTCTGTTCTTTTTTGCCATTGTAGTGTTTTTTTGCCGCGTGTGCTGTCAAAAAATACATGTATGGATGGATATAGCCTAGATGCTAAAAGCGCCCTATAAACCCCAATACACACTCTTCTGACTCACAAAAGCTTAACACCATGTATGTTCCTCTGTCTGGAATATCTAGTGCAAATGTGTTTGAAGAGAGTCACATGCAAAACCAAACTAGAAGACAGGAGGGACAGTTTTGTATCGCTTCTTGATATTTTGTACTTAATACACCTGTGTTACTGGGACCTTAGCGTGCAAAAGAAAGTCATTGACAGGAATAACTTAAACAGTTCATGAACATTCAAAATCAAGCTCTTTGTATTCTGCAACTTTCAATATGATATCTAGTTCTGTAAAATCTACGCAAGGTATTAAGCTCAGAATAATCTGCTGGGGAGTTGGACAATAAATGAGGGTAGAAATGGTCTAAGACTGCATTTCTCCTCCCCGAATCTGGAAATAGTAACGGCAAGTAGTCTTCAGTAATAAATACTAGCAATAAGAAGACTTCGCCATTAACTGATAAATATAGTGCGGAAATAGTTTTTGTACTACACGATGTTAAGTGAAATATTTTTAAGGACCAGTTTGCGTCTTGATCTAAATTTGTTGGGTACCCAACTTTATCGGCTTTTTTAGTTTTTTATTTACCTTCCCGCAAATGCTGTTTTTAGTTCCCTGTATTCATTAATACAACAATATAATGCACACACTCAACAGACAAGCAAATAAAACCACCAAAGACCAAATTTTACATACGGTGATCAAAAATTAAAGGAGAGAATGCGACAATGACCGGGCTGTATTCTTTCAGGACATTCCCTGGATCACGCACGTGTTGACTGCACTGGTAGCGGGGTGTAGTCGGCGAAGAACAAAACACCCCTGCAAAGTCACTGGCACGGTCCCTTCCGCACTCCACGCTGTCCTTTCAAACAGAATGATGAAATCGCCATCTAAAACCAACTACACAGCGGCAAAACAAATGCGGGTACTAAGACCTAAATAAGAACGGCATATGTTCTTTAACAACACTAGAAGTACCAATGGTATGTAATCCATTCAAACTCGAGCGGATGTGATACTGAGCATTCTGCGAACGATACAGCCAGTGCTGAGCACGATACAGCCACGGTGCTGAGGACGATACAGCCACGGTGCTGAGGACGATACAGCCACGGTGCTGAGGACGATACAGCCACGGTGCTGAGCATGATACAGTCACGGTGCTGAAAACGATACAGCCAGTGCTGAGCATGATACAGCCACGGTGCTGAGCACGATACAGCCACGGTGCTGAGGACGATACAGCCACGGTGCTGAGCACGATACAGCCACGGTGCTGAGGACGATACAGCCACGGTGCTGAGCACGATACAGCCACGGTGCTGAGTACGATACCGCCACGGTGCTGAGTACGATACAGCCACGATTCTGAGCACGATACAGCCACGATGCTGAGCACGGTACAGCCACGGTGCTGAGCACGATACAGTCACGGTGCTGAACACGATACAGCCACGGTGCTGAGCACGATACAGTCACGGTGCTGAGCACGATACAGCCACGGTGCTGAACACGATATAGCCACGATGCTGCAGCGCCGTAAAACTCCGACACACATTGCTACTGAATGTGGAGGCGTTCATGCACCTAGGATCGCGTGGAAGTGTTGCTTTTTATAGCGACGGAGTCAGCTACTGCTTGCCTTAGACACAAGCTCCGAAAAATGTGATCCTGGATTAAAAGAAGATAGCAAGCTTGATATCAAACTCACAAAATAAATGTAGAGAAAGGCTCCAGATACGGTAGAAGAAAATGACATACCATTCACAAAAGAGGTCAGCATAGGATACAATGTTGACATCCATCCCAATGCATCCCATTTATGTTTGTTCCCGCTCATTCAGGCCCAGAGAACTTTCCCGGTGCTTGGTCCTGTCCCATCTCAGTTCAGTTTCTCCGGTAACACCTTCAGACGAAAAACATGGTCGACAAAAACACAGCCCCATCCCAAACAAAACATGGAAAACTCGTCCCGTCCCGTCCCGGTTAATCCCGACCCATCATTCCTGTCCCGTTTCCTGTCCCATGCAGACCTCTAATTCCCACTTACTTACAACTCCCATCTCCACGCGCCGTGTGTAGCGGACTGGGATGGGCTGTCCGGCCCTGGCCATTATTCACGTGCCGGCAGAACCGCCGCTGAGGGATGGCTCAGGCACTGCCGGTGCAGGAAACCGTGTCCGCCGCTTTAGAGATGCTAAACTCTGTCGTCCGGCTGTCAGCCGCGCGGAAATGAAGAAGGAATAGGTGCGGAGACGCAGCTAATGAAAGAGGATGGTGGATGGCAGGCACAGTGTCAGGATATGAATATTCCGGACGGATTTCGTCAGGACCTTTGTGATTTAAATGCAATGTCTATTTCGGTGGCCGAGGCGTTGCGGCAGAAATAGACTTCAGTCTGCGGCCTCAGGCTGACGCCCCACTGCTGCAGGAGAGGGACATCACGATGTGTGGAAGGCAGATCATTTAGCTATTAAGAAGAAATCAATTTATAACATCGTAGCATTGCACCGCAGTGCTACGAGGCGGGGCGGTCACCCGATACTGCATGCAACTGACCCGGGCTAAGGGTCGAGGTCAAACCCGGAAAAATCACCACAGCGCAGCAGCCGTTTTACAGGAAGGACCTTGCAAAAAATGTTCAACACTGAGTCAAAACTTCAAGTTATGTTTTCGAAAGCATGCCTTAGCACAGCTGGATTGACCAGACTTTCTTCCTGTGGCGTTACTCCAACTACCTAATCCTATGTCGTATCGTTGTATATCTAGAGCAGATACATAGGTCAATATTTTACGGAGCAGTTTCTAGAAACTTCAAAGATATCAAATTTTGAGCATATGAAAATTGGTGCAATAACTTAATTTCTTTATGTGCGGGAATCCCAAAGTGGTTTTCAGAACAAACCGAATTTGGAATTTGTGGCTTGAAAAGCAAAAAATTGAAAAAACAAAACCCTCCAATACCTATAATTTCCGAAATTTAGAAAAGAGCTTTGAATTCCAATTCGGGGACTTCGGTTCCGGTGCATGGAGATCAGGTTTTATCACCCCACCAAGTTTCAGAGCTCTGGCATAAGTTATCAGGCCATAGAGAATACAGGCAGAACAATAACAACCCACAAGACCGAAAAACGGTTAGAAGTTAGAATAGAGTCATTGAGAAATACTTATTCGCTGCGCTCCATGCATTTCGTCGTGTGACTCTGGCAATACGGCTTAACTCTCCTGTCCTGTGTTCAACAATCTTGTCTTCTTGTGCTATACTTTGTGTAGCGCGACGTCTTCTGCGCCGCCGTCAAATAGGTGGTAAGAAAATAAGGTAAGGTTCCGGTTTTAACCACTCCTTGCCCTTTCTCTGATTAAATCCAAACCTGACATCAGCTAAAATAATCCTACAAGTACACTCCTGTTCTTAAAAATCCCTCAAAACAGGAGATTTACAAAGAAGAAATAAAAAATTGGACCAGGAAATATGATACATCCCGGCTTAAAAAAAGTGCACTAAAAAGGGCAAATTTAAGCTCAAAACTCATTTTCAAGCCGATTCCAAAAAAATGCAGAGCGCTAGAATTCCTTTATTGGCAAAAACATAACTATTAGGCTGTAAAAGGCCGCATGTCCTGCAAAGCTTGGATATGTGGCCCACAGATCACCTGCTTATTAATGGCAATGCCACAGGTTCAAGTTTCTCGCAAGTTTCCGAAAGAACTACCCCCCCCGCCCCACATCCCTCTCATCCCATACCAAGGTAAGAGTGGGTGGTGCAGCGTGACATTAACAGCTGACGCGTAATTAAATTAGAACAATATCCAATAATCCAAAGGCTCGAAATAAGTACCATTATGCGAGACTATTCTCGATCAGCAGCCCTCCACATATCCGAATACCTGACAGAGCCGTAGATGTATCCCTATACTACGCTGCTTAAAAAGCGTGGTGGTAGATTTCCATGAGCAGAAACGGCCCATGAAAGAGGGATAGGCTGTGCATCTTGTATCATTGTTGGGCAAAAGCTGGAGCGTGAAGATTGAGGATGCTCAAAAATTATTTCAACGTCCTCCTCCTGCTTAATGAATTGAGATTAGGTGACCCGTTATAATAATTGTTGGGTTTTAACGACGCACCAACTGCCAAGGTTATACGGCGTCGCCAACTCTTATCCTGTTGGGAGGGATTTAGGGATCAGGTTACCTTGTTCAGAGGCTCGGCCGGGATTTGAACCCGGGACCGCTGGCTTAGAAGACAGGGATTTTATCCACTAGGCCACCCATCTCCCGAGTGACAGGAGATGAGGGTCGTAGTTTTACGGTGGCTTTCATCTCGGGGGCATTTCTCGAACCTGCTGCAACATCAAAAGGTCATATTTCACTTGCTTTGCCGCCACTGATTGATACCGGGCAAGGGAAACTGGAAAACCGTTCTACTCTGTAACTGGAGGTTGCGGGTTCGAATCCCGCAGTGGTCACCAAGAAACTCCCTCCCAACAGAGTGAGAGTTGGCGACGCCATACGACCTCATCAACAAGTGCGTCGCTAAGCTCCAACAGTAATCATGGGGAAACTCCCGGCCGACCGAGATGCAAATCTCCCGTTAAACTGCGGGCAGAAGATGACACAGATGATGACACACTAGTTGGCGGCTCTGCACATCGCCTCATCTTTACGCACGAGCGCGCCAGATTAAAGGAGGCGCCGCCGCACCTAAACACTACAGCGGAGTCTGAGCCGCGCCTCAGACTCTTCAGAGGTGTCTGAACCGGGCTTTAACGCTCTGCCGCGGCCACGTTATAACTGTGCTCCGGTTTGGGGGAGGGGGTGTTTCAGAAACGGGGAAATGCCTAAGATAAAAATAGTGAGTGTGGTGTGCCAAAAATGCCAAAATAGTAGAATGCGTTATTTCGGGAAGAAAATCGGCCGAGTTTGTCTACAAGTCGAAGAGGGAAAGCCCCTGCCTGTGAAGTTGGTGGAGGGCGACCGCCCCCTCCCCCTAATTCCTCCCGTCACTGCTTCACTGTGTTAAGAGAAGCAGCCTCGTGACTAACACAACCCAGCAATCAACAGGTGGCGATGACAGAGGCAAGTTTTCGACCGTCATCCTGCTTTTTGTACCGCTAACCAAAACAAAACCAAAACGCGCGCCAGGAGATCGGGAGCACCGTAACGGAATCTTCGGATGACCCGATTTTCCCTGCAACAGTAGGCGGATCCAGGGGAGGGGGCAAAGGAGGGCAGGTATGCCCCTCCCGATCGACCCTTGGCTCCCTGAAATGGTCACGGTGTCCCCCTGAAAGGTTGATGGCGCCTCCCTGAAAGAATCACTTCCCACTCACCCCTCCCCGGATGTGAAAATCGGCGCCCACCGAAAGGATTTGGCGCCCAACTGATAGATTTTGCCGGTCAAAGGTGGCACGCCCCTAGTCCGGATGGCGCCCCCCCCATGGGAAATCCTGCATCCGCCTATGCCTGCAACTGATCGAAACCATTCCGGTTACAATCAATATGAAGGGATGATCATCGAATATGTCTGTGAGAGTATTTTAAAGTGAATAGATGTATCATGTGGTTATATATATATTATATATATATATATATATATATATTTATCGAATCAAAAGTACAGACATGAGAGTCATTTAGACAGTTTAAACTCCACATCCCTTGTTTTCACCACGGCTCCCCGTAGCACAAGAAAATACAATATCTAATCTGGCTTTCTAAGCCTGCCCCTTCATTCCAAAACACCTGTTGGTGTCCAATCAGCCCATCACAGTCCAGCAGATCGGCCGCGGCGGGCAGTGGCGCGGTTGACGGGTGCGGCAGTGACGACGCGGCACAGACACCCACGCTGCCGTCAGCTGATGACGCGCTCTCTCATCAGGCATGTTTCAGTGCAAGACGCGAGCCAAAATTGACAGGAGGAGCGTCCCAACAAGTGGTGGAAGCACGTGAAGTTTGACGTCATATCTACGAAAAGTTGATTATCCCAAAAGAAATTTTGTCAGCGGGTTTGCGCATTTTGCTTCTGAACAGGGGTACAGCCAAAGATTTTTGGCTGTTAGTGGGGAGGGAAGGCTCTGTGGTGGAAATATATGCTTGCTTTTGGATTTTTAGTTGCAAAAAAAGATTAGTAATACTTTTTGTCATAACAGGAAAAAACATTCAAACAAATCGAATTGTCAAACACATTTCGTACTATTATCCAGTTTTGTTCTTAGCAATAGCCTGGCAAAAAAACGCTCCCAGAATCATTTTGAGAGCCAAGAGTTAGTCAAGCGGTCTCCTATTTTCCTGAGCGGCCATACAGCTCCCAGCCCCACCCCCTCCCCTCCCCATCCACAGCGGACGCCCCTGCACAAAAAGTTCAATTCAGCTAAATCTGGAAGCGTATGCCTTTAGCAGTACAGAATTTGCAAGACAGATAATGGGCCAAGTTTCTATGCGTAGTTTTTATCTCCCCTGTTTCCCTACAAGTGTACTCTTGTTATAAAAAAACTTGAATGTTTTGCTTTGACATCCGTTGAAAGGTATTCTATTCGACCTAGCTGGGGCAATTATCCAGCTGGGATGACATATTATAATAGGTTGTTTTGATTATTTGTTTTTCTTAAAGTGTTAAATTACTCTTTACAAGGGCGAAGTTCTGACGAACAAAGTGTAATAAACTTGAAATTAAAGAGAATGTGGCACATTTATAACGTGATTTTAACTGAGATAGCCAAGTTATAAAGCATGCCGGAAAACCCGGTACTCTTTATATAATTTGTCTTGAAACTAAAAAATTCCGCAAAAAAGCTAAAAACTACCTGAAATATAGCGCTCATGTACCTCAAGCAGCAGGCCATAGTTGTCAGGCTGTTGGTGTGACGACATATGCTGACGCCACGATGAGTATCGGCCAATCAAAGCCTTTAAAACCTATGGAATATGGTAGTGCTTGCCAGATCATGACATCATCCACAGGCGGAGAATAATTTTTTCCTAGAGGCGTATTTTAAAATTCAAATATTGAGCTTATTGTACATTTTTCATAGAAATCATGGACGATTCCATGATTTTCGAATTAAAGTTCTCCTAATTACACTAAATTCGAGGATTCAACCAAGGTGCCACATTCCCTTTAATGAAGTTGGAGAAACTTTCTGAATAATACATCTTTAAGAAGAAACAAAGTCCTTCAGAAGCACCAGGGCTTCAGATAATAGGTAGGGCCGCACACCAGCGTCACTAAAAACCAAAGATCAGGGATAATGCAATTACACTCCTTTCAAGCTGTCAATCGTAAAAATGCGACACAAATGCCACACCTGCCTAACCAGTGAAGAAAGACAATATCATTCCTTAAACTTTGGCCAGCTGTTTCATTCGAAAGACAGGCCCACGCTTTTAGGTTTTATTTCTTATGAATCATTTCAGTAAACTATCGATTTCGGAAATTGTCATGCTGAGACAGATTTCAACTTGTTATCGGTTTTGACGCGTTATCTCTAACACGAGGCGATTTACTGGCACAATCAATCGATTGTATACAAATACAACATCCCGAATCTTGACCTACGCTGCTTCCAAATTCATTACATTTCGCATTCCTCTTGATAATAACAATACCCTGTTCCCAAACGTGAAGCTGACACCGTGAGCCATGGAGCCGCATTCGCACGGTCTGTTATGTTTGGCGGACATGTACGGGCACGTAAGACACAAATTCACGCCTGTAGCCTACCCACAGCTGGTCAAAATAAAATCCGTCCGGAGCTGACCGAACGAGAAGCACCATCACGAGTTCGTCATTATGTCTTTCTATCCAGAAGAGATCTGACTTCTTGTCGGCTGCCACATCCACCCCCATCGCCAGTACAGCTGCGTCCGCGACCTTCAGAGCGCCCCCCCCGCTCGGAACACCCCCATGTCCAGCATCGCTTGTCACCTGTCCCTTATACTGGAACGTGACGAGGCGACTAGCAAAAAGTACACCCGTCAGACATGAGCATAGGCGTCGAAAGGGGAGACGGAAAGATGCCCTTCTTATCCTCAGCTGATGAACCAGCGAGTAACCCTCCAAATATTGGGACACGATGTACTTTTCCGAAGTCTCCCTCTACCTAGTAAACCAGGCCGACGTCAACATGCTCTCCACCAGTACTGGTAAAATGCCTCGCTAGTTCTTTATAAGAGAGCTAAAAGTTCAGGCTCCCCATCCCCTTCAGAAGGAACTTCGTGGCAACGCCGCTGGACTGGAGAAAGGGCAGCGAGGTAGTTGGAGCACGCCTCCACGCAGCACAAAGCCGGCCCACAAAGTAACTGGGGCATGAAGAAGTCAGTGAGCGGCAGAGTGACAATCAGCCTCCGATAACCGGACAGTGAACAGCCTCCGGCGCTGCGGTCACCGCCGAAACTCCTTAACTGATTCCTTAAAACAACGGTTTGCATACTTTCAAACGTTCAGTAGTGTGATGGAGATAGATCTATTTTGCTATGATACCTACTTTAACTTCTTACTTTCTCGTGCGTTCCCGAACCTCGCCATATGACCCAGCAGTCGGTGCAACCGAAAACCCCAAGAATGATAATGGATAACCCCAACAACAATGATAAATGTTCCAAACCTAAGGCAGGGTATTTGAGCGCTGGCTTTCCCGCGTTTGACAAATGTCAAATCCATAGAGGTCAATTATATAGGCTTAAGCCGTATTAAAAAGGTGAATACGTGTCCCAAATATCCACAGCACTATCTTTTGTTCCCTTAAAAACGTCGGCAAGTTTACTCATAACCGCATCGTCCATTTCTGTTAGCTATTTTCCCAAGCCATATTCATTATTCAGATATGTTGCTTCCTGCCTTATCAATTCGATAGCTCTTCCAAGAATTCATCGTAATTCAATCCTGCAACTGACTCCTAAGAATGCAGCCGTGGTACCCGGCTGGATCAAATCACGTGACCATCTGCGGCGACGCCTCCGTTCGGAAGATTCGCAGGTGCGCTTGAGCGACCAGACGCGACGCCGAGCGACCTCTGCCTCTGCCTCCTCGGTCTGCCAAGTCCCCTAAGATAATTCAGGAGGCACTGCAGATGTTCACCCTCCTACAACTTTAACAAGCCTGTATGCTCGCTGCCCGCCTTAGAAATTAGCTCAGACATTGCCAGATCCAATCAATGGCATGAAAATTCTTCTCAGGCACTCCCTTATCACATTTACACATTCCTGTATTCGGCATGGCAAAGTTGATATGGCGATCACGCCTTGTCCCTATCTCAGGTATGCTAATTAAGAGCGCGTGGCCTAAACCGGCATGGGAGCGTAAGCCCTAACCAGCCAGGAGGCTGCCATAGGCGGATCCAGGATTTCCAATACGGGGTAGAGGAGGGGGGACGCTATTTGGACCAGGAGAAGCCCATTTTTAGCCGGGCAACCTTTCAGGACGGTGCAGAATCAACGCATAGGGGGTGCAATATTTGCAGCTTGGGGGAACAATATTTCAGGCGGTGCCAAGGCGCTGTGATGGCACACACTTCCCACTTTTCCCCCAGATCCGCCAATGAATTATGCGACTGAAGAGAGATATTAACGGACCATCCCCGGTGGTCGCAGTAATGAGGAGGGGACTTATCAGTCGCCGCAAGATAGGCTATCACCAGCTTAACAGGCTTTCCGCTATTTTAGCGGAGTACGGAAACTCCCCTTGTACTCCAGCCCAGCTTGTTTCTACAATTAATTGATCTGATAAGACTGTAGTGATTAAATGAATGGTATTTGACTTAGAAAAATCAACGTGAACAGGGATACTCAGATGGTTTGAACACTAAATAAAAGTAATGTAAAACCCACAGGTGGGACCCTAACATGGAACTGTAAGATGAGCTGAAGGTAAATATACGTTAAATGAACCAGGGTCATAAGGTGATAAAATGAAGAGAACCCGATAAACTGGTAAGGACTGTACCCTTAAATTACTGAAACGACACTTAAAAATACATACAAATCTTCCACGAAGATAACGCTAACAGGAGTCTACACAGAGACATCGACTAAAGCGTGAGAAGGATCTGGCAACACTTCCGCCTTGGACTGTGTCCGAGCAGGTGAGAAGTGTACACAGAACATAGGTTCCGGTGCTAAATCTGCCACATACACCCTAAGTTGGTGTAAAATAATGCCAGTTCCAACGTGTATGTGAAGGACTGAGGCGGAGCTGTTTTGGGTGTCGCCAAGGTCAGCAGCTCCTGTGCGGTTTCTGGAATTTAAAATTTGCTAGAAACGAGTGTTCTGCTTGCATTCAACCCGACTTTATACGCGATGTCAGTATCCTTGTTGCAAAATACGACTTGTCTAAAACTGTGCAATTTCGGCCTAGTCTATGGCATGAATGATTTGTATGAAAAGTGTTTGTGGATGTTGAATTCAACCAAAACAAAAACAACGTACTCGTTCCACATCTACTCGGCAAAACAACTTAAAAACTACAAATTTTCTTACAAAAATCCTCTGCCCATCAGATGAAAGTCAACGGTGGTAAAAAGTTGGAAACCGCTCATGAGGGAGAGAATGAAGTCAAGTTTCTATAGCAAATACATGATTACGTTTCCAAATAAAATCATCCATATAACATACATCAATTCAGAAAATAGGTGTACTTTATCAAAAATCAAGATTTGACTCTCTCACGATCATCACGACCATGGATTCCGCAGTCAACGCCGTATGACCGAATCTATCAGCGCACCCCAAAAAGCCAAATATCATCATGATGGTGACCAGATTCCGCAGACTTGTTAGCAAAAGACGCAGCAACTGCGATCAATTTTGTCCTAATCTGATCCATACTACTCACGACGCGCATCTTTCATGATAAGTGTGAGAAAATATGTCTTGAAAGTCTGAATGGCATGCTGTATGACTTTAATATTTTATTCTCATTGATGATGCATGTCGCTGAGATGTAGGATGCACGCAATATCATTCACGTGCGACTTTCAGTAATCATTTTGACACAAAACGTATCAAAGTAAATGAAAATGTATGCACGGAGAAGCGAGAGCCACGCACTTCGTCACATTTTCATTCAGAGCATAAGGCAGGAGAAATAAGTAGTAGGGAGGATACAACGTCCAGGGTACTTTACTACGGGACAACCAGTTTCCACTAAATAGTCCCCCATGATTACGCACCGCCCTTCTACTAAGTTAAGGAGATTTACTAAGTTTTAAGGATCAGTTCAAACATACCAAGTTTGGGCGTATTTGGCACCAATCTAGTATAAATCGAAATCAACTTGTTTCACCCATTTGACAGTAACCTTGATCTCAACGGCGAGCAGCGTATTTTACGTAAATCTAATGAAAAATTATAACACTTCAAAGAATTTGTTGAAAGGGCATGCATTTATGTGATCAACTCAGGCCTGCTTAATAGCCGAGAGAAATAAATTTACCTTCGCTCAAGAGATCACCGGTGTTTATTATCTTCGCTGCAGGTACCACCAACAGCCAATCAAAGGTCAGAAATCAACAGCCAATCAAAATCGAGATTAGTCTTACTGCAAACAGCTGTTAGTGCTGAACTTGTCCCTATTTTGACACGCTCTGGAAAATTTGTAAAAATAATTTTCTTCACTGGAGTTTTCAAAACGTTTGATGGTTTCACAAATAAAAATCTTTAGCTTCGTTCAACCATATAAGTTCTGTTGATACAGTTCAAAATAGGTTATTTAGAGCTTCGAAAAAGTGCAATTTCTCCAATGCCCTGCATAGTAACTGTAGTACCTCTCCAGCCATGATGACGTAATGCTGCCAAACAACTTGAACGGGGTCTGACAACGTCTACCTTTTTTCCAAAATATGGAACCCGCTATAATTGCATGGAAATGAATAGGGCTGACATTAGCAGCCATTCCATTTACGCCAATAACGGCGTTGGGAATATACAAGGAGGAACAGGAAATACGCAAAATCTTCGGTTTCCTAAAAAACTTGAGGTTTGGGCTATCCGACCAAAAGTGCGCAAATTGTTTTTTTAATTCACCGTTTATAAAAATTTAAGCAATTAGGGGAAATTTCCTAAAAAATTATGATTCAGTGATAAGGCGCGTAAGAGTATTTTTCCCGTTACATTCTATACCCGAAAACAATTTGCATCTTATCAATGTCAAACGCTGATAACATGGCGAAGAATAAAATCGAGAAGCCATGCTGCCTTGGCTTCCTCTGTCTTCAAAAATACATCCGTGCAAATTGAACAATTTTTGCAACAGGCATTTATCGTCTGTTATCTCGCAGGAGCGTGTACAGTAGCGCAAAAACAGCCCGTGCACTTCAGCGGACGGCCTACGTAACGCCATTCAGTCGGTGATTAAAAATGTTCGCCATCGCCAGCTCAGCAGCAAGACAGATCGTTTAGTTGACACGTTTGGCACGAAACAATGTTTAAAGGTCCGTCCTCATTGTTTCTCACGCTCGTGAGAACTGCAGCCAAAAAAGACAGAAAACCCCGACACCTTCAATCGAATAGTTAACGGTATTAGCACCGACAATTGCATCTTTGCACAAACTGGAGGATAATTGTGTCATGTTACGGAAATGTTATCAAAGAAATTAATCTAACAGAATAGAGGCAGCTGGAAAAACAACGAACGCTCTCTTCCAGCGTCTCTCGCACATAATGCAATTGGAGAGACACCACGCAACATGGATCAGAAACCAGCTCAGCTGCTCAGCTAAGTTGGTAGGTCTCTGATTGATTAGCTTCCGCATCACTAGGAACATATCGCTTCCGAAATCTCCCAGGCCTGAGTCTCCCCGGCATCCAACGGTAAAGCACGACTCTGGCCATATCAGTTCACGACTTCTTCTGCTTCAAGTTCCTCCACGGAGCAAAAGTCATCGGCCTTTTCACGTGACATAACTCGGTACTGGTTCCCCCGGTTCAGAGCCGAGCTGTCGTGTGTCTGTTAGACGCTGTCAGCGAGCTGGTCGTCATGGTAAATCCCTCATAATCACTGAGGCAGACGAGGCGGAGCACAGCACGATCCTACACAAGCCTGTTGTTCTTCTTGGCTGCTGGATTGAATATTTACTCAGGCTACAGGAATTTGGGTAAAACCACTGGCGGCGGAACGGGGAGGGGGCACCGGGGCACGGTGCCCCCTTAAATAAGAGATTTTAACACTAGCCCCATGGCGTTGACTGGAAAGAAATGGGTTGAAAAGCCAATGGTACCCCCCTAAATTCGAACGTTTCGCCATCATTGGGTATACGTGGAAGTTGGTTGACCAGGCGGAAAAGGCTAGCATGACTTTATGATAGGTATATCATGATCATTTCCATAATGTGACGTGAAAGAGAAAATTATAATCCAAAAAATCATTAACAGTATATATATAATATATATATATATAATATATATATAATATATATATATATATGTATATATTCCTAGTAAGGGATTGCGAAAAAATCCCAAATATTCAATTGTACGGGCAGCAAGAAGGCTGCGGCCACAAACAGGTGACTTATGGAATTCAAATTATAGTATCAGTGGAGCACAACACGAAAATCCTTTCGCCACTTCGCCTGCAACTTCTTACTAAGTGTGAAGCAGTGTTGAGATCGGGAGATCCTTTCAAAGGAGCTTGGCTTTAATCCCACCGGAGCCACCCATACACCATCTAACGGTCTTGACGAAATGGAACTGACGTCGTCACATGGCATTGTGTAGAAGTGAAAAGGTTCAAAAGGTTTAATGGAAGTGATGAATTTCAGTCTAGTGGGTTCAAAAATATCAAGCCAAAACAATCATAGAGGATTTATGGACAATGACAATCACATAGAATGAAATCCACTCCTGGTTTGTGGCTGTTCAGTGGTATTCAGTCACCCAGAGCCCTGGACGCAAAATTGAACAAATTCGCTGTGGTTTCATATGCGGGCACAGCCCTTGAACAGAATCTTCATTACACAATAGATGATCGCACAAATTATTGGTCATAGTGTGCGTCGAACCTCGAACTGGGTTGTCTCATTTCGAGGGAAATCCTCTACTGCTTAATGAAGATTCTAATGAAGGGTTGTGACCGGACATATCCTCAAAATGCACTTACCAAATTTTGCATCCAGGATTCGAGAAGGCATGCCAATTGAAAACTTTTCAACTTATAATCATGCTCTTCAGCTCAGCACTGCGAAATGCATGGGCACAAACATCTGGCCAGTAACATGCGTACAGAAGAAATACTTGATATATGTCATAAAAAGAATGTAGAAGTTTAGGACAGCCTCTTGAGTCGAATTTCAAGTGGGCACACCACTTGAGTGGTAGGCGGACCTGCTTGCCTTTTAGCCCTATCCTCCCCAAAGTCGATCATTGTCTACAGTACCCATCAATATTCACTCGTCAGCGCTTAAAGACTTAATACTCCTTCCTCAGAACACAGGTTACATCGTTCAAGCTATACAAGAACGTTGACAGTACTCATAGATTCCAAAGTTATTTTATATTTTCCAATTGCCCAAACCGGTAGATTAGGGTGTTGACAACAAGGTTCAAAACTGTGAAAACTTTGTAATCTGGCAAAATCGGAGGTTTGGGGGCAAACGCCTTTTCTATCCCCCCTCCGCGATCCGGCAGTGCTATTCCTACAACAAAACAAACACATTATGTTTCCAAAGCCTTCTCAATCGCGCAATTCCCGTTAAAAAGAAACGGAATAGTTAGTGTCAGCTCTGGTTTCGTTAGAAGATGGTTTCCGCACCACACTGAAGACACATGGCTCGAGCTTCTCATCTACAAAATATTTAGATCAATCGTGATCAATCTGTGGCCAGCTTCCCCCTTTAAAATCTCACAAATGACCACATATCACACTTCTAATCTTGTTACACGAAGGGATAATGGGCCGTTAAACTCTTAATCTTCACCCACCAAACAGGGGATTTGTGGTACCTGCCACATGTCAGTGACCTTCAGATGAACTCCAGCGCACTCCAGGACAATGCGCTTCACGCCGAATTTGACGGAAATCCGACAGATTATGGATTAAGAGAAGCAGTGGCGGGAAAACGCCTACCATATTCAGAAATGCTGGTAGCCCGGGCACAGTGCGTACAAACACGTCCCTACCATTCCGAGAATAGCCTGTATGTAGATGCACCGTTTCGTGGGATGAAAGTCTGCTGGGCACTAAGCGTGGGTTAACAAAAGAAGGAGATAAGATGGGGACTTACCTGTTTCAGGTTTCCCGCTGTCGTTGGTGCCGTTGGAGACATTTGGACTATCCGAATCGGCTGCTAGTTCCGAAAAAGGCTGAGTCCCTACTGGCTCTCACAGCACTGTGCCTCCGCAGGTCAGGTGTTGACCTTGACCTGGCGCGCTTCAGCCGCCCTTCGGCAGCGTCCGTCACAGCCGGGGTCACCTCCGGCGGCGCAGAGGTCAAAAGGTCAGCCGAGCGCCGCCGGCGCCGGTGACGCCTTTGATCCGTCCGCTCTGACTTATCTGTCACATCGGCCCCATTCTCTGGCCGGTCCGTCGCTAGCATTGTCATCACCGCCGCCGGACTTGCGCAACCACTGCGAAACTGACAGAAGAACTCTGGCCGGGTCCTGAAAGTGCGCAGTAGCTCCCTGCACCAGAGCATGTGCCTCATCTGTCGACGCACGCGACGCTCGTCAGGGGTGCTCCTGCGCCGGGGCGCGACCTCTTGTTGACCAGCGTGACCCGAGGTGAGTTCGGTTGACCTCTCGGCTGTGACAGGTCGCAGCTCGTCATATTGTTGATCAGGTAGAAGAGCTTGCTCGCCGACTGGGTGCACCGGTACAGCTGGGCTGGCATTTGCCTGGAAAATAGAGACAGGAATGTCACAAAGCCCGGTTAGCGATCAGTGACATAGCACGAATACAACAAGCTCGCTGAATGACTTGTCATGAAGCCATTCGTCCAGGGACAGGCGCCTCACGAGGCCCGCCGCCTTTTGACGATCATCCGGGATACATCCTCCTTTTCGTTGATCCAACAAAACGGCACCGCGAAGCAAATGCAATGAAGCGCAACATATGGCATAGTCTTATCCACAGGCGGACTAGGTGGAAAATTTGGCAGGGCTATCTTGAAAAAATTGTGAAAAGACATAGTGTTTTAAAAAGAAAATCGACAACATGCGAGAAAATTTCGGTCACTTTGCAGAGGACATGGTCAAACTTCCACCCACCTCCCCTCTCCCCTACCCTGAATCCGCCTCTGGTCTTATCAGCTAGTCCTATCACACTAGAGTGAAGGTCCGGTCAGGAGACAAATACACTTCGGTCTCGTATTACCTGAGGACCATTGCATAATCACACGGAGCACATAGATTGGAGGTGAGAACCCTTGCGTAAATTCAGGGGGGCTGTCCAGCCTCCGGAGAGGACATCATGGGCTAAACTGGTGTCATGGGGTAAGTTCCAGAGTACTTTATCTTCTACCATTCCCATGACAATACATCCAGCACTGAGACATAATCGATTGACAATATATCCGCTGCAAGCAGATGGGTAATTTTGTTCATTACCTTTGTACACTTCCACACGTCAGCGGCTTTAGAAGCGCCGTCGTCATGGAAACAAAGCACTGCAAACTATGGAAGGAGACGGTAAGGATAAGGATGGATGAGGGTAAAGGAAAGTGGAACACTACCTGGAGAGGTCACTGCTGCCCAAGGCGCATGCCCTCGCTGCCTCCAGGTAGTTTAAGGATGAGGAGGAGAATAAGGATAAGTACACACACAGACACACACACATACGCACATACACACACATGAGCTGAAAACAAAAACTAAAGAAGTAAAACATTGCTGCTCATTTGTTAGTATATGTACTGTTACAAGGCTTGGTGGGTCCACTCTCCCCTTCCCCTCAACAGTGTGGCTCGGCAAGCTAGATGTGTCCTTAATGCTTGAGTGAAATGACTTATTGATGACAAGACGAATGAGGCAATGACAGAGACGGAGATGGATTAACATAAGGTGCAACAGGCTGGAGACTGAAAGATCGATCTTGCCTTTCTAAAATATGGTAGGCTTCGTTAGCACAGTAGAGAGCTCTCTCAATGCGTCACTATTCTCGAACGACGACAAAATAGTAAATGAATCATATCACAGCCATCGCTGTTGTCACTGCCCCGCCTGGATAATTCTTATTTTTGTTTCTATCACTAATAGTATTTATACAATTTCTTAATCATGATGACCTGGAAGTAATGACAAAAGAAAACGACGCTTATCTTTCATAATTCACACCTGCATGTAATGAGACTTATATACAAGTACTGATATGTTCAAGGAACCTGATTATTTGATCTGTATGTGCTGCAAAATCCTCGGCTTTTACCCCGCCTGAAATCCACAGCACCATATTACTAACATATTTCCTACCAAAGCATGGAGCCTACCAATCACCGACGTAGGAAATCTAGCTGACACAATCAAACACCGGACGGTCTGATCACAGCTGCCATTCCGAATTCAGTGCTGCCACTTTCACCCTCCGAACACTCAGCACTCAGCCATCAGCAGGCACTCAGCCCCCACGTCCAACCCGCAGTTTGTCCACGGCCAGTCAGCTCCGATCTCGGCAGCGTCTCTATTATCGATACCACACCTCTGCGTGGGACAGGGTGAGAGGAAAATTGCCCCGTCTCGAGCAGGACCGGACGAAATGGGAGGTTTTAACCAAAAATATCGGGAACGGGGCGGGACTACCTCCGCGATAGATCTACCGGGACATAATTCAACGGGACAGATTTTAAGTGAGACGAAATTATATGGAACCTGGAATTGCGTAACATGCTGACCTCTTTTTAGATAGTGACGGGATTCTTTAACAGAAGCTGACAACAGCAGAATCAGGCTGAGTGGGTTAGTGGGGCTTACAGTGGCGATCACCACGCAGTCAGCGACAGCTGGAGAGACTTGGAGTCAGACGTCACAGTCACACCTCACAGCTGGAGACACCCAGAGTCAGACATCACAGCTGGAGACACCCAGAGTCAGACATCACAGCTGGAGACATCCGGAGTCAGACGTCACAGCTGGAGAGACACAGAGTCGTCACAGCTGGAGATATCCAGAGTCAGACGTCACAGCTGGAGAGACACAGAGTCAGACGTCACAGCTGGAGAGACCCAGAGTCAGATGTCACGGCTGGAGACATCCGGAGTCAGACATCACAGCTGGAGATATCCGGAGTCAGACGTCACAGCTGGAGAGACACAGAGTCAGACGTCAGAGCTGGAGAGACACAGAGTCAGACATCACAGCTGGAGAGACACAGAGTCGTCACAGCTGGAGATATCCAGAGTCAGACGTCACAGCTGAAGACACCCATAGTCACACATCACAGCTGGAGATACCCAGAGTCAGATATCACAGCTGGAGACATCCGGAGTCAGACGTCACGGCTGGAGAGACACAGAGTCAGACGTCACAGCTGGAGACATCCGGAGTCAAATGTCATAGCTGGAGACACTCAGAGGCAAACGTCAGCAGCAGAGGGGGACTGCCTGTCCGTGGGCCTCGACAGCGGAGAAAGGGGCGACATCTTAGAACACCACCGCAGCTTCCTTCATCGGAAAATTTCCAATTTTCAACTCAAATGAGAGCACGGTCAAAGTTTTGTCGTGATCGTACGGTATCAACGGGTCTAACAGTACATCTTTTTCCTGTATTTCTACTGTGGACAACAGAATGCTAATGGCATTATCAAGCCCCAAATGATCTCTTTTTATCAGTCGAAAGCGTACTCTTCTGTTCTTTCTTGGGCACTTTCGGTTCCGTCATTACGCAATGAATCTAGTTAAGGGCCCATGACAACCCTCAGTAAAGAACGAAATGGCTAATGCTAAAACGGTAGCAGGCCTCCAGTATTCCGAACTAGAACGACACTGGTGCGCAGTAGAAGGAAACCCGAAGTGGCCTGGACCATTGAGAGGCTTAGGACAAAAATCCCACTGACACGCACATATTTCATACAGGGGGCACTCTTGCTGACGCGTGATGACGGATCGAATATTGTGGTCAGGAGGCGAAGCCTCAGGGGATCCAATACCACCCGAGTTTAGCGGCGGATCTATACCGGCCGTCGGCGGGGGGGTGAGTCGGCAACAGGGCTAAAATCGCGAAAAACAGCATCGTTTTAAAGAAACCCTACAAAATGGGTGAGGCGACACTGCAGAAGCAGGTGTCTGGATTATGCACTGTCCGGGATACGCCTTTTCTGCATTCCAAGGCATGCCCTCCTTACGACTTTTTCGCGTTTTAAGGGGTGAGTGTTTCAAAAGTACAACACAGCTGTGGGGCAAACTTGCAACAAGAGTTACGGCTCTCTGGAGGGCCGGCCCTATCGTTGACAGAAGTTTGCAACAGGCATTGAACAGGCGGCGAACGATGAAAAACGCTGTAAAACAGGCCACCGCCGCCACGGTTACCTTCTAAAGTCAATTCTAGGGCGCGTGTACCGCACAATTATCGCATTTTAAGGGCGGTGAAGGCGACTTTGGCACCTATTATGTGCGCCAGGCGTTTACAAGGGTCGGCTCCACGCACCTAAGTGCGTGGAGGTGGTGGCTGCCCCCTCGCCTCCTCCCTCGATCTGCCCCTGGCGTGATGGCATGTCCTGGAATTCAACTAGCAGGGCTCACCAGCCATCTGGATGGAGTTGGAGGCAGTCCAAGGACATAAGATTTGCTATCGCTTGGCTAATAAAGTGAAAAGGAATGTGATTGTTCTAGAAATGTCCATAGTTAAAGTCAGAGCCCACATATTACATCCCATCGCAGGTATATACATTCATTTGGATAAAATATATATTCTTACGTGTGTGCACAGTGCTTAGCGGAACATCGTTTAGAGCATTTTTGTTTTAGGCAGGGAGATAGAGATTATTTCTTTCAATAAGTCCATCGTGGTTTTAATAGCCTGCAACCATGAGCTGTATCAGCATATGATCAGGTCACGGCACTCTTTCCGATGCCTTCAATTTGGGACACACTCACACCTAAACGAAATTCTCAGGGTCTGCAGCAACTTTCTCACATGCCCACTGTGAGCGCAATCAAACCCACCCTCTCACACCCACGCTCAGGGCGGTTCCGGAGCAATATTGATGTTGCAGGGGAAACGTGACAACGTCGCGCGTGGGAAAAACGTGAAGGCTTGTCCGCCTCGTGGTCATACCCGAGCGAAGACTCACACACTCTCCACAAGCAGCTGGTCCAAGTCCGACAGCACGTTTACATGTTGTAATTATGCCGCGGTTAGAGAAAGACAAAGGGCTATGCTTTTCACGGAATCTATTCCGAAAGAACAGGAAGCGCGCACAGGAGGGAGCGTCGGGGCCGGAACACCACAGAACAGAAGGGCGGGAGGAGCGCCACAGAACGGGGCGGGAGCGACACAGAACAGAAGGGCGGTAGCGCCACAGAACAGAGCGAAAGCTCCACAAAACGGCGGGGCAGGAGCGCTACAGGAAACGAGGTGAAGGGGAGATGAATATAAAGGGAGAACAGATGAAAAGAGAGACAGGGGAAAGAGGTTGGTATGACATTCGCAAGAACGCAGATAGTGGCAGATCGGGGGAAGGCATTTGCCCCCTCCCCAACGGAAAAGCTCGGGGCAAAATTATATTTTTGCCCCCCCCAAGTGATCGACCTCCTTTTTCCCTACTCCTTTTTAGCTTATAAGCAAGATTTTAATGATTCAGCTTTCAACTTCAAACAGAACCAGTTCAGTGTGGATATCGGGCCTTGGATACGAAAAAGTATCACAGGCCCATATTTTTACCCCGTGACGTTTTTTTGCCTTTTGCTTTCCGCCTTAAATACTCAAAATTCTATCGGCAAGTGATATTTTAGCGCAGCTTTTCACTGCAAGACGTTTTTTCTGCTTTTCGACTTTGGCTTGCCCCTCCCAAATCTACCGACTAGATCCGCC
This sequence comes from Lepas anatifera, assembly GCA_034440635.1. Classification (NCBI taxonomy): domain Eukaryota; kingdom Metazoa; phylum Arthropoda; class Thecostraca; family Lepadidae; genus Lepas; species Lepas anatifera. Next base: position 64,540 of record JAOTON010000968.1, on the reverse strand, counting down.
ACTGACCGCAGACCGCCAAAATGTCAGCACCTATGCCCAGACATGGGTCGATGTTTCTGGGATTCATGCGATTGGGCTGCCTACCACAACACGCGTTCCTTTTTCTCGAAAATAGCACATCAGGATATGGAATGGCGCGCAGAGCACAGAGCGAAAGGCCAAACTAGAACAAGTTAATACTAACTAATTCTAACAGATCAAATCAGCGCAAATCATCAAATCAGCGCATAAGATCACGTCTCCGTTAAATCCCACCGGGCGAAATTCTCCTCTGCATTCCCTGCGTACCAAAGTCGGCTCTCACAGTTCCCTCTTCCTGGTCGGCTCTCACAGCTCCCGCTTCCTGGTCGGCTCTCACAGCTCCCTCTTCCTGGTCGGTTCTCACAGCTCCCTCTTCCTGGTCGGTTCTCACATCTCCAGCTTCCTGGTCGGCTCTCACAGCTCCCGCTTCCTGGTTGGCTCTCACAGCTCCCACTTCCTGGTCGGCTCTCACAGCTCCCGCTTCCTGGTCGGCTCTCACAGCTCCCACTTCCTGGTCGGCTCTCACAGCTCCCGCTTCCTGGTCGGCTCTCACAGCTCCCGCTTCCTGGTCGGCTCTCACAGCTCCCGCTTCCTGGTCGGCTCTCACAGCTCCCGCTTCCTGGTCGGCTCTCACAGCTCCCGCTTCCTGGTCGGCTCTCACAGCTCCCGCTTCCTGTTCGGCTCTCACAGCTCCCACTTCCTGGTCGGCTCTCACAGCTCCCGCTTCCTGGTCGGCTCTCACAGCTCCCGCTTCCTGGTCGGCTCTCACAGCTCCCGCTTCCTGGTCGGCTCTCACAGCTCCCACTTCCTGGTCGGCTCTCACAGCTCCCGCTTCCTGGTCGGCTCTCACAGCTCCCGCTTCCTGGTCGGCTCTCACAGCTCCCTCTTCCTGGTCGGTTCTCACAGCTCCCTCTTCCTGGTCGGTTCTCACATCTCCAGCTTCCTGGTCGGCTCTCACAGCTCCCGCTTCCTGGTTGGCTCTCACAGCTCCCACTTCCTGGTCGGCTCTCACAGCTCCCGCTTCCTGGTCGGCTCTCACAGCTCCCACTTCCTGGTCGGCTCTCACAGCTCCCGCTTCCTGGTCGGCTCTCACAGCTCCCGCTTCCTGGTCGGCTCTCACAGCTCCCGCTTCCTGGTCGGCTCTCACAGCTCCCGCTTCCTGGTCGGCTCCTCACAGCTCCCGCTTCCTGGTCGGCTCTCACAGCTCCCGCTTCCTGTTCGGCTCTCACAGCTCCCACTTCCTGGTCGGCTCTCACAGCTCCCGCTTCCTGGTCGGCTCTCACAGCTCCCGCTTCCTGGTCGGCTCTCACAGCTCCCGCTTCCTGGTCGGCTCTCACAGCTCCCACTTCCTGGTCGGCTCTCACAGCTCCCGCTTCCTGGTCGGCTCTCACAGCTCCCGCTTCCTGGTCGGCTCTCACAGCTCCTGCTTCCTGGTCAGCTCCCACAGCTGGGCTCGCTATCAGCCGTTCAATATGACGTCGATGACGGCTGCGTCATATTAGGAGGTGACTGTGGTCGGTGGTGACCGATCACATTTGTCTCACCCGCTGTATCGGGACTATTCGAGAAGTACATGGGGATTTCACTCTCACATAATGAGCCTTGGAGTCAGAACCGGCACATACCCAGCCGATTGATTTGTTTGACGATGGCGATACCTAAAACATACATTGTGGTATTCTGAAATACTTGTATTCTGCAGTGCACTCTTACAATGATCAGTGGTCCAGCTGCTGAGGTACATTTATGTTGCAAACGTTTAAAGTAATGCATGGGACAAATTTTAGGGGATTTCACATGAAGCCAAATTATCCATGGTAAGATTGGCCTGCAGTAGCCGAGTGTAAAAGAAGTAACGATGAGATGTAGGCTACACAGCACGAAGGCGGATCCAGAGGGGACAAGGGGGTACTTTCCCCGCACCTGATCGACCCCCGGCACTCCCTGAAATGATCACTTCATCCCCCCGCCTCAACCCCTGAAAGAACGACGGCGCCCACTTTAAATGTCGGTCCCCTTCCCCGGGGATGCGAATATTGGCGCCCCCGCAATAGGATTTCGCGCCCAGATGATACGTTTTGCAGCCCAAAAGTGGCGCTCACCTGGTCCGGATGGCATCCCCCGACCTTATGCTCCCATCAGAAATCCTGGATTTGCCTAGCTACGGCAGAAACATAGACAGGGGTCCTGCCAGGGGGCACAATAGGATTTTGGGGAACAGCAACAGTTGCGTAGCCAAATTTTCATTGACTTTAATGCAATCTTTGTTCTACATGCATTAGGTATAGAATGAACCACGTAATTTAAATGAATATTCAATTTAAGCCACCGCTCCACGGGCATCGCAACCCCCACTACCTGACCAAGGGCGGATCAAGGGGGGGCAAAAACGGATTTTCCCCAAACCTTCACCTCCCCACCTACTTTGCCAATTTTACTTTATTTAAAATGTTAGCCATGTTGGAGGCTGTAGCCCATCTCGTCTCCCAACACCAGCCTAAGCCCGACACTGCTCTGGGCCATTTCTCCCGTCGGGAGGCGCCTGAGTCACCGCGCCGCGAGATTGACGGATAGACGCTGCGACACAGGCTGCATTATGCAAAGCGAGCGTCGGCTGTCGACGGCGGCAGTCAGCTGTTGGCAGCTGTCCCGAGCTACGGTAGCGCGCAAAAACCATTTATCAGCTGGCGCGGCCGCGGCGCCGCTCGGACCGTGGTACGGCGGCCCAGTGGGACACACCGCCGCTGGTGTGGGAGCGAAGGGAACGCCTGAAACTGGCGGGAGATAGGGGTTTATAGCAACAAACACACTTTAAATTCCTATATTTTTGGCACCGGTAAAACATGTGGGTAAAGGATGTACAATGTGAAAATACTGCGGGGGTGGATGGATCATTGAAAGGCACCATGTTTTCCGAGCCACCGGTCCCTTGGTGAAGTCTCAGGAGGGCCTCTGAATAAGTTGAGCTGATCCCGCAAATCATTCCCAACAGGGTGAGAGTTGACGCCGCATAGCTTTGGCAGTTGATGCAACTTTAGACTCCAACGATTAATTAAAGTGACAAACTTTGGTATTGGCTAAATACAAGAGCAAGAACTGTCCCCTTTACCTAACCAGCTGCAATATATGCCACGCCTAGCCTTATACTACCCTAAAAAATTCACATGTCCGTTGGAGCCCTTGATGCTGTGTCTAATTCTAAACATGGCATGATCAACCTGCAACAGACACTAAACATGTCTGTGGTTTGGCACATAATGTCGCCACCGGCAAAAGTGGGGCCAGCAAACTTCAACCGATCGACAAAAATTTCAACATCAGGACCAAAACTGTTCAATTGGGCTCCTGCCATTCCAGCGGCTGGATATAAGAATGTCGTTGACTCTCATTTACTGAGATAAGGAAATTTTTGGCCAAAAGGGGAGGCCCCGCCCCTTTCGACACGTATGGTTTGGCAGCTATTTATTAAGCTACCCTGTAATGCCTCCGCAAAGGACAAACATTAAGAAAGCTATGCTCTCCTCAGAGCCAATGGAACTTTGGAAACTGCAATATGCGGTTATCGACCACGGAGCAAGCGGAGCGATGATTCGATAGATCACACGTCATGGTTCATTAGTCGGGCCATAAACCGCCGCGTGGCCAAGTGGCGGTCAACTGTCTAATTTTTTTATCTTATTAGGGCCAGTCCCAACAGGCACACTTGCCCAATTTCAGGGATTATTGGCGTGGGTGTTTAAGGGTCCTCTCCACCGGGTCAGATCGGACACGGAAGGCGGTTTCCCGCCGTGGGGATTGAACCTACGCTAATCCACGCTTATCCGATCTGAAGACGGGCAACGAAATCACTAGGCCACCCCGTTAAACAAACGGAGCGCTTCATCCTCCACGGCCAGGCTAGGCATTGATTCATTACACATCCTTAATGAAATGCATCGCCACAGGGTTCCAAAAATAAACTCATCGTCAGCTCTTGACAAATTTAGCAGCTCGTGAATGTCCGCGGTGAAAACGTTAGAAGCGACCTGATGTCGGAGTCGCACAGGGGGCACTGACTGACGACGGCCTCCGTATAAAACTACCCAGCCAGTGGCGGATCTAGCCGGCCGGTTTGGGAGGGGCAAACCAAAGTCAAACGTCGAAAAGCAAAAAAAAAACGTCGCGCCGCGAAAGCTCCACTACAATATCACTTGCCGGTAGAATTTTTGGTATTTGAGGCGAAAAGCAAAAAAACTTCACAGGATTAAAAATATGGGCTCAAGATACTTTTTCCAGTCCAAGGCCCAATATTTACACTGAACATAACTAATTCTGTTTGAAGCTGAGAATTGATGCACCAAAATCTTGCTTATAAACTAAAAAGGAATGGGGAAAAAGGAGGTCGATCACTTTGGGGGGCAAAAACATAGTTTTGCCCCGAGCTTTTCCGTTTGGGGGGACAAATGCCTTTTTCCGCCCCCTTTGGATCCGCCACTGTACCCAGCTTCCATTAAAATTAATGTCGTTTATCAATCATCTGTGTTCTATTATGAGCTTTGAAGCATCCCACAGCTGATTGTAAGTTGACAATTTTTTCGAGTATGTATGTACCTGTTGTTTTGCCCTATGTTCCCTATTTGTTTATTGTGCTTGTCAGGGTTATCGGATTCCCATTGTAGAAGTGGGACCATTAATCTTCATATTGCCGGCGCGACAGGATCTCTGTAGCCTGCCAACCCGCCTCGTCAACTGTTATAATCAAAGATATACCCAACGCCACCGTAACAAGCAATCAATTGTGTTTCTCAGTCCAGAGGCCGCAAACATATTGTTGTACGCAACACGCTTTGACTTTTGAACAAATTGTGCCCGAAATTCAAAAAGTGTCAGCAGAAAATACTCGGAAGCTAACGAATGAAATATAATTAAAACAAAATCCGAAGGATACCAGGTTACTGTATAACAGCACATTTATTGCGCTCAATCGTGCTTCATTGTTCGAAACACGGTGTACGCCTGTCGTGCGCTATATTTTAGGGATGCACTGAATTCCACAAATTTCAGCCGGTTGATGTCGCAGACCGGATATTTTCCACCTCTGTCTTCGTCTGCCAACCGTTTCCATGGGCAGTTTCAGGACTGCAGTTTAAGGGGGCATGTGAGCTGGGAATTTAACGATTAGGACAGAGGGAGGATGGTGAAAAGTCTCATAGCCTATATAAGGGGGACGCAGATGACAGACTTCGGATAGCGAGAGTAACGGTTCAGGGAATAAAGCACGGGTTTTTGCTCGCACCTTCAACATACTTCTGGTTGACAGGTCCATTCGCATCGTTCCAAATGTCCAGTGAGGTCATTGGAGGGGTCACGGCCCCCAGCGAGCGGTTCCAGCAGCCAGCTTGTGCTCGGTAAGCTAGCTGGATCTCAGACGGCGCGCTGAACGGGAGCTTCTTCAGGGCAACTCCAGGAGGGCAGTCCCGGCATGACCCCCCGCCCCAACTGGGAGAATACAAATATTTTTATGATAATTGGGCTGAATTTCTTGCAGAAACACACCACGTTCAAGATTTTCCTCGGGTTGTATCCCTAACTCCTGCCTAACTGAAATCAGTAGAACACTGATTGGGTATTTCAGATCTGGAGTTAGCTAAATAGCCTGAGATCCTTGCTGTTTATGGTCTGCGCGGTCAGTGAGTTCAAATCCCACCTGTTCCCAGTTTTTTTCCAGCCAATAGTGTGAAACTTGCGACACCATATAACTATTACAACAGGTGTTTTCAAACCCGGCGAAGTGGTGAAGCTGAAGCCCGCTTCGCAAATCAACGCCCGCCCGTCAGAGTAGATCACGGTCAAGAAAATTCAGATCCAAACCAGTCCATATCTGAGTCTTCTCGGATTTACGCAGGCCAGTCCGCTTACACACCATGATCATCAATATATATATAACGGATTGGTCTTCATAAATCCGATATTCATCCAAAAAAATAAAACAATGAGCCGACAACAATGAAAATCCGAACCCATATCCAGACACGAAACCATCCGAATTCTCCGACCAATCAAATCCCAAACGCCAGCGATTCAGATCCATTTGAATCCGTTCGGATCCTTATCAAATCCCATCCATTCACATCCAATCCCTGCCACAGTCCTCCTCCTCCTCTTTCTTCACCAGATGGCACGGCTGCACCACAAGTGCTCAACACCGCTGACAAACATCGCACCGTCCACTTCACACCCGCACTTCATTCCAGCCGAAACGGCGAGTCACACTCCCAGACGTTCATTGTGGGTGAAACTGGCCAGTCAGGGAGGGCAGAGGTTCCCATGGCGCTGGCGCGACCTCGTGGACAGAGGAGGAGACGACGCTGGACACACTGAGGGGGGACTTCTGGGGACGGGGGCATCCTGACAGGTTGTTAACAATGTGGTCACAATGTATTCGTGTTGTACTTGCAGTTGTTGAATTAGATAGATAGGTACTGTATAGATAAGTTCAGCGTCACGATTCGGACACACTCAAACACGATCATACAATATAGCTTGTATATGAACATTTTTTAGAGTAGAGCTGTTCTCCATTGAGTTGTAAGGTACAATTTGAGAGAGAAATAACTTGTCCATCAAAAGGAAGATAGAGAGTTACAATTACTTTAGGCACTTTTTGAATGTGATCAATTTTGGGCATTATGTTAATATGTCGATGAGCCCGATCTTCTACGGAACCCAAAAGACTCTTTGGTTCGGAGCAAAGTATGAGCATTGAGCTGTCTTCTAGAAAAGAGAACACAGTTGTAAAAAAATCCATCGAATTAAGCTTCTTAGTATTTCTGACTTGTGACAGGAATAAATTATTGTTGGTACAGCTGTAGCAATTAAGCATGCTTAAGCCCACAAAATGTGAAGTCTGGAATGCTAAAGTATGAGTGATTATTGCAAGGCTCCAAACCTGATAAATTATGAATTTCATCCACGTAAATGTGACCACCAGGCTTAATGAGCCACAAAGCTGTCGAATATCAACAGACTCACAATCATTATCAAATCCGGAACTTAGCCAGAAGTTTGAGGTTTGCCTAACCCGAAATGAAATCCTAAAATAGCATAGTGTCATCTTCCTTGTTATGAAGAATACACCAAAACCAGCTGAGAGTGTGCCAAATGTGTCCACCCTGGGAGGCCATGGCCGGACTGGACCCGCCGGAATCAACCCCCGGTAAGCACCATACGAACCGGATTTAAGCCCGCTGTATTTCTTGATACACTCGGGAGATCCGGACCTAACCCAACATGACTAGGAGAGGAACTTTTCATGTGAAAGAACACATCATTGTTTTGATTATCATTGCACTAAAAATTGTTTCCCCAAAAAACGTGTGCGCTCAATTCCTTCCATGGGACGGGGATTGTGTGTCTCCGTGAATTTGCTTTAAATACCGCAATTCGGACCCTGGACTCAAAGCCCGTGTGACTGACAATCCACCCATCGTGTTCTGTCACACCAATCCCCGATTGCTGCCAAAAACGTCTTTCCCGTGGATTGGTCAACGTGGATCCCGTTGACCCCAAACCGTCGGTCTGAATCCAGGGGCGGACGCAGACCCGAGTTTTTTTTTTGGGGGTGCAGTTTGGGTGCTCGACAGACCTAGTATAAGATACCTCTCCAAGTACATGATCGCTCTCCTGGGGAGAGGAGAGGGGTTGGGAGGCTCCCACTGGGAGCGAAGATTTTTGCTGTTCATACCTCGTGTAAACACCTTTTTCAAAAAATTTCCGGCGTTTGGGGGGCCAAAGATAGTTTGCCCCCCCCCCCACACTTTGGGGAGGGGGCATGGCCGGAATGGCCCCCTGCGTCCACCAATGTGTCACACCAACCTCAATTACAAAGTTCCTGACCATAGCTGTACCACTTTCCCTTTCTCCTCCCCCTCGCATTCCATCTGCTGGGTTCACAGCGGGGAGGAGTCGCCTTTCTCGCCGCCGCCCCCTCATTCCACACCCCATCTCACCTCTAAATTCTGCTCCAGCTTGTAAGCCTTCCCCCCAGAAGATGAAAGCAAGATAAGACAGCTGAAATGGACTGCACGACCTCTACGGTGACGATGCCGGGCCGGCTGCGACACTTTTACACTGGATTTATAGCGGGTTGAGGTATCTACTCGGCATCTGGTAAACAACGCTCACTGGACAGCCAGCTGTGACGTCACTGGTGGCAACGGTAACAAACATACGGTTGCCAAGGCTGGCGCGCAGCCGGTACGCAGACGAGCGGTATTTGACACAGTATGCCGAATAAGTGGTATTCAGAAGAAACCGCGGCAGGTAGAGAAACATCTAACAAGGCGGTACGGTATCGCGGCACGGGCGAGCAAGGCACGGTACTCGCGAAAATCAGAATACAAATAATAAACATCGAAAACCAAGGATGGTGTTAGCAGGGACTTTCAAAATTTCGCAAAGTGGATCTTTAAAATTGGTCATTGGGACACTTTCTGCGGCACAACTTAAGTCTAGAATACAATCTAATGCCAAAACAAAACTTCATTATAATAAATTCTTATTTCAATTTCATATATACACATCTCACAGAATTATAGCGTTTAAAAGAAGGAAACATTCCTGTTTCAAGGAAGCATTTCAAGGAAACACTCTTGAGGTGATATAAACTTGCCTCTGAACACTTCTTGAGGAAGCATTAAATACCATGGATCCTTGCAGGTAGCCAGGCACTCAGAGAACCTAGAGTTAAGTGCCCTTCATAGCCAAGAGAATGGACTGTGGCGAGTCTGCCAGAGTTTCAAAATAATAATAAAATTATCTGAGCTAAGTCGACCCACAACAGACGGAGCAAATGCCATTCGTATAGAGGAGACACGCCTATGGAGAGATAAAGATTCTGAAGATTTAAAATTGCCCGCTAGTGCATTTCGAGGAGCAATGTTGCCGGGGTTTGCTCTGGAACTTATGACTTTACTCATAAAAAGAGATCTTTTTAATGAGGCAAAGAAAAACTACTATCACAACTGCACTTCCCCCGGGGACGTGGTTCTGCCGTTCTGCCCAAAATGGAAGCGCTGAGTACGGGCCTGCCTATAACTGTGTCATAACTGTGTTTACATGGCCGCAACAGGTAGTCGAGGGACAAGAACCAACAGCCCACTTTGGCTAACGGACTGCATGTCGATTTCACTGACAAACCGGACGAATACAAATGAAACAAGACAGATGGACACTGCAGAGCGTATCGAGTTAGTCATCAGGTTCACTGATCTGCATTTTGCCTTCTTTTTAAGGAGCATGTTTGGCAAACATGCGTGGTATCTGATCTCAGGTATCCATTGTGCTGCTATTGATCAAACACCGGTTCAACAGGTCTCAGAGAGCAGCCAGAACGCTGAACCCCGCGATGAACTAGTGGCGTCTGACTGCGAACGATTTTACGGATAAGGTTGCATCACAACAGCACTTTTGTTAAATTTTTCATTGCTCTGACTAATTTATATTTAGTCATTCTTATTTCTATCTTCCTGGAACACTAAAAGGGTGGTTCTGAGTCAATCAAACTGTTTGAGAGATCTGAAGGTCATGCAAATTGCACATAGGCATAAAAAATCATACTCTAACCATCATTTGTTGCACTTTGATAGAATTCCCAGTCCTGTTTCGTATGACGGAGTTGTATGATTTGAAAACAAATGACGTTTAAGTGGCACTTAAAGAGAACATACAGAGCTTTCAAGACAACTTCGAAGACTAAATTCCATCCTTAAAATACAAGCTATGATGCAAAAACTTGGTTGAGTCAGAAGACAGTTTCTTCTGAGAGTACCAATTCTTTACCACGGCCAAAACAGTGACGCAGCATGAAGATACAAGGCCGTGATAGTTAAATACAAGATGTGAAGATCCGTACACCCATAAAAAACAAATTTAGCATTATAAGTAGGCATTTGGAGCATGGACAAACAACCGAGTCCCTCTGAAATTTTCAAGACAAAAAGCGTTCACTCTCAAATGTGTCCGTGAACAAATCCTGATCAAGCAAATCTGCAGCTGGTTTTGACCTGACATTCAATTTCCCTCCAGGGTGTCCATCGGCTGGAAAGCACGAGCTCAGGTCAAATGCGGACAGAGACACTGTGCTGCAAACCAGGAACCCAAGATCCGAGACGGTACAGCGATACAGATCACAGATCTCTCTGCAGATACACATTCACATCTTGCAACCGAGCGAAGCCTTTGAAGTCCCAGCCGTTCCAGTTTCGGCGCGGGTTTCAAAGCCGACGCAGCGGGCCACGGTGCCGACGGCAGCAGCTTCTGCACATGAGGGTATGCGGCACGTGGATCCCGGCCATGTCTGACATGGTGGACAAGCTTCAACCACGGCGGCGCCTGTGTCGGCTCGGTCACATCATGTATCCTGTGTCGCAGACATGGCCAGATCAAACTGCTGGCCTCCCAGGGAGTTCCAGGTATGGCGCCCAACTCAGCTAGCGGTTTCTTACATAAGGAGCGCTTGTGCTCATAAAAGCACGAGCGACTCCAAGTTTTTTAGTAGGTATTTGTAGATGAGAATGACTGATGGCCTAACAAGTACGCGGAAGTCAGGGGTGCTCCAGGTCAGTCGCGATATCCAAACCCTACAATTGATGGGGGCAGCGTCTTACGAATTCAGACTGGATTTCTGGATGTAAAAATGTTTTCTTTTTGTTCTCACTTTTCTGCCCCTCCAGAGCATCTCATCAGGAAGTTTTCCCCCACCCCCAAGCTTTGCAGATGCTGCCTAATCCAAACATAGATTGTGATTGTCCTGTTAATGGTTCACTTCATCGATGAGTAGTTCTTAAGAACTCCGGTTATATCATGAATATTTTGCTCATTACGTTTCCCCGGTCATATCACTTCGGGGCCGGAAACTCTCATGTCTAGCCTATACATCGATCAGCCTTGCCCCATTGTGGCCAAAAGCATCATTCGAGGAACTTCCAAGGTCTAAGCAGTTGCCCAGCTTGTACCTGCAGTGCCATCTTCCCTCGGAAGTTCCGAATGACCCCCCTGGCTCTCAAAGGATCAGAGATGGAGGCAATCGATCAAGGGCACCCTTCCTACCCGAAACAGAGTGATTAGAGCGAAAAAATATTGGAGCGAAACAGAGCGAGTTTGACAAATAAAGCAAAACATAAACACGGTAACTGTTTTCCGTTTTAACCACCCCAGCCAAAACCACTGACCGATGTGCTGGCCCGTGTTTTTCAAATGCACTCCTGATCCCTGTACTTAATAACATCGCGCTAGTGCGGCATGTAATCTATTCGCCTGGGCGCGACATGCTAGACTGTCATGTATTCAGCTCGGTCCGATCCTCGTTATCAGATGGCGAGTAACATGACCATGGGGCAGTGGTGGATATAAGTTCAGAAAAAACGAGCAAGTGACCTGGCCGATGTTAAATGACCTGGCCCTTCGAATCCTGGATGTAAAATGGAGCACATTCACAGTGAATATAAATTCAGACATTACGCTTGATCGAAATTTTCATTAGATAATCGGTGAAAAGACAAATTATTGTTCATAGTGTGAGCTGCAACCTCAAATGACCATCACTCGAATGATGATCACAAAATCCATCAAAAGTTTTGGGGCAAGTTTCCGCCATAAACGCGCACATTTTATGTCAAAAATAGTGTTTCACTATTTGGAACATCTACATCCCCACATGCCGCTTCATATACATCCGCCTCTGATCCTGGGGACCTTAACCCCTGCTGTACTTCTCGGCCGGACGTAGATGAATGTTTCCAACGGGCGGTGTGGAACCGAAGGAGCACCAGACATAAATGCACGCGCCGTGGGATTTGGTGATCTCGGAGAGGACAAATACATTAGAAATAGTGTCTGGCTATCACGTACGACCCGATGTCATTCATGATATCTATATTATACTTATCTATGACAAACTATCATACGATTCTATGAGAATGGGCCAAACTATTTTGTAAAGTGAGCTGAAGTAGCAATCACAGGTGTACGAAATATCTCGGTTGGAGGCATATGCGAATAAACAGAAGCTTCCTTGCGAATTCGGGTACCTACAGACACAACTTTTGGGAAACCCGGGTGAAATTCTTAAAAAACGTTCTAAGGAAACTTGACAAGCATTAGCTCAAAGTTGGCAAAATGTGGGCAATGCGGAGGCCCGTCAACGAATTACTCCTACCCTCCTGGATCCACCCTTGCGTTGATGGTAATCCTTGGATCTTCCCACCCCGGTGATGGGTGTTGATGCAACGTGTAAACGACTTGATCAGAATTTATAAACGGCGTAAGTAATGCTGTTGCCGAAAGCACAAGAGCTCATCGTGTTCATGGTGTCGTGTTCTCTTAGGTAATGTATAGGGGCCTGAGTAATCCGACCGATGATTCGATAAGAATGAAAAAGTATCGGTGAGATGCATTTGTCACGCCGATGCCCTGGTTTTAGTATTCCACAGGGAAAAGTATGGAAAGTGAAAATCACGAATAGTATTAAAAGCAGAATAGAGCTACTAAGGTGCACATAATAGGAATCGACGACAAACGGATGAAAGCGTAGGGCAACATAAGCCCCTATCGGGTAGAAATATCAAATTGCGTTATCTATCTTTTTCGAGAAACGGAGCCGGGTCTTAGCAGTGAGCACAACGGGTCACATCTTTAGTCACTTCCAAAATTGTTCAGGGACATATGAAATGAGCAGTAATGAGAATTTGAAAATTTACACGATGGAACGCGTCAAACTTGATGCCTTGAGTCTTACTACATGTCTTACTACATGATACATTGAGCTCATACGCGGATCCAGAGGGTGGCAAAGGAGGGCACGTGCCCCCACCCCCCATCAACCCTCAGCACCCCTTGAAATAGTCACGGCGCCTCCATGCAATGTTGATTGTGCCCCCTGAAATGTTAATTCCCCCCACCAGGATGCGTAAATCGGCGTCCACCGATAGGATTTGGCGCCCACCTGATAAATTTTGCCAGCCAAAAGCGGTGCCCCCTGGTCCGGATGGTGCTCCCTTGGTAATGTGCCCCCCCATTGGCAATCCTGGATCCGCCTACGCTTGAGCTCGAAGGAAAACATGACATCACACAGATTCAATTAGATGTGTATGAAAACGCACACTCGATACTTCTGAAGTATCTAATTTTAAAGAATAGCGCCAATCCGTTCGTTCCCAGCGCACGTCACAATCCTACACACATCTCCCGGGAGCAGGTACATCACTGTGACGTTTGATTAAGTCTTGGGTGGAAGAAGTAAGTGCTCGTAGTCCCGGTCACTGACTCCCCACGCTGAGGAGATGGAAGGCCGTAATCACCGGCGGACCTGTAACCAATCCCTCACCGTCTTACCGCTTCCTACAGATAACTGTATTCGTCACAGTCAATAATTAGTTTTTTTGTAGAGCTGGGAAGAATGAACATATTCGTAACCTTTCGCACAATATGGGCAAGTGTCTCTGCAAGTGAAAAGCGTGGTGATGTACTACCTAAATTATATTGATCTATGTGTGCCTGTGTGCAGTGTGTTTATGGAAATAGAACAGTCCTTGAAGTAGGATGGCAGATTTCAACCACCGCATAATTGTTTCATTTACAATCAGCCTGCTTCCCTAGCACCTTGCTCTTTCAAGTTCTTCATCTCCAGAATTCCTCACGCCACCAATTTCCACTCGTTTTCGGAGTCCTCCGATATGTCACCGCTGATGGCTTCTGTCGAAACCGGTCGAAAAGCTCCAAATATATCGGCGATGACCATATCTCCCGACGCCCCACAGAGCGCAGAACGACTCCATAAATCACGGAAACGAACTTTCTCGCGCATCAGTTCACAATGCGCCGCCCGGTTTCGTAGCACTTGGGGTGATATTGGCATAGGTTATCAAACAAAAATGGCATAAAGTGATCCAGGGTAAGAAAAGTCAAACTCAGAAATACAAAGCAAGTAGCTGGATACTATGTGAACCTCGCCCACTTTTAAACAAGAATTTCGGTGCACATTCAAAGCTGGTTCAAAGCCCAATCCTATATGTGAAGCACAACAAGACTATTTGTCACAACTACGGATAACGACGAATGACCAGAGACCAGAAAACTATCAGATCAGAGGCCGTTGTATCTCTTCGTTGGTTTCTGATGCAATTTATGAACATTCTGTGCATCCTAGACGTTTGGCGATCGGAATGACACTCAGCTATTTTCATATCGAGGGTAAATCTTGCCACAATAAAACTGTATTTCCATTGGTAGTGGAATGTTTCGACCAAATAAGCACACCATCATCCAGGACAGGAAGACCAAAAATAGGAAGCAAAGAAACGGAATGTTCTAATAAGCATTACAACAAATGCCTATTTCGGAACTGTTTTCAAGTTCTGAATAATCATTTATGAAGAATACGGCCAAATAATGACCTTTCTAATATTCCAAAGCTTCCGATGCGTTAGTAAAATTCGTCCACAGACCTGCCTTTCAGCTGAATTTCCATAATTTTCCAAGGTTTCACTGAATATTTGTGTCGCTTAGGAGCAGGGTCCCCACGTCTCCCGCATAATCAATGCTCTAAATAATTCAAATCTACCTCGGAAGCCAAACGAGCTGCGGCAGTTAGTGACGTCACGGGTGGAAATGAGGCGCGTGCGGCCGCCCTACGGACCGTGTTTCTCCCGGTTTGGAGATGTCGGCGCTCGTTTCACTCAGTCATTCCGCAGGAAGAGACGCAAGTGAGATTTAGGAGGGCAAACCTCGACGGCGGTAGGCATTAGGCCGGCAGAGGAGATTCCAGGAGGACATATGCTGTCCTGATGTGTGGATGCTTTACCTAGCAAATGTGGAAGTTTGTGATGCTACATTTGTTTTATTGTTTGAGTGTGTCAGAGGTCAGAAGCACCCTGATCCCGCCAACTTAGCTGGGAAAATCTTGGGGAACCCGAATAATAAATATTTTCAAAGCTGTCACCGCTGGTCACTGAGGTGTAAATAATCGGTTAAATTTGAAATGGTATCACAGTCTGGTGCTAAGCCTATCTGTGTGCTGGGGATAATCTTTTCGCTCTCGTGTGACTACAGAAGTCGTTTTCGTTCGGGGAAGCTTCGTTATCTCGGGAAGAAATTAACCTCCGTTGGAGAAAATAAATAACGTTTCTAGCCTCTGAAATCCGACCACGCATATTCGTTTTAGCAATGCGACATTAGGCAGACAAGGACTAATTAAAAGCTTGTTTTGATTAACAAGGACTTGATTAAAAACTAGCATGGAGAGGTTTAATATATTTAATTAACACCAATAACAATATATATTTTATTTTATAAATTTTGTTCAAGTTGTTCCTGGTAAGGCTGCCGGAGTCGAAGTCTCACTGAAGTCATCAAGGGACTTGTCACGGAGACCCCGACCCCACCACCCAAACGAGCAACTCCCTCAATGGAGGGTTAATTTAAAGCCAAAGTTTAACGTCCCACAAAGCACAGGGACGGCCGCCCCGCTCAGGTCACCCTCTCACCAGTCAGTTGCCAGCCGACCTGCAGTCGGGTAAACTATTGAGCGCCGGAGCGTCTCAGGGGAACCGATCCCAAGCCTGGACATGCACTGCCACTGCATGCTTCTGAGCAGCGGGCCGGAGCCCAACGCTCTACCAACTGAGCTACCGGGGCGGCTATGCTGATAATAATAGCATAAATAACTTCAAATTATTAATGTCTACTGAATAAGGGGTAACCATTCCACTAACAGCTCAAGGCAAGGTAAGTAACAAGGAGAACATGCGTATTTATAAGACGGGATAAAAGAAACCACATAAAAAGACTAAAATGAGTGTAACAAAGGGAGAATCTATGACAAACCGACATGAACATACATAAGTATAACCAAATATATCCCAGTTTATTTGGGCTAGGAACAAAGATGAGGACTGGCATACAGCTCTCCACCACATATAATATTGCACAGCACAGGAGAGGAAATAAGAAATCCAGGAAGACCAGCTAAAGAAGTCTATTAATTTTGTATTATCAGTTTAATAGAAGCTACCAATGGGAGTGTCCCGCTTACATGTCAGGCCCTGAAATCAAACATTTTCAACTGTTTAAGTTTTAAGTTCTTGAAAAGCTAATATCATGTATACTCACACACCGGAGGTTAGGCGACCAAAAAAAAACATTTTGTAACCTTCTTTGGACATGTCCATTCAGAAGTATTGGGCTATGACTGTCTACCGTGCGTATATTTACGCTTAAAGTAGTGGCGAATACAGGAGGCTAGGAGGGTTCCCTGCCCCGCCTGGAATTTCAGAGCGCCTATGATAAATGCATTGCTGGAGACTGATCGGAAGCAAAGCGTGGGCGGCTTCAGACCCTGCCCCCCACCTCCCCGCAATGAAGTCCTGGATCCGTCACTGGCTTAATGTCTGATTTTCTTTAAAAACAAAGCAAAAAAAGAGGAAACGGAAAACATTAGAAAACCACAGAGGTACGGGGCCTCAGATTTAACCACCCAAGAGCGTTAAAACGCTCTAAATAAAATTATTTCAACAAACAGCATGGCAGATCCAGAATCCAGATTCACCGCATTGGCAGATCCTGGAGCAGCTTTTGTAGGGGGCTCAAACAACGTTTTGGAGGGGGGCAAATCGAGAAAAAATCGCGAAAACATAGGATTTCTCAGGAACAACGGCGAAAATGTCTTCCTCTTGGAAAGGCAAGAGATACTATTTTAGGCTTTGGTGGGGGCGATGGACTCTTTGGGGCCCGTTGGATCCGCCAGGGTAGCATTAAATTTTCTCCACTGCATGTGATTGTAAATACTACGTCTGTATAATGGTTATGTCCTCCTTCCCACCCCCACCTCCTCCCTCCCTATAACAAGTCACTGGAATCCACTGCACCACACGCGGCAGGAATGTAAATATCCGACAAAACCTTACCTGAGCCAGCGTGTACGTTATGTCAGTCAGACGCCATTTCCATTTGACACGAAACGTCCATTATATAACACACATTGCCATAGCAACGGGGAGTAAGTCCCCTATTCGGACGGCTGGGGATGCCACTTTGAATTTGCCACGTGCAAACTGTCAGATGTCTCTCAGAGGCTGAAGAACGCTGGAGCACAGGAGTAGGGCGAGTTTAGAGTAGGGTGGAAGCTATTTCACATTCAGGGACAGATCCAGGGGGTGCAAAAAGGCATTCACCCCCAAACCGTCGAATTTGCCGTTTTTTGTTGCAAATTTATAAAGCCGAAATGCCGAAAAAATCATATATTTTCCACTGTTTTTGTTCACATTGCCCCCTCCCCCAACGACTGGCCTGGATCCAGCCCTGTTCATGTTTTCACTCAAAAGCAAAATTTGAAATCAACTGGGCGGTACTAACTGAAGAGAAGCAATTTGAAAACCAGCTTCCTTCTTGTCCGGCTGGTTTCCAGTCATTTCAGCCAATACATCGGCAGAAACACAGATACCCGCCACCATTTCCTCTGCATTAAAGAATGCTTGAAACAGTTCTTCACAATTGCTTATGCTCTCGTTCAAGTATCGAAGCGTCGTTGTGTGAGTCGTAGACTCTGCCGTAAAGAAGATATCTTCTGGATGAACGTACACGAATATTTTTTAAACGAAAAAAACTGTTTGCCTGTCACGCCCCAATGACATTTCAGAGTGCAATATGCGATCGTTTGCCCTGCTTTAAACTATTTTTCACCAAGTCCTGAGAAGCCCAAGTAGCAAAATATCAGTTTAAAAAACACTAGAAAGTTCTAAGTCAAAAGCATCCTAACAAAACGGTGAGGAAAGGATACTCTTTTACGAAATGGATTGCGTGCACATCGGAATGGGGTAATAGGGGGAACCTGAATCCCCTACTTATTATGCTACAGTTTTTGTTTTGATTTCAGCCGAATTCGAAACGAATCGCAAAATTGTGCAGCCAGTGTGTGGAGAAGGTAGTAAGCTGCCCAAATCAAACGAGTTTCGGGCAGTTCAGTCAGGGGAAGCCAAACTTGCATTCTGGAAGGAAGCCAGAGTTTAACCCAGAGGGCACCGGGGTAGTTACAGGAGCGGGGGGAAGAGTGGGTGTGGCAGAAAGGGCGGCACGTATAACCCCCTCACTCCACCCCATGAATCTGCCTATGCCTATGCTTGAGAGTAACATATTTAGAATCTTTGAAATGGTTATAAGATTAGCAGGATAGGGAAGCGAATATGACTAGGTCCTGTAAGACCGAAAATGTTCTGGCTTACTCGCATATTATTTGATGAATGATTACATCGTATGCTCGAGGAGTCAGTAAGAGAGTTGGAGGCCGATCGTTAAGTTTCTCAGATATCTACAGTCCCCCACAAATGCAGTGGTCACGTGACGATTGATTCAGGTGACAGTGAAGTAGACATTTATAGCAGGGTGTCTACAAAGTGCGCCGCGTTGTTGCGGCTTTTCAGGGAGACGACTCAAAGGACTGCCGGTAATATCTGTCGAGCCGATCCGCTTGATGGATTGCTGCCTCGGATTATTTCACTTGTGTTACAGACTTGGCCAGGGGCGTAGCCAAGATTTCGCTCAGGGGGGCGCCCCAAAAAGGGTCACTGCGACAGCGCCAAAAGGGCCCCTGATGGGTAAAAAGAACCCTGCTTGTTACAGAATCGTGTCCTCAGGGGGCCCTTCGGGCCCTCAGGGGAGGGCGACTGTCCCTGCCGCCCTCCCCCTTGGCTACGCCCCTGGACTTGGCTATTGCGGTAGAGAACCCATTCGTGGGTGATTGTAAAATCAGATAGGAGGTTGCAATTTAGGACCTGCTAGGCGGTTGCATGGACTTGTTCCGCAGTTTTTCAAATAAGTACGTGGAGAAATTCGCGATAATAATAACAATAATCTCATGTTCCTCCTCGAATAACTGCATATTTTCAAATTCGCCAAGGAAGAAACCATGCCACTTGGAACAGCCGCATTCCACAGTTTCACAGGGAGAAATGCCAACTCGGCTACTGGAGTTTGTGAAATTTAGAAAATCGAGGTGCATAAATGTGACAAAATAGCGATCGACGTAAGATTCAAAATCAAACCACATATTTTCGAAATACAGAAGCAAGCGTACATTGAATATTTTATTTTAGCAACCCTGTTCTTCAATTGCACAGCGTATCATTAGTGATACAATATTGGTACTGTGTTCAGTTGCTACTAAAACGAGGACCCCACTCAGAAAAGAAAACCGGTCACAGTTGCCGGATTTTAACATGCAGCCCAATGGTGCCGATTGTTAGTAGTTCCAGAAAGTTGCCGCCTAGATGCGAAATGTGACATTCAATAATAATAATTGTTGGGGTTTAACGACGCACCAACTGCCAGGGTCATACGGCGTCGCCAACTCACCCTGTTGGAAGGGATTTTGGGGATCAGATCGACTTTTCAGAGGCTCCGCCGGGACCGAACGAAAAGTCGAAAGTCGAATGACAGTCGAAAAAGTCGACAGTCAATTTTATCGAAAATACACGATTGTGGGCATATTTAAGATATTAACGATAACGCAGATACGTTATTAAGTACTTCTTGCCCATTTTGTCAGGTTAAATCATATTTACAGTTTGAATCTCTTCGATTTAGTGGCCCTATTTCTTGAATTTAGTATTAAGTACGCCTAAAAGCTACTAAGAAAAGTACTAAATGAGTGAAAAATAAACATAGCTGGGCAGCAATTCTACTTTAACTAGCAACAGCGACAAGACAAGTTCGAAATGTTTATGTGATGTAGAGCCTGCCAAAAATGAAACAGGTGGGAAAGCCACTTCTTTTGAGGCCACATTTATTAGGTATATCTGAGATAAGTGCAGGCTAAAACTAGCTAGAATAAATAGTGCTGCCCATGGCTAATCTAAGATGAATGTAGGCTACTATAAGACTGATGCACTTCACATATCAAACTTGGTTTTTCATTCCTTAGCTGCTTGTGCCTACCATATTTGTGCCCTAGATTGGTTAGGTAGATTTGGAGCTGGAGGAAGTTGGGAGAGTTGGCGCCAGCAACAGACTGGCAACAACAGTAATTCAGGTGAGATTTAATGATCAAATTATCATGTCAATATTGTACAGATAGCAAATGTGTGCCAATGCAGTCCTCCACAAAGTATCAAAACACACTGGAGAGGGGCCTGGCAATAATGTGCACTGGAGGGGGCCTAGTAGACACCCTTCTCATCTCAGAAAATCACAGAAAATGTCAGAAGAAAGAGACTTCGAAAAACGCTGGTTGGGGGTAATTCACTGTGTTGCTCACTACCAGTGGTAGTGAGCAACACACAGAACCTGAACTGCATGGAGTTAAAGCAGGATTTTGACTACACTGGATCTTTCTTTGGTATGAGACTTCAATACTTCTGTACCTATTAGGCCAAAATACATAATTTTACATCTATGCAGGGTAGCTGCCTCAGAGTTTTACTGCAAGAAGGAATGACCAGGCAGGTGATAATCGGGGTGGGAGGCAAATTTTAAGCATTTGATCCGTCTATAAAAATGCTACCTAAGGTCCACTTACCAACATATTTTAGGTAGATCCAAATCCTATGTTGACATTTGACATTTTGTCCCTTTTGTTGATATGTGAGATAGAAGTTTAGTGGGGGAAGCTGTGATCAGGGTTCCCAATTGTGTGTAGGTGTACGCTCCCATTCATAGATATGTTCCAAATAATACCTAACTATTTTCATGATAATTGCTACATTTAATCATGGGAAATATACCATAATTGGAAACAATCCTTCCAAAATGGAAACTTCTTCAAAGGGAAATGCATGTCATTGGAAACTGCAGTCAGAGTTCCCAATAATAGTTATGATCCCAATACTGGAAACAATGATCCATAATTGGAAATTTTCATTCCAAAAACAAAAACATGATCTAAAAATGAAAACACAGTTTACTACTTCATGCTATAATGGTTTAGTGCTTGAACCTTGTCTGCTCAAAAGTAAGAGACAGGTAGATGGCACTCAGCATATTAGAAATAGTATTCATGTATACAATTATGATTTCCAGCTTTGTGTGACAGAGGAGGCATACGTCGCATTGAGCTTGTGACAGCCAGCATACTTGCACCTCTGCACTGTTTCTTAACAACAGCTGAAATGTGCACTCCACGAAAATTATTGTCCGGTCACATGGGTACATACCTGAATAGAGCCACCGAGTGTAGGTATAACACTATTAGGAAAACCTCCAGAATAAGCCCCACAAACCACGGCACTGCAAGCAAATTACTGCTTGTTCAAGACGGAAAGACGCCAAGGCCAAGACCATGTGTTTTCTTGGAAGCAGATATGAGCACAAGAGTGCACGTGGCTGTTAACGACTGCATGTTTCAGACGCTAACAAGTGCAGTAAGTTTGGTGCAGAGTACTGGTGGAACGCGCGTCTGCTTCCCACGCAGAGGACTCGGGTTCAAAGCTGGACGGATCCCCTGAGCACGACCGGAGTCCTCCCCAACAGAGAAGGAGTTGGTGACGCTACATGACTCTAGCAGCTGGTGTGTCGATAAGCCCAAAACGTGCAGTGAGAGAGGTTCGGCAAAGTTCCTTCAGGTGCTACCGGGTTCGGATCCAGACCGTCGGTTTGGGGGTCAAAATCGTAAAAAAACATGTTTTTATCAAGCAAACCGGCAAATATCCGGGGAGGGGGACAGGGCAGGTTGGGGACAGGGCACAAATGCCCTGTCCCTCCACCTGGATCCACCAGAGGGTGCTAGCGTTCATGTATGGTATGCACAGCACAACAATAATTGTAAGATATTCCACATTTGAAAATTGACAACTATCAGGTATTTTAATCTCAGAATCTTATCCAGCGCGAAAGCAATGCATGGCTATCGCTTCTGATTAGTGGAAGAGTGCCTCCTCCCCGAGGCTAGGATCCTGGTTCCAGTCCTGGCAGGTCCTCGGAACATCTCATCGCAATCTGATCCCCGACATCCCTCCCAACAGGATAAAAGTGAGTGACGTATGTGACGCCCGGCAGTGACGTGTGTGACGTCAGTCAGTGACGTGTGTGACGTCAGTCAGTGATGTGTGTGACGTCAGTCAGTGACGTGTGTGACGTCAGTCAGTGACGTGTGTGACGTCAGTCAGTGTCGCGTCCCTTAGCCAAATTATTGACAAATTCTAGCCAGCCAGTCATCCAACATTTGGTTGTCCGAGCTCCCACACCACCACTTATCCACGAACTGACCGTATGCTAGCCAGACCGACGGCTCCCTCCTCAAATTACCGTTGGAAGGATGCAATACAGCTTTAGTGTCAACACATTTGCCGCGACTAGCCATCTCACAATCCTGCATGCTAAAGTGATGTTGTAGATTATTCCCTGGCATAAGCGTCGCCGCCGGCAAAAAGTGAGGGGGCCAGCCAGACTTCAACCTGATGCTCACAATACACTTTCCACGTTAGAACCAAAAATTTTCAAGTGTGGGCTCCTCGTTGCCTTCCGTAGCGGCTGGTTATAAAAATGTCCGCTTTTCTCCCATTTTGACCGAGATCAGGAAGTTTTTGGTCAGAAAGTGAGGGGTGTCAGGCCTCCCCTTGCCCCCCCCGCCGTTTCCAACGCTTATGTTTCCTGGAACTGAGTTCTGTCACCTCCCCTGAACCTCGAACTATCAACTATCCTCCAAACAACTATTCGCGGGAGGTCCGGACGAGACGCTACGGACCGTAAACTTATTGTACCACCTTGCAGGGTGGACAGTGCGGCTGTTTTGCACTCTTGGGCGTGCAGGGTGACAGTGCCGCACCTCGTGGGCGAGGTTAAGAGGGTGACACAACGCACAATGTGCCTTTGATAGGACAACGCAGTCTCTCACAGCCTTATAGCATCTGGCATCTCAGCTGCTTATCATAGGAGGAGATTCCGATCCATTTTTCGAAAATACGGGACGAGTCGAAGCTGGTTTGTTTTGTCGTGCTATGACATTCACTCTGCAGAGCAATAAGCAAAAATTGAGTCGACAATTAGTTCTATCTACGGCGATATACGTTTGAGTTTCGCAACTTATATAGAAGGATAGCATCCGACTATTTTCGGTGATACGATGCCAATAATCGTTATCTTCAGATGACGGCTATAAAACGCATTCATAAATTCATTCGCCCGGCTGTTTCATTTACGCCTTAAATCAATCGGTGCGGATTTCGCTTGTGTAATCTGTCGGCTGGGAAAGCTACCAAGAATTACCATAAAACTGATACAATGACCAGATTGCAATACAATCGTATGCAGCTGCATGTGCCAGGCATTCCTGTGTCCTTTTTCAAAGAATATCCGGCTAATTCCTTTCACAATCGGACATAGCCCGCTGGGTGGTTTTGATTTCGTCTTGACCCACGCTGACATTACCAATTCCAGTCACGCCTGTGGGATTCGGGGAGGAAATGGGACATGGAAGGGTCATTTAGCCAGATAAATATCCGATATAGAAACATGTCGCCAGGGTGGCTCACCTTCATTCCGCTCGTCTCGAGATTCCCTGGTGAATCACTGTCGTTCGTTAACTCCGACGCAGCACTTGGAGCACTTCACTTAGTAGATCACAGCAGCCGCTGGATCACACGATCGGCTGATGCTGCTCGTTTTTCATTGAAGAAGACTGGTGCGGTTCTTCTCCAGGTCATTCTATTCTCGTTCTGATGTTTCACTGCACTGAATTTTGTCCACACTGTAGCCGCCCCTGTTTGAATTGCACTGAATTCAGGCTGAAAGGAAGCCACAGCATCTGGCCCAAGTCAGATACTGCGATTCTGATGTTGCAGCATGAAGATGTCACTCATAAATCATTCTGACTTCTACACAGAGGGTGTATGGTCCGCAGCATTGATAAGACGGACCGCATATATCTGACCGACTGCCACTCTTAATTCGTCTCGACTGGGATGATGAGCCGTTACAGGAAATGGATCAGCCTGATGATCACAGGGCTGCAGAATGTAGTTCCCTCACACTTCATCTTCAGAGAAACACCTTAGGAGAGTTCTCGGATGCAGCGCTTATTTCTTCTCCTTCTTTCTTCCTTGTCAGAATCAGCCAAATAATTTAACAATCTTCTGGCTTTAAGTGGTTTTCTCTGCTATTCTCACAAAGCATCGTGCCGTCAGATAGGAAGAACAATGACTGCACAGATTCATCACAAATTCACCGGGTAAAATCACGATTGCACACAAAAACTACTAGCGTTGCATCTGTTTCAGCAATCTGCAGAGCTCCTCACCACACCACCAGCGCTGCGACGACTCCAAGGCCTGTCAACCACAAGAAAACAGGTTTCAAGTCAAAACCCAACACACTAAGCGCGCAGCCCTAAGGCACGCCTCAATTAATGCACGCCTTGTTAATATCAACTCTCCCAAAATGCACGTGCTCCCGCCAACGACGTCTGACGGCGACTGGCGACGCGCGGCGATCGCCGACTTGAGCGCGGCTGCGACACCGACACCCGAGCTGTGCGGACGACCGCAGGGCCAGGGGTGCAGGGAACACGGTCTCTCTCTCTCTCTCTCTCTCTCTCTCTCTCTCTCTCTCTCTCTCTCTCTCTCTCTCTCTCTCTCTCTCTCTCTCTCTCTCTCTCTCTCTCTCTCTCTCTCTCTCTCTCTCTCTCTCTCTCTCTCTCTCTCTCTCTCTCTCTCTCTCTCTCTCTCTCTCTCTCTCTCTCTCTCTCTCTCTCTCTCTCTCTCTCTCTCTCTCCTTTCTTCTCTCTCTTCTTCTCTCTCTCTCTTCTCTTTTTTCTCTCTCTCTTCTCTCTCTCTCTTCTCTCTCTCTCTCTCTCTCTCTCTCTCTCTCTCTCTCTCTCTCTCTCTCTCTCCTCTCTCTCTCTCTCTCTCTCTCTCTCTCTCTCTCTCTCTCTCTCTTTCTTTATACACTTCAGCTCAATTATCGGATCACTTCATATAGCTGGTAAACTTCCAAAACGAACGATTGATTCTCCACAAATTTAAAGGGAAGGTGACACCTGCATAACGTGATTCTAATTGAGATAGCCAAGCTGTAAAGCAAGTCGGAAACCCGGCACTCAATATATCATTTGTCTTGGAACTCGAGCTTTCCGTAGAAAACAGCGAAAACCTACCTGCAATGTACCCCTCTTGTACCCCTGGCAGCAGGCCACAGTTGTCATGGTTGTTGGTGTGACGACATATGCTGACGTCACGATGAGCATCAGCCAATCGAATCCCTTGAAGCGTTTCAAGTATGGTAGTGGTTCCCAGATCATGACATCATCCACAGGCTGATGTTTATTTCTTTTCCAAGAGGAGCATCTTAAAAATAAAAATATTGAGCTTGTTATACATTTTTCAGAGAAATCATGAGTGGTTTCATGATTTTCAGCTAAAAGTATGTCTAATTACAATAAATTCCAGGATTCGACCAAGGTGCCACATTCCCTTTAACGCACTCCCACCTTCCCAACAGGTCCGCGTTTCTCAACACAGTCGCCTCGGACCGCTGTTCTTCCCGTCGCGATGTATTGTTGTGCATTTTGTACGGACCCTGCGTTTGAACGAATTTATCTACTTATAGTGCTTAGGATGTCCCGTAATCACTCATTGTCCTCATCATAATCATCAATTTCACGGCGCTGAAAAACTACTAAAAACTAATAAACCCATTCGGTTGTTTTGACAATTTCCTATTATTATGAGCGTCAGGCGGTTAACAATTTACTTGACCGTGATAAACATGCTCAACTTAACACTTCACACTTTCCAATTATGTTGAGTGTTTATCACCTCTAAAAACGAGGCCAAACCGGATTTCAAGCTACAAGTAGCCACGCAGTGTAAAAACCCCTGAATGCTTTTCTTGCTGTCAAACGGTGGCAAGAGAGTCCTTATTCCCCAATGAGATCCTGTCTGGACACAGCTTTCGTCGATGTTCACAAACCCGCATGTCTGATTATACACGATTCGGGAAGCTGAATTTTTAGGGAAGCAAACAAGATACCTCAGCGATAAGCCGATTAGTGTCCCGCTCGCGTTCAAATTCACTCCCCACAGCAAAACGATACCAATCTACACGTCCTTGACGACAACTGTCATCTTTACGACGATGAAAAATTCCACCAGGACACTTTGCAACAACTTTTCGCAATCCTATTTTTCAGTATATACCCACACCGACCCGTCAACAGCACAGACACATTTCCAGGACACGGTGGCCATGCATTCCAAATGTCTGTCCCAGTCAGATAAGCATATTACAATCGAAGCGCGGCCGTGTCTGACCCCATCCGAGCGGGAATATCTTACCCGATCAGAGCAGGCAGGAATTGACAACCACGCCGCATATGAGCGGCGTCACCGACGTCTCATCATCATAATATTCATGGTGTTTTGGTCTCAATGCCTGCGTAGATGTCTTCAAGAATGCAAGGATTTTCAAGCTTTTTCTATAACTTGATTTTTGGTCATGTATAATTCTTATGACAAACAGTGGTGTTTTGGTCTCAATGCCTGCGTAGATGTCTTCAAGAATGCAAGGATTAGCAAGCTTTTTCTATAACTTGATTTTTGGTCATGTATAATTCTTATGACAAACAGTCAATCTGGATACTGGTGTGCAATTTTTTTAGATGCTTTCACCTTTGATTTTGTGCTCAGGCCTTTTTCAGGAGCGGCTGGTTGGTGTGTGCCTGGGATGGCTGGGATTTAGATAAGTATCAGAACGGGCAGAAGGACCGACACCGGTAATTCCTCTAATGAGAGGTCGAGGGAAGCGACCGCGGAGAGATATTTTCCCGGTGATAACGAGCACATGGCAGCTCCGATCCCGGCATGGTTATGATTAAGAGATAAGTAGTTTACCCGATCTCATGGATCACTACAAAGCATGCACGTCAGAATTACGGTAGGGGACCTGTCACCCTTTCCCACGCATACCTATTGACAATTTCCCAATTTTAGTTAAATTTGAAGATACAAATTATAATGCAGTATCTACGGAAGATAGCAAGAAACCAAACTTCGACAAAATTTTGGTTTTAGAAGGAAAAGTTTCTTTCCAGCAGAAGATTAAAGATTGGCTGGCCCGTCACTTTTTGTCAGTGCCGATGCCTATGACCTCAAACATGAAAGGAGGGAGGCAAAGGGTGGTTTCGCGAAATTTAGAGACAATTAAATACAAACCTAGAATCGTCGACGTGCAGGTTTATCCACGTAGGCAAATCCCATCCGTTAATTTCCTTATCCATACTCCTAATCCTCATAAAATCCTGATCATCCCCGCAAGATATGAATTTAAGGCAAATCGTAGCTACAGTTTAAGTCACATTGTAATGTCTTATTAAAATCTAAGACAAAACTCAACGGGCAACTGAAATTGGTTTTCGTGCAGTCAGCAGCCCGTTTAAGATGATCCACTGTCCCAAGCACCGTCAAACTTAAGGACCGTAATAATTCAAAGGTTGTAAACGAAACTTGCCCACTGGCGGGTGTTGTAGGAATAAACAGATTGAATGGTAACCGGACGGCTTATTTGTCAATTTCATTCCATCTATTAAAACAAAGAACAAAGTCCATAAAAATCACCATCTACCTACTTCATAGTGTCCAAAAACGCATGTACTGACGAAGGCTGCATTTTGACCCGGTGTAACTAGTTAATACTGGGGAAATAAGCTCATTTTTTTGGTTTTTCATGTAAGGAAATGTAATAAGTTACTCTTTTCTTCATTAACAATCGGAGCCAAGAAGAAAGGTAGCTCAGCTTAGGATTACTTTGTCCGTGATCATTGGCGGATCCAGGACTTTATTGGGGGAAGGGGCTAGGGGACTCCAACCTCCCCCGCTACTGCCTTTGTAGAATCTCTAGCTATTTTTTTCTTTGGGCAGTCTGAGATCTCGCGGGGGGGGCTTGTACACCCCTGGCCCCTCCCCTTGCATCCGCCATTGGCTGAAATACCCACCGGGCGGAAGACCCGTTAAACAGTGATTAATTCTACAATGATAATTGTTGGGGCTTATCGACGCACCAACTGCCAGGATTATATGACGTCGCCAAGTTTTCCCTGTTGGAAGGGTCTCTCGGGCGCCAGATTGCTCCTTGCTAATTGAATCTGCCCGGGCTTGAACCCGGGTCAGCCACGTGGAAAGGGAGATTGCCAACCACACCACCACGCTCCAATTTATTCTACGTTGACCTTCCCAATAGTATCCGAAATATATGTGTTTCAGTGGAAGATGCAGAGAAATCACTTCCATGGATTTATTGAAAAAAGGACCTCTCGTTGCGCAAAAGCTGGCTGTTGTTGCATTCAGTGTTCGACCTATCTTCCTTGTGGACAAACAGGGCAGGACTGTGCCCTTTCAACCACAAAAAAGAGCTAAGCGGTCGTCGCGTCGGCCAGTTCCTCGGCATTCTGTGACGGCTTCGTCCGCACGGTCGAATGCGCAAAAACTCGACCGATGAGAGGATAAGACCTTCCCGTCGCCCCAGCTGCGATTTTTGCGAGCTCAGCCAACACAGACGTCCGAGCGATGACTGGAGGCGCCGGGCTGGGATTGCACGCCGGCTGCAGAGAGGTGCTCTGATCCGGAATCATCGCGCGCTGGTGTCAACTGCGGTTTCCAGGACGAGGGCACTGAAGAGGACGAGGAAGCGGAGGCTTAGCGATGAGCGGTGTAAGGAGCGTGACCCATTAGAGAGAGGCGCTTACCAGGAATAGCCCACAGATCCCCTCGTACTAAAGGTGGAAATTCATGCAGGATGTGAAGCAGTCTCGCCGAATGGCAAGCGCATAAAGGTGCTAATTCATATCGCTTTCACAGGTGTGCCCAATGAGCGATGTGAAAAAGATAGTACCTACGCAAAATGTTACAGATTCAGCTATATGTAGTGTACCCATCACCAAAATATAGTCTTTACCCCTCCCCATGACAGAAAAGCTAGGTACTCAAGCAATCAAGGGTATTTTATAAGGCGTTCTGGGCCAGGCACCTTTGCCCGCCTTTAAAGTAAACGATCAAGCTGGGTACTAAGGTGCAGATTCTGTAAGGATGACGTCAGTTGGTGAAGCTTATGTCTGCTTAAACGTCATTCCCAATCCCAGGTATTGAAGACAAGCCACCGTTTTCAACGGTGAAATATGACTCCGAAAATTATGTTTCTCCCTCCTCCATCCCCACCCCGCGAGCGTATCCTTTAGAGGGCAAGCATCCTCGACACGCAAGTGATAGTGAA
The DNA here is from genome assembly GCA_034440635.1 of Lepas anatifera. Classification (NCBI taxonomy): domain Eukaryota; kingdom Metazoa; phylum Arthropoda; class Thecostraca; family Lepadidae; genus Lepas; species Lepas anatifera. Next base: position 35,296 of record JAOTON010000968.1, on the reverse strand, counting down.
GAAATCAGCAAACTCAATATTCTGCGTCCCACGAAAAATGCCAACCACGCACATTGGCGGACGTGGGGGGCCATTCCGGCCATGGCCCTCCAAAGCGCTGGAGGGAGCGGGGGCAAACTGTCTTTGCCCCCAAACGCCGGAAAATTTTTGAAAAAATGTGTTTACACTAGGTCTGTAGCGCAAAAAAAATTCGCTCCCACTCCCCCCGCCCTCGGAGAGCTATCATGCACTTGGAGAAGTAGCTTATACTAGGTCTGTCGAGCACTGAAAAAATGTGTTTACACTAGGTCTGTAGAGCAAAAAATCTTCGCTCCCACCCCCCACCCCCCAAGAGGAGAGGCAGACATGGGTTGGCCCCCTCCCCCAAAAAAAAAGACTCGGGTTGGCGTCCGCCCCTGACCACGCAATGCAACGAAATAAGACGAATTTTCATCAGATGTCCATTGTTCATGCATTGGTCACGAGACCAAGATTGATCGACCATTCAGTCAGTTTTAGAGTGGCCGCACGTGCTGTCAGTTAGCCGGGATCCTCCCCGCAGCCGTCTCGGCGCACGGCGCCAGATTAATTTACACTGGCACGGATAAAACGGCCGCCCCAGCGTCGCTTACGTCACATCAGTGGTGCCATGGTGGTGGTGCAGCTCACTGGACCGCGTCCAGCACGGCAGTATCCAGCGGGTGCCGTAAGGGAAAGGGCCGTCCCGCCTCCTCCGCAGGGAGAGGGGAAGAGGGGTAACGCCTCTGCACCGGGGGCGCAACAGATAATTTGAGTACGTAATCCAAAACAGAAGGGTATTTGGGGAGGCCACCAGATCAGTGATTGAGCGGAGCTTTGTACTATTATGATAGAAAAATTGGGAACTTTGGAGAGAGAAATTGTCCTAAAGTAGAGTGGACAGTTCCTTGTCAGCAGTAGGATGAAAATTGACTGGCCTTTTCACCTTTTTACCGAAGGCGACGCTAATCTTGGCTTCGGGACATCGGAGGTTTGTCTTTCCGCGCTCTTCAAAAAAAAGAAAAAAACATTTCAGTCCAATTACGGATATATGAAAGCGAGAGCCTCACATATTCGGAAATCTCAATTCTCATGAGGGCTGGTAGGTACCTACTTAGACAGAGGGACGTCGTTGGAACCAGAGGGACGCCACTTCGGGGCGACGCATCACATAAGGGGGGGCGCCAAATCTTACCGCGAAGACACCGGTACTCACATTCTGGAGAGAAAGTGAGTGGGAGGCAACGCTCATAGAGCGCTGGAGGCATTTCAGGGAGCACCTTGGCTGGATCGGGGGGCACCTGCTACCTGCACCAGGCCCCTGGGTCCGCGCATGACCCGGAGTTTGTTTAGCGAGCAGTTCTTCAGCCCGCAGCAGGAGATTCATTGGCCCACTCGCTTGTTTGCAGACAGCGATGCCCATCGCATGGCTATGATACTCCACGTAAACCGATTTTAATCAGCTCTAGTCAAAATCAAGGCCCACGAGCCGAAGCCACCATCGAAATTCCAGGCGACCGAATGACAGCTGAAATAGTCCATCCACGGCAACTAAAACATCAGATAGGTTTTAACTCCGGACTATCCGCCATGTGAATGGGGATCCAGGGGCAGGTGCCCCCCTCCTCTCCCCTCCTCCTTCCGGCGTCCGTATATACCACGCCGCACAGAAACGTCGCTTTCCACCCCCCGCAGGGTGCGACTATTGACGCACCACGATACAAGTTAGCGCCCTTCTGTAGGTTAAACCTTAGCAATTGATGCTCTTGCCCCCCCTCTGACCCAAACGAGCCCTCTGACCAAAGGGCCCTTTCCCGTCGGTAATGCTGCATCCACCCTTGATTTTCCCTTAGGCGGATTCAGGAAGCAAGGGGGCACCATCCCCATCGACAGTCGGCGCCTTTCGAAATGGTCACGGCGCCCCTCCCCTACAGGTTGATGGCGTCCCCTGAAATGTCGCTTTCCATCCCTACCCCCCTCCCTCCGAACGAGTAACGGCAGCCCTGCGATAGAATTTGGCGCCCAGCTGATAGATTTTGCCGCCCAGAAGTGGTGCCCCCCTCCCCACCGAACATGTAACCCTCACCCCGGTCGGAAATCCTGGATCCGCCTGTTACAGTGTTGCACTATTTGGTACGATTTGATAGCCATCTGGTACGGACACGGACGGGTACGCTTACTGATGGATTGTGGGTAGGATGGCAGCGGGGAAATAAACAGTTTCGAATTCCGGAAAGTCTGGCGTGTTGATTCGGCGAGCTAATGAGAAAGAATCGAACGGATAAGAATATAACAGTGCAGATTGCTGTTATTAACATTGTTGGTAGACTTCTAAGTTACCACAAAGTGGCGACCAGAGATACTTTTGCGAAGAAAAGCCCAATTTTCACGCCGAAAATGCCGAGGAATGGCGACGAGCATGGCGCACCACGTGCAACCCGTGGGAAGATGCCGGAGTTTTCCGCTGAGAAGGATAAGATGAGAGCTTTCCTGGAACGATTCAGTGTGTGGATTACCCTGAATAATATAGAAGAGGATAAACACCTCCTGCTGTTATCAGCGTTGGACAATGTGGCATATGAGGTGGTCCAAAATCTGGCATTTCCGAAGAAACCTGCTGACCTCAGTTATGATGCACTGGAGGCAAAATTGACAGCGCACTACGACCCTGCACCAGTGATTATTGGTGAGCGCTTTAAGTTTTACAACAGAGCCCAGCTGCAAGGTGAGGATGTTGCCAACTTCATGCTGGCACTGCGCCAACTAGGATCTTCATGCTCATTTGGTACTTTCCTAGATGAGGCTCTGCGCGACAGGTTTGTTTGTGGTCTCAGGAATGAAATTTTGCAAAAGCAGCTCCTCGCTGAAAAAGAGCTAACAGTGTCCCGTGCCCTGGATCTGGCAATTGCTTTTGAGAAGGCTACCAGCCATGCTGCGAACATCCATCACCCGGCTTCAGTTCTCAAGGTGGGGAAGAGTGAGCAGAAAACTCACACCCAGAAGAAGCCTCCACCCAGGACTGAGTCTTATGGGGGTGGGACATGCACATGCAGAAGATGTGGTATGAAGGGACACAGTGATAGCAAGTGCAAGTTTAAGCAGCAAGAATGCTTCAAGTGCCACAAGATTGGACATACATCAAGAGTATGCAAAAGCCGCAGTGGTAGAGTACACCAGGTTGGTGAAGAGGAGCAAGAAGAAGGGTTTCTTTTTAGAGTGGAGATGCCTGATGAAAATATTGAGAAAGCTGGGGTGAGAAAAACCTCCAGAAGTGATAAGACACTCAAGAATGAAGTTGCTGGTGCAGACAGTGGTGAAGAGGGTGCGGCTAATGATGATAGCCCACCAAGTGGAGATGCTCACCAGGGAGAGGGAAGCTTGTTCCAAACAAGTAACCAGCTAACACTGGAAGCACCATATGAAGTGCTGGTGAACATGGATAACAAACAAGTCACTATGGAGATTGATACAGGAGCAAGCCACTCAGTAATGGGAGAAGATCTGTACCAGAAGTTGTTTCCTGGAAAGAAACTGGAAGAAACCTCACTCAGCCTGAAGACATACGGTGGGGAAGATCTCTCTGTTCTGGGAACTTACTCGCCACAGGTGGAATTAAACCACCAGAAGAGAAGGCTGCCCATTGTTGTTGTGAAGTCAACCTCAATGACCAAGCCTCCCCTGTTTGGAAGAAACTGGCTCTCCAAGCTTAAGCTTGATTGGAGAGAAGTGGTGCGAAGACCACAGCCAGGCAGAGGAGGGGTGAAGATGGTGACATCCAAGGGGGAACTGAAGGAGAAGTACCCCAGTGTGTTCAATCCATCAGATGAGCCTATGAAGGGTTTCAAGGCAACACTTCAGGTGCCGGCAGATGCCAATCCTGTAATGAAGAAGGCAAGGGTTGTACCGTATGCCAAGCGTCAAGCTGTTGAAGAAGAGCTGGAGCTCATGGTCAAGTCCGGAAAGGCCAAGAAAGTAAGTCACAGCAGATGGGCCAGCCCAGTAGTGGCGATTGAGAAATCAAATGGACGAGTAAGGCTGTGTGGTGACTACAAGGTCACCATCAACAAGGTCTTGGAGCCAGATGGATACAAACTTCCCACAGCTGATGAACTGTTTTCACAGCTTGCTGGAGGGAAGTTCTTTGCAAAGATGGACTTGAAGGAGGCATATCTGCAACTGGAAGTGGATGAGAAGTCAAGGGAGTGCCTCACCCTAAACACACATCTTGGACTCTATGAACCGACTCGCTTACAGTATGGAATCTCATCAGCCCCAGGCCAGTTTCAAGCAGTCATGGACCAGATTCTGGCAGGATTGCCCGGCGTTTTTTGTTATCTAGATGATGTACTCTGCGCAGGGAAGAGTGAAGAGCATCACTGGGAGCTGGTGGAGGAGGTGATGAAACGCTTCAGCAAGTTCAATGTCAAAGTGAACATGAAGAAATCAGCATTCCTACAGAAGTCGGTCACTTACCTTGGACATGAGGTCGACTCAGCAGGACTGCATCCTTCAGTGGAGAAGGTAAGAGCCATCAAGGAGGCACCTGCGCCGAAGAACGTGGGGGAACTGCGCTCCTGGCTTGGACTCCTGGGGTACTATGGGAAGTTCATACCTCAGCTGTCAGAAAAACTGAAACCACTGAACACACTTCTTCAGAAGAGCAAGAAGTGGCTCTGGTCGGAGGAATGCCAGCAAGCGTTCCAAGAAACGAAGAACGCACTCTCAGAGAGTAGTGTCCTTGCACACTATGACCCAACCCAGACATTGAAGATTGCCACAGATGCAAGTGCCTACGGAATCGGAGCGGTGCTGAGCCAGGTCGACGGCGACGGAGTCGAGAGACCGGTTTTCTTCGCTTCGCGCACGTTGACCGATCGTGAATTGGGATGGGCTCAGGTAGAAAAAGAAGCCCTTGGCATCGTATATGGCGTCCGCAAGTTCCATCAGTTTGTCTATGGACGCAAGTTTCTACTCGAAACTGACGCCCAAGCTCTCGTCAGCATCTTCTCGCCGAAGAAGGAGGTGCCACCTATAGCGGCGGCGCGCATCAAGAGGTGGGCGCTTCTGCTGGCAGCGTATGACTATGACATAATTTATCGACCGAGTGGGAGTCACAGCAACGCTGACGGGCTCTCGCGTCTGCCAAGACCAGCGAACCCGACCGAGGATGAACAGGAAGGCGTCGTATTTCAGTTCTCGATCACGTCACGTGCTCCGATCCAACCGAAACAAGTCGCTAGAGCCACCAGACAAGATGAGCTGTTGGCAAAGACGTACGCAATGGTGGCCGACGGCTGGAAAGATGGGCCTTCAGAGGACCCGCGGCTGGACACATTCTGGCGGAAGCGGAATGAACTGAGTCTGGAAGGGGGATGCCTGTTATGGGGTTCTCGAGTAGTGATTCCTGACAAGCTTCGGCCACAACTTCTACAAGAACTACACGAAGGGCACCAAGGAGCCTCGAAAATGAAGTCTCTAGCGCGATCATATGTTTGGTGGCCAAACATTGATGTGGCCATCGAAGCTACCTGCAAGAACTGTGCAAACTGTCTTGTCAAGACAAGAATGCCGGAAGCGGCAGTAGTACACCCGTGGGTGTACCCTAAGACTCCCTGGAGCCGAATCCATCTCGACTACGGCGTAAAAGATGGTAAGAACCTACTCGTCGTGGTAGATGCGTTCAGCAAGTGGGTGGAGATTGAGATGGTTCCAAACCAATCAGCTGAAGCAACAATAAGAGCTCTGAGGGAGATGTTCGCTCGCTGGGGCCTGCCGAAAGAAGTTGTAAGCGACAATGGACCTTGTTTCGCCGCGGAACCATTTCGTGAGTTTTTGAGGCTAAATGGAGTGCGACAACTTTTCTCGCCTCCTTATCATCCCAGCAGCAACGGAGCAGCAGAGAACATGGTGAAGACCGTCAAGAACAACCTGTCAAAGCGTTCATGGAAGAAGGACAAGTTCGACGCAACCGATCTCGCCAGATTCCTCCTGGAATACCGGAGCACACCCCACTGCACAACGGGAAGATCCCCGGCGGAACTCCATCTGGGAAGACGCCTGAGGACTCGGCTAAGCCAAGTGCAACCGGACGACAGAGGCAAGGTCGAGGAGAAGCAAAACAAACAAGCTTCAGGAAGACAACGTCAATGTTTCGAGGAAGGTGCTGATGTTCTCGTCCGCAATATGGAGCGAAAAACGTGGATACCTGGCAAGGTAGTGGAGGTTCTCAGTGAAGGACTTCTGTACCGTACCATTCTCGCTGGAGGTCACGAGCGGGTGGTGCACATCGATCATCTCGTCAGGGGACCAACAAACGTGCCGTTAGAACCCACCACAAACATCTGCATAGGACCGCAGAGCTCTAATCTCAATGGACCTGTTCCGACTGAAAGAGACACCGAGTCTACTCTGCCATCCTCAACCGAAGTGAGCACAGAGCCTCCCAGAAAAGAGAAAACTGAGCATTCGGAGGTCAACACTACATCGGACCAGAATGCCTCTACAAGTGACGTAGAGGGTATTCGTAAATCACAGCGCACGCGTCGTGTTCCTTTGCGTTTGGATCTGTAATCAGTCAGAGTGATGTGATTTACGACAACACAGAAGTGTAAATTCTGGCGTGGGGGTGTTACAGTGTTGCACTATTTGGTACGATTTGATAGCCATCTGGTACGGACACGGACGGGTACGCTTACTGATGGATTGTGGGTAGGATGGCAGCGGGGAAATAAACAGTTTCGAATTCCGGAAAGTCTGGCGTGTTGATTCGGCGAGCTAATGAGAAAGAATCGAACGGGTAAGAATATAACAGTGCAGATTGCTGTTATTAACATTGTTGGTAGACTTCTAAGTTACCACACCGCCCATGAAATGTCCAGCTCACGAGCTCAAGTGAACAATAAATCAATCACGGAGAATGTGGACCCATGCGCTAGAACCACTAACCTTTCATGTGGAGCGTTCTTCCGTTCACGGAAGTCGCAGCAGCCATGGTTTCCGAAAGGCCACGGGTGAACCGAGACGCAACAAAACTAGAATAAGGTGAGGTAGAAGCCCGCAGTTGTTTGAACACACAAGTTTCGTCTTCCATCTAATCTATACACCACCGGGGATGCCGTTGCGCCGGGGATTAAGCCTGTTCGTCTTCAACGCTGGTGACCCGGGTTCAAATCCCGAGCGAGTTTTCTGTATCAGTATTTCAGATCACGATAACTCACCCAACAGCGTAAGAGTTCGCGATGCAGATACAAACACCAGTCACCAAAACGCGCACCGGACCACGACACCGCTTCACCCGCGTGCTTGAACCAGTTGAAAATCAAATACCTTTCTTAAAAATCGTCATCGAAAGCTCCCTTATTCCTGCACTAATCCACGATTAGTCACGGTTAGAGGGACAGACGTATCTTGCACACACTCGATATGCAGCAGGAACAGCAGAAGCGCAGGGACAAGCAGAAGTGGGATGATGACAGCCCGACACAGGCGAGGATCCAGGGGAGCTCCCAAACCGGCACAATTTTTACTCAAAACCAGCTTTATATTTTTTACACTGAGGCTTGGCAATTGACCTTTACCTATTCCCCTCCTCTGGCGCCCAGCCCCCATGTTAAGGCTTTTTATTAACCGTCTATCCCCTGGTCTATTCCCCGTACTTGGCGGAGCAGTTCGACGTTTCCTGCTTTTAAGTGATTTAGAGCCAGAGTGGTCTTTTACTTAATTTTGAAAATAAAATGAGAATTTATTTATCTTAAGACTTTCTTCATCAATTTATCAAAAAGAAAACACGTCGAACAGTATTCTGCCTGGTGATATTTTAATGTCCTAGAGGCTGCTGCCCTACATATTTTAATTTAGCCTCGGCTAAGTATTTGCTCTTATAGGCGTTTGTGCCGCAGTAAAGACGACCCTATAATTCAATTTTCCGTCGCTTCACAAAAATGTAAACAAGTAAAGGCTGCTGCAAGCAAGAGACGGAGGTGGGCGTGCCACGGGCATGCACCGGAGGTCCGCTTTGAATAGGGCGATTTCAGTCATTCCATGAATTGAAAGGCACCAAAGCATTCTCATTTGCGTAGTCTCAAATGCTGGCATTGAGGTAAAAGTATTAGAAAAGGCTGAAGACGTCGGGTTGAACTTCGGCTTGTGTCAATCGGCTGGCCGTAGGTACTGAGGTGGACGTCGTAGCTTGAGCTTATAATAATACGGAAAATCTGACATGGCACTGCAAAAGATTGCTGGGTTTGGCCAGAAGTCATTGGTGCGTGGATTCCATACAAGTTTGTGCAATTCAATGATGACAACTCTCAGAAAAAATGATATTTTTAATATCAAGTGTAAATCAGATTTTGAGGAACTTGTGTTGAAGTCAGACAAACCTGTACTAATAGACTTCCATGCCAGGTAAATGTATGCCTTGTATTATTTTTTAGCAGTCATTGATTTTCAAAAGGAACATCTGGGTCTGTCCTGGTCCTTAGTGTTAGCATGGTGTTGAGTTATAATATGATAGTTCAATGATATATGATAATTGAGATAGGCTTAGGGATTTAGTGATGTCTGAGTGATCATTCTCTATGCATTTATGTTATGTAATGTTTTCTGACCTATGAAATATCTCAGCATTATTTGTATCAACTCAGCATTTTGCATTTTTCAGGTGGTGTGAGCCGTGCAAGCAGCTGAGTCCACGCCTCGAGTCTGCTCTTTTGGCATTTGAGAACAGTGTCCATCTGGCCAGGGTGGACATTGACATCAATGATGACTTGGTGGAGGAATATAAAGTAAGAAAATAGTGAAGGCATGATGTAAATATAAAAGGTTTTAGGTTTTCAGGATTCTTACTTGGTTCTGCCTTGGTATCTACCATAATTTTCTGTGGTACCTGGTAATACCTTGATCATTTTTAATCTTGATGTGATATATGTAAAATTATGATTAAAAATAATGAGCAATACCTTGAGTCTCATTTGCCCTGACTCCACAAATAGTGGATCTGAGGGTGTGACCTTCCCTGTTACGACAAAAGTTTTCCATTACTTTCTATTTCCAAAGGTGTGTAAAGTGGCTTTGTACACTGTGAAAATCCAAGGTTATTTTACAATCAGTAAAGCTATTGGCATGTATTCAGAAAAAATATGAAACCCAGATGTGCATTTCATCCACTGTTGTGGTTTTGTCCAGCTGTCAGCTTTCTATCAGCCAGCGCATGTCACCAGAATGCCCATTGAATCATTGATGCTGACAGTCTGTTCAAAAAGTTTCCATTGTGTGATGTTGGCAATCACCCCTTGCTGACTGTCCCTGCTGGTCCTTCTTTGTCCTGATTTCTTATCTTATCGTCTTTCTGGTGTTAGACCACCTTTTGTCCTCCTCATATCACTTACTGATTGCCAGCTATGTTCCCATTGCTATATCCCCTATAATGCAGTTTGACCTCCTTATTACTATTGGTCACACCACTCTGCCATCCGATTTAATCTAATTTAATTTGATTGTGTTTTGTGCAGCAATATATGTGTATGGACGTAAGTGTTGCAGGCTGGATCTTGGTTTCCCTTGCTGCCAGCTCCCTCCGTCCTTTTGACTGTCCTGTGTCATGCTTGTTGCACTATATCCTCTGCTGTCATCCACTTCCTTTTTAACTGTTCTGAGTCTTGCCAGCTCCCTTAAATCCCCTTCCACCTGTCACCTTTCTTTTAACTGTCCTATGTCTTTCAGCTGTTGTATATGCCTTGATGCATACCTCAAGCTGTTGCAGTGTCCTGCCCTTATCTGTGCAGCTGCTGCTGCTCTGCTGCCAGTCACTCCCTGATACTGATTGCATACTGATACCACCCATCTGCCACAGACCCTGGGCCTGCCCTTTCTTGTAACGTGCATATGTGGTAACGCCCTTGTGCCTTGTTGTACGTCCATGGTGGCTTGAGCAGATGCTCTGCCTGACTTGGAAGTTGTGTAGTATATACTACATATACGAGCCATATATATGGCTGGTCGGTCCAAAAGTGATGCACATTATACAGCCATTCACATTAAAAGTGGGCTGTTCCGAGCGAGTGTTTTATTTCAACAGGAGATCGTGCTACACCTAGTAGTCCCGTCTGCTGTCAACTGTTCTTATGAATGTACCCATGTGTGCTTTAGTCTGCTTTTCGTGTGAAATATATGTGAATGGCTTGACATTTGCCGGGTCAGATCCCGATTTATGACTTTCAAGAAATTAAATGGTGTAAAATTGAAGCTGAGTGACAACGTTGCAAAGTTATGTTTGCTTGCCTTGTGTGACTATCCAGAAAGAAGGATGGCTGTTCAAATTGCGTTTTGAGTACATTTACGGTCTGATCTGTGCTAACTTCTGTGTGGCAGGTATGCGCGGTTCCCGTGGTGTTCGGAATCAAGGACGGTAAGGTCACAGACAAATTCATCGGTCTCCACAAGGCCGATCGCATCACCAGTTTCGTCCGCAAACTTCTCCGTGCCTAAAGATTTTGCTGCGGAAACTCATCGCATCGGTCAGTGGGAGCGATCGAGGCCAGGGTGTGTAAATCGCAGCAAAAGATTCGCTGTATTCTGCCGATGGTCTGTACCATAGTGTGACAATCTCGCATTAGAATATTGAACAGGGTAGCTGTAAGTACTTAACCTTTTAATGCTGGAAAGAGGCCATAGCTGCCAGTTTCCTCTTTCGGGTTCTTGGGCGGCTCAGATTTCTAATAGTTCCTATATTTTTCTGGCTTTCAGACCTGCTAATATGATTTCATTATTGATTGGCAAAAAATTTTCAGTTTTGTCTGAAAGCTTCGCCCAAGTATCGGTCTCTCTAACTTGTTTCCATTATCCTCTTCTCCGATGGGTGTACATTCACTAACATCTTCAAAATGTCGTGTATCTCTTTCATTGTCTTTATTGAAGAATGTGTTTTCAGTACTTGTTGCCACTCATGCCGTCTCTTGCGGTGGAATCACGTTGTGCGAGGTGCTGTGTAACTTGCCAAGCAGTCTTTAAACTCAGGAATCTGTGCTGTGCTCTCATGTGCAAGGCAAGGCCGGAAACGTTCATTCACGTCAAATGTCAACACTGATGAGACTGGAGTTTAGATGTCCAAGTGTTTTACATGCTTGCGCTATCACGTTGTGCTGTGAGTGAGCTTTCGTGACTGTGAGAAGACTTGGTTTGATGCTACCTAGAAGAAAGCTCAGAATGATACACACACTTAGGCATGCTGCATTTATATATCAAGGTGTGGAGCGCGGAAGCGCTCGTGTCGTGGTCATATTTCAAGTCCTGTTCTTGCCTCGCCTTATGTAAATGCTAGTGTTAATCATGTATTATAGCGGTGTCTAAAACGATGTGATGTATAAAGTTTCTTGCCTTAACAATAAGTGGCCAAGACAGGGCGTGGCTGTGGAAATACTTGCTGTGACTGTGATTAGATCTGGACTGGGCAGTGTGTGGCGGCGAACCATAGCTCAGGACTGGGTGTTCCATGCCTTATATGAGGCCTAAAGATGGATTGTGTTTGTACTGAGAAGGTTGAGAGTTTATGACCAAGATCTGAAGCTCAATAAAGTCCTTTTGCCCTCATCCGGTCTTGGTTTAATGTATGTCTACAGAAAGGTTTATTCTTCTATACTTGAGTAAGCTCGACCAGCATTTCCCATGGCTCGATCTGATAATTATCAGATGTATGATTTGTAATTATCAGTATGATTATAATCATTGTAAGATGCTTTTGCCTGTACTTATTTACGGTCTAATGTTTGTTTAAGGGTCATACTAAGTTTATCGAATGACGAACATGGAATTAAGAATAATGTGCGTAGTATTTTAGATGCGTCGTTCTTTTTGTATATGCACGCCCTGGCTGTTTATCACTTGTCTCTCAAACAAGCAAAATAGGAAATGCTTTATATACCTGAGATCACCAAACATCGAGCACGTCTGCCATTCTCACCGTCTCAAGCCACACATCAGTCACACTATCTAAAACACACCTTGAACCTTAACACTCGAAAAACACCAACGTGCAGGGCATCATCAGAGCAATTCAGCCAGTCCCTCTTCATCGGAGGCCTTCACCAAACCCTCCAGAATGTAAGGTGCCAAGAACGAGATGACAGCAGGAGCAAGCAGCGGCAGCAACAGCGCGGCGAACAGGGCAACAAGTAGTATGAAGATGGTTTCCAATGTAGCAGAGTAGTACCTGGGAAGCGGGGACGTCGCGTTAACTGGCACGGTAAGATAAATTTATGGAAAAAGGGGCATGCATTCGGGGCTGATTGGTTAATAACCCAGACCTCAAATATGCGGCTGTTTCTCAGGTAGTTTTACCAGTCCGGTTTATCGGCCCACTGATATGTTGAACGCGCCTTAGAATGTGCGACAAGATTGGCGTGCGTCAGGTCTTTACAAGAAGAAACGCAATTTGGGCATTTGAAATTCAATTTACAGTGTTTAATGAAATGTCTGTGCACAATCGATGAGTCGCGCGTCCGATGCTATTTCAGGCTTACCTGATGTCTCTGCGGACGTTGCTGTAGTCATAGTACAGCTGTTGCTCACTGGCGGCGCCACCATCGCTCGATATTGGTCTCGCAGGATTGTTGAACAGGGGAGGCGGCGGCGGAGGAGCTCTGAACAAGTTGAAAATGCTTCTACGTCTTCGCGATGGTGTATCAGATGCGGTTCCCTGCTGATCAGTGATGTCGTCCCGGGCACCGGACGTCATCTTGCTCAGCTGATTCTGGATGACGCTGGAGACGAGAGGCCGGAGATCACTGACGAGACCAGTCAGCTCGTCATACGCTCGGGAAAATGACGTCACCAGCTGGGAAGGTACCATCGCCGACTGGTTCACTGGCGCTGGAGGAAGCATCTCTTCTGCAGATGCTTCTACTTCCCCAAGGACGTCTTTGAAGCCGTTCCAAAGTAGGCTGACCAGTGAGTCGTGGCTGGCGTCCAGTTGCCTTGGTAACGTCACAGGCGGTCTGGCTATGGCGGAGAAGACGGAGACGATGACGCCGTGAGCCACCAGCACGAGCAGCGCAAACGCTGGCGACATCCTGCAACGGTGCGGAGATTATTTGGTCACCCCTGGGATCCGTGTCTGGGAAAATTGTGTTGAGTTTTTAGTATCTGCGCCTCCCTGTGCAGGGGCCGTCCTACCTGCTCTTCTCTGAAGAAGGGAGGGGGCCTGCCCCATCCACCCCTCCCCCGCTCTGGATTCACCCAAGTCGTCTGCAGACTTGCTGCTGACCTATTCATCGTAAATGATCTATAGGCAAGGCGCAGAGCTCCGATCCTAGATCTGAACAAGGTTAACAAATCCGCCCTTACACGAGGAGACAAAATTAAGGTGAACTTGCAAACCGAACTATAACACACATGAAAAATTTTTAAAGTGAAGTAGTAGTAGTAGTAGTTTATTTTTTAAGAAAAAACAAACGTTCAGCCTTTAGGCATAGTTGCGACCATAAGCACACGACCTGACCAGCCGGCACGAGTGTAATATTGAATACGTCGAGAAGCTCTCACCTAACCAGCAGTTGGCACCAGATGGACAGCAGTCTCAGCAGCAGCGGCAGGAACACCCGTCTCTTGCGACGCTTCCCGGCAGACCTGGTGGGATGTCAGGACCCCGAGCAGACTGACCGTCCTTCAGAACACGCCCGGTACCAACTTCTGGTCTCCAACATCGACCATTGGGCCACAGTACCCTCCATCCGGCCCTCACCGAGTAAGGGGGGCACAGGCCCGGTCCGAGACTTCGGCCACAAGATGGCCGGGTCGGGCTTTTAAAAACTGACGCTGTGACTTGTTGTTCGAAGCATTCATCCACTTTAACTTACCTCAAACTACGTGTTGGAAACAAATCCGAAGATGGCAAGCATTGACGTAAATTAAGAGTTCCTCAGCGTCTTAAATGTGTAACCCTCACCAAGACACCCTGGCCCCGCCACTGGTGCCGGATGTCGCGGGTTTGCTATTAAGGTCACAAAAATACGGGAGGGATCTATCCGGGTCTCGGGATGATTGACAGGCAGGGGATATCACGCGAGCGTCAGCTCTTTCCACCTGTCCACCGGCGGGATGTGACAGGGGCGGTACCAGGTATACTGAGTGGAGAGGGGGGCAATCGTCAAATTGTTGAGAAAATAGGAGGGGGTAGCTAGCATAACACGCGCCCCGCTGGGGGCGAAATTCGCCCCTCCCCTCCTGGTTTTTCCAGATAGCTCAAAAACGAAAAGACGCAAAACAACGAAACCTAAAGTACCTTATCCCTGATCAATTTTACATATCTGCATAAATTTATGAGTTAAGGTCATGTCAAGTCAAGGAGCTATTCAAGGTCAAGTGACCTGACCTCAAAACCTAAAATCACGAGTTTGAGGCGGCGCCCAGGGAACATCAGTGAACCGTTCACTTTGAAACTTCCACAATATGATAAGGTCATTAGTGTCTACAAATCTGCTATCTCAGAATTTTGATATTGTTGACCTAAGGTGGGGTCATTTTTGGTCACCCCATTATAGGTAAGTCTATGGTGAAAAATGGAATGGACTCTTTATCAGTAAATACTGGATAGCATAAAGCTAAAAATCCTCAAACCGTCTATTCTTACCACGATCTTGACCATAAAGTTAAGTTTTTTGAGCATCTGACCTCTAAAAGGTCATGTCAGGTCACTGGAGCATAGTAATTATTTTGCCAATAAATTCTCATTGAATTGAGATAAAACTCCCATTTTGCTTGCATTGTGCTTACATTGTCAAGGGGAGTCGATTGATATGCAATATGACCATACCAGGTCACTCTGTGATCCTGATCTAGCTCGAGGTCAGGTCATTTTGACTTTTTGACCTAGCAAGGTCATATTATACATCAGCAGTGTAACTTTGTATACTTCTAGGGGTGCGCGAGCACCCTCTAAAAACTTTTGAAAGCACCCCTAAACTTCCAAAAGCACCCCTAAAACAATTCTGCGACATTCTAGTAGGACACAATGTCAGGATGATGTAGCAATTAAATAGAAAGTGTCAGAGATTCAGAGCTCTCGAAACTATTCATCTGGAGAGATCATTTTAAGCTTGAAAGAATGCTTAAGTGATCTGGAGGTTTCATGTAACCGCATGAGCTCATATTTAGACGGTGGGAGTAACTATGGAAATTAGGTAGCTGCTACTTGCAACCAAAGCCGAAAGACCGCGTTTTCCAGAATGTTAATTGCCGTGTCGCCGTTGTCTTAGAATCAGTATCATCGACTGCAGCTAGACTCGTCTCCTTGATCATGTCTTCCAAGAAAAAAGTTCACGGCTGAGATTTTTTCCAAAATTCCATGGTGCATGCTGCAGTTTCTTCCTAAATTTATTTAGGCTATATTTAGATTAGACCTATCCATAGCTGTTATACGTACCAAAGTAGGGTACAAAAGGAAACATGTGGTAGCTGCACATCTATTGAAACTTGTTTAGAAGGGGAGAGAAATCAGGGCCAATATCTGGGAAACGTAGCTTGTGGTTAACCCTCGCCCGTCGGAGAGGAGCATCGATGGTCCCCTAGGCTTTTTAAGGATAGCGGATAAACGGCGGCGCTGCAACGCCGTATTGCATATCTCTTCTTTGATCAATTCCAAATCATTAAAAAATTAAATTTGGTCATGTTAGCTCAGGTCATCAGGCCAAGGAAAGTCACATCATCTAAAAAATTAGGATTGCATTTATGCAATAAGTAAAGCTGAGTAAAGTTACTTGTAAATAAGAACATGTTTAACCTAGCAATCCGACATTTATACACCATAATGGGCCAACCTGCTGTTGCAAAATATATTCCGAGTTTTGTGACATCGGTGATATAGTTTCATTTACGGGTCATCTCTTCAATGAAAATACATGGTAAAAAGTGTAAAATGGCTACATTTCGGTTCATATTGCTTAACCCTCCGCCTTCGGGGACCAATTCGACGCCTCTCCTTATTTTCACGATGACACAAAAACAGATTAGTTTAGCCCGATGCTGCGTGGAAATTGTATAACAAAATTAATTAGACACATATTGACAAAATTTCAAGTCAATGTCTTGTTGGGTCACCGAATTATGACGTCACTTCTAAGCCCATGTAATGCAATTTTGGTCCTAGAAATAAGCCTGAAAAAAAACTGGGCGTTGCTCGGCTTCTAGAATAGTTAGATCAAGTTTCTACCCAGCATTCGAAAGCTCCTGAAAAGGAAATCTGGAATATGTCATCCATTTTAAGGTCAAGTCCATAACGAAGGCGCCAGGCCTCCCCAGAGGTCAGCAAAGGTTACCGTTTTAGAAGCTGTTGTTGGCTTTTCTCATAAACGGGACAAGATGCGGCAATGAATTTGGCATCATAGTGACGAGCATCACCCAAGGGTTCGAATGATATGTGACCTGACTTTGATCATGATGGACCTAAGGTCAAAGTTACGTGTGATCTTACAAGTCCAAACCGCATTTTTAAATTCCTTGTATTAAGACAAATACATTGACACCTCGGGCTCTATTCCAGGCCCGTTGATTTCCGAATTATAAGGGATTTTCTAAATGTGTCACAATTTCACCATTATTTGACCTCACAAGGTCACTAGTTACCCTAGGGTAAAAATAATTTTACGCCGTCGGATAGTTCAGGTCTCGGGCAACACGCTAAGCTTTACCACGTCTTTCCACCTTTCTTAGTTTTTTTCAAGTGTTGGGAGGTCGAATCGATCCTCCGGTAGGGCGAAGGATTAACACGCGCATTGACTGGGGTCTGAGCCACCTTCGGATTGACGAGGGGGCGGGTACCCGCCCCCCCAAGATCTCGAGAAGCACGTTAGGTAGCAAAAAACGGTAAACGGCGTTGGGTAGCCCATCCGCTTCTCCATCGAAAATATTTGAACCATTTTTTGTCAGGTCACATTTAAGGTCATGACAGGTCAAAACATGCCCGTCATAGGGATAACATGTAAATTCAGTTTTTCGGCCATTACATCTGAACAAGTAAAGATAGAGCAAAACGACTTGAACTATATGTATCCTCGCAGCAAGCCGAATCGAATAATATATAATTTGACCTTGCTAGGTCAAATCAAAGATTTGACCTGACCTGAGGTCAGGTCAGGGTCAAATTATATAAAATGCATATCATTAGAACCGCAAAGCCAAGGCAAGTCTAATGAAGCTAAAATAAACGCTCTATCACCATCTGTTACTGAGTTATTCAGTAAAAACCATATTTCCCATGTATTACCAATGGAGAGGTCATGCTTCGTACCTGACCTTAGGTGATCGATATCAAAAATACGGGAACATGTTTTAGAGAACTCGGTGAGCCCATTATGTGATATAAGTTTCAATTGGATAAGTTTACCCTGCTCCGACTTATGCTATCCTAAACTTTTTTTGAGGTCGGGTCACTTGACCTGTACTGGTGACCTGACCTGAGATGACCTATCCTTAAAATTTTCACAGAAGTTGAAAAAATGATGAGGAAAAAGGTATACCAAGTACGGCGGCGCTGCGCGCCGCCGTTTTTCTGCTGTCTCCGAAAAACCCGAGGGGGGCGGGTACCCGCCCCCGTCAATGCGCGTGTTAAAATACCTCCGGTAGAGAAAGGGTTAAAATAGATTCCTGTTCTCATAGTATTGGGCCATCCCAAAGGTCCAACTTGACATGTTTGATCTGTGATCTCTGTAAGGTCATTTGGGACTATTTAAGCATTTTTTAGACATGGGTTCGCAGGAAACCCGGACAACTTCGCAGGACAACCTGGCAGGGAAATGATGATAGAGATTTCACTTTGGTACCATTTTGCTTAAATTGTCATTACGAGTCGATTAGTATGCATATCGATTATGTCAGACCAGATAGTGCTCTTGACCTGACCTTTGGTTTGGTCATTCTTAGATTTTGACACAGCATGTTTATACCATACATAATTTGATTCGCCGTAACAAGGGGATTCGCCTAAATTATGGCTCTAGCTTAACGCAGTTTTCGACCTGTTCGGTTATTAACCCTCGCCCTGGCGGGGGTGTTTGATTACCCCCTCGGGTTTTTCCGGCAGCACGAAAAAATGGCGGTGCGAAGCGCCGCCGTACTTGGCACCCCTTCTTCTCGATCAAGTTCGCAACTTTTCTCAAAATTTTACGGTTGTGTCATTAAGGTCAGTTGACAGTTCACCATTACAGGTCAAGTGACCTCACCTAAAAATTTTTTAAGGTGGCATACGTAAGAAACAGGTACATATATGGGATTGAACCTTATACCACATAATGGCCCCACCGAGTCCTACAGCATATATTCCGGAATTTTTATATCGATGACCTAAGGTCAAGTACGGACTATGACCTCGCCATTAGAAATAAAGGGGAAAACAGAAATTGGGCTGTATTTGTGTAGATACAGCTGAGAATACCTGCATATTCTCCTAATCGTAGATCTTGGGCCCCTTTCTAGGTTTATGCTGCAATGTTTTACCTGTGACTTCTGAGGGGTCATATGGGGCTATTTAAGCAGTTTGCAGGCTTAGGTCAATAACTTCGAAATGATGAAAATCTTTTTATTTTGATATTCTGCGTTCAGATTGCTACTGCGAGTCCATTGATATGCATATTTACTATGCTATGTTAAAAAATGACTTTGACCTGACCTGAGGTCAGATCATTTTTGTGTTTTTTCCACGTTTGCTGCTTTTCGAGCCTTGATCTTTGGTGAGCAGGAAGCTTAAAGCATAGGCGCAGGGACTATTTTGAAGTTGTGGGAAAGGGTCGTCGACGTTGGTGGGGCCAAAGGTGACTCGGCTTATCGCTTGATTTGTTGCTGAAAACAAGGTACGGGAACGGCTGGAAAATGGTGGGCACTGCCCCCATAGTCCGAAAGTTAGGGTTGTGGCCGCTACCATGGTTTTTGGGTGTATATTCAGTCACTGGCGGATCAGGGAGGGGCATTAGGGTCATGCTCCCTCAAACGTTCAAACCAGAGGGCCAAAGTATTTTTCGGCCCGAGGGGAAAGTGTGGAGTACAAATAAAGCAAGAAAAAGTCTTGATAGATGTTTCGACAAAATTTTAAGGTTTTTAACGTTGTTGTTTTTTACTCTTTTAACTTTTTAATCGAACACTGCCCGTAAAATGTTGTGGGTCGCCTAGGAAAAAGCACCCTAAACATTTTCGCAAAGTTACACCCCTGTTATACATCATTCGATTCGCCGCGATGAGAGGAATCCAATGATGCATAACTATTTGCTCTAGCTCCCCTGAGGACTGATCTAGAGAGAGAAACGTACACTGCTCTGTTGTAAGCCTATGGAACCTTTTTTGACCTATGCTGACCTCAATATTGACCTGACATAAAAATTCTTCGGATAAAATCTCTTCTTCTTGTCAAGAGCTTTCGAGCACCGCCCGTACCCAGCAAACATGCCCATGTGGGAAATATGCGTAGTGCGGGTGGGCTGCCCACTTGTTCTATGTGGGCCCTACATGGGTCGACCATGTGGGGATCATATGGAAGTGGCCGCGGGTTCCAGATGGGTTCCATAAGGGCCTTGGAAGATGGGAATGAAATGGGCTCCTGATGGTATGCAGGTGGGTTCACAGCGGTAGAGAGTATATGGTTTCTATGTGGTGCCGATGCGGGCCAATACAGATACTTTCCATATGGTTTCTAGGTGGTATCTGTGTGAACCCCTCCTCCCAAATGCTGGCAATATGGTTTTCATGTGGTATCGATGTAGATCCGTACATATGCATGTCATTTGGTTTCCGGGTGGTGCTGATGTGGGTTTGTACATATGCATCCCATATGCTTCCCATATGAATTCCGTCATGATTCCTCTCCCATTATGAAGCCCCATACTTAGATGCACCAAAAAGGCAAATCTGTCGCATGAACACCTTAAATCAGAGTTTCACGACAAAAGCTAAATGCACCCTAACTACATTTGACCAATATTTAGATCATGTACAACTCATGGATCAGTGGTTTTGCCCTGCACACATTTTGTGAACGTTCCAGCTCATTACATTCAGTGGCAAGTCGTTAAAGGGAGATACGCGACAAAATTCAAACGTTTTTCCATTTTGTTATTTTTACCCTCACTTATAGCAACTAAAACAGTAAAAATACTGCTAAGCATTTATTTCAGAGCTTTCTGTACTTTTATCTCCTAGGCACTTCCAAACATCAACGTTCTAGGCAAACATGCACAAAGATGCCAACAAGTAAAACTATCACACAATAAAACATGGATAGCTCAAAACAGAGAACAACCGGTGCTGCATGAAAGTATCAAAATTCCTCTTGGATGAAGGATAAAAGGGCTATCTATAAATTAAGTGACACAAAGGACGGTGGGATCCACACACAATGTCATCAAGCTTAACATATGACCGATGGGTGACAAAGAGCCTGGGAAGAGAGGGGATAAAAACACAAAATTTACGCTGCATAGTTTATGGAGGCAAAGCTGGAGATCCCTTCTTGATTCAGGGGTTTCTGGATGGGTTAACGCTGGCACTGCGATGCAATTCAAATACAAAGTAAGTGTAAGACCAAAACTTCCAGGGGTCCTGACCTCCCAGCAATCCGGGATTCTGCATCTCCACAATTATACGTGTTCTCCCCACTGGATTGAGATACAGAGCAGGCAATAGCCCGACTGTAACCACTGATGGCGTCACTATCGATGCTGCCACTGTGGTCGCTGGTGGCATTACCATCGAAGCTACCACTGCGATCACTGGTGGCGCCACCGTCGGTACTCCGATCCCGGTCACTGGTGGCACCACCGTCGATTCTTTGGCGCCGGCCGCCGTTGTCGCTGCTTCCACCGTGGCTGCGGTTGTTGCGTTAACCGTCTTGGTCGCGGTAGTTAGTGAGCCAGACGGTTACCACCTTGTCGACAACTCCCTCGGTGCTCGTGAGGCCGGGCTTCTGCTTTACAGATCCTGTGAAAAATGGACTGTTTTACGAATGTACGAGCGAAAATTTGTTAGCATAGTTTTGATTAAATTGAGAGCATCGGGTTGACGGAACAAAACAAAAATCAGCTCAGTGTATGGACGCAGAGGCGCTGTAGGGCACTCGGCTCTCACGCCACTAACCCAGTTTCAAATCCCAGCCGGGAATAGCAAGAAAGGAGGTCTTGATCCCCGTATATGAGAACCAATAAATAGCTTAAAGATAATTAATTGTTAAAAAATATTAGCATTCTGTATGCGGCATTCGTTCACTGGGAGGCCATGAGTGGATCCCCAACAATCATTTCAAAGATTCTTGAAAAAATACGAAACCCGCGCCCCACCGGGGGTCAGGCGCCACCTTCGCCCCACGGGGGCCATCGATGCCCCCTCTAACTCCGAAAATATGGGGGTTAGCGCAAATCTGCAAAGTGCATTAGAAAGCTCGCGTGAATTCAGTAAGAAATTACTTCGCATGTTTAAACGCTCAGGTCAATGGTTTGACCTCCAGAGGTCAAGAAAGGTCACGATAGGATATTTTCACTCAAATATGCAATGCTTAAGAAAACTGGGCATAACTCCAATGCCATTAGATCTATTGAGATCTGGTTAAGTAAATTTTATAGGAAAGTGGCAGTCCTTTTTCCGTTATGCGGAACGTGAAGACCTTCCGCCAGTGGTTTGACCTCCAGAGGTCACCTCGTGACCTAATGTGACCTGAGGTCACGAAAGGTCAGAAAGTGACCGTGCCGTATATCAAATGAAAGCCAGTGACAAGGCAAACACGATGGTGTTTGTTTCAGCGCTCTAGCTTAATTAGGCCAAAGTTATTGTCAAAATACTGTTTTTGACCCCTGGTGACCTTGGATGACCTTGGAAAAGTCAAAGAGCAAATATGACGCATGGAATCCGTGAAAGGGTGTCCGAAAACGCTGTTCTGAGCAGTCTGAGTATCTGCAATCATTTTTGCGGCTTTTAGATCATAAGACAGCTTTTCCCCATGCTTTTCCAATGGAAGAGGTCGCCTCTTGACCTGACCTCAGGTCACCAAATCGAAAAAATCCCGGATATACACCTTGTAGACCCTGGAAGGGTCATGAAGTGTAGCAAGTTTCAAATTGATCGACTAAGAAATGTAGCTTTTATAGAGCTTCAAAATTGAAGTGAGGTGACCTTGGTTGACCTCGCCTGGTGACCCTGACCTTTAGTGACCCGAATAAAAATTTTAAGGGATGGTGGGAAAATGATGCGGTGAGAGATAGAGCCCTCAAACGCGGTGCTGCGTTTCGTCGTTTTTCTGCTATCTCGAAAAAACCTTAGGGGGCCATCGATGGCCCCCCGGTGGGGCGAAGGTTAAGACATGGTTTTTTAATGCCTCTGGGGCACGCCCCTTGCTACCTCACCCTGTACCTGTGCATTTTGTTAGGAAAAATTAAACTCAATAAAAAATTGGGCTCACCAAATGCAACGTTTCAAAGTCAATGTGTCTCCTGCAATATTCATAGATGAGTGAAAAGCCCTGTCATGTATGTGGATCTCTTTCGAATAAAACTTTAAACTTCAAGACAGGTGCGGTAGTCCTGAGCCAGGAGCGGCCCGAATCAACGTAAAAGTGATAAACCGGCAGTGACAGTGATGAGCCGGGGGTGACACTGATAGCCAGAGACGGTAATGCGAGACAATAATGGTAACGATAACAATAATGTGTGACATAGTCGAAAAAATTCAAAATATCTTGCTGCACTTTACTTTACTTTACTTACGCATTATTTGATGAACATTCATGTTGTGTAGCACACATCTCTTACACATATCCTAGCATTAAACTTTGGAAAGAAGTACGTAGGAGTGTCAATGCAACACGTTTAAACTCCCCGCGTGTGTCAGTATTTCCGTCTCACACTTGTTTCCAGTGAAGATGTCAGAAGATAAAACGGCAATTTTGTGTCAGTTTTAGGGTAAAAAAAGTTGTCATTACCATTTTACCAGGTGATATTTACTTTCAAACTTAAGTTCAATACCAATGGCTAGGCAAGCTTGTCCAATTTTCAAAATATACATGTGCACCATCAACAAACAGAATTCAGATATCTGACACCATATTGCTATGTTGGTTGAGACTTCACACATCTGACCGGTATTTTAATTTGGTACCATTCTTGAAGAGCACAGCCGTGTTGTAGTTCCATTAAATTTACAACTCAAACCTGTGTTAAGTATCTACTTCATAAAACTGCTCAACGGAAAACACATCCTCCTTGTGTTCATTTTTTTCCAGTGTATCACTTAAGAACATTCATTCTGAAACACTGCAGAATAGCTATGCAGGCACAACCAACAAAAACAAAGCAATCTGATAAAACAATGAAAAATCGAACAAGAGAAAAATACTAACTGCGGATAAAACCCGACCATTAAACAGACTAACCATTAGGATCGCAGCTGGAAATGTCTTCACACACTTACCAATGATGACATGAAGGTGCCGTCGGTGGAGAGGCGCTCACCAGGCAGGCGGAACTCCTTCATAGTGCTTGCCGGAAACCAGGAATCCTGCAACACCCGGTCGTTGCTCACGGGGAACAGATGGCCTGCCTTCTGCGTTGCGTGCTATCCTGTTGATGGCGATGCTTTGAGAGGCGGAGATTCTCTTGATGTGTTCCGGCTACCTCCTCCACTGTTTTAAACAGTCTTGTCATGAAGGTCCACAAGCTCCTGCGGTCATAAGGTATTTTGATACGTATCTATAGGTATGTATTAGAACTCTTCACGGGGTACTGATGCGCCAAAATGTATTTTTAATAGCTGCACGTGTCCTAAAGCAGCAGCTGAAATTAAAATTTATTGACTGTCTAAGCATGAGCATCATATCTTTTTTTAATCGCAAATACCGCTCCCATCAGAATATCATTATAGTATTTTAGATATAACAGGTCTGCACATATTCAACCTATTTTTATTTTCTCTCTGTACCTCACAACTTGATAGGAATATGCAGGCAACGTGAATAGCTACATTAGGAAATACTAAAGTGGAAATATGGCGGAAGGATTCCTGCAGTTGCGACATTGATTTTAAATTGTTTGTACCTACTTATGGCTCTTTGTCTCAATGGTAAAGAATTTTTATCATTTCTAGAATTACAAATCATTGAATGAGTCCACTTATTTACTTGACCTGACAGTTTCGTCGATAAACCATTATCACAGTGGCATGCAACAACGAGTCATCACATGACATACAGAATACGATTTTTATTTTTGCTACTTCTCGTGTCATTCGTTTCGTTACAGAGCGTCTTGCGGTCGGCATGTCCTTGGTTGAATTCAGCATTCACCAGGATTATTGTTGAATGTTAATCCCGATTTTTTTATCCCGTATTTCCAAGGACTCGTAGATCTTTCACTTCCGGACGTTATGTATTTGATTTCTCAGGACCTTCATGCCGATGTTTTTTGGCTTGGGATTAGTGCTGTGGTGGTGTACTTTCAATGTTTGCCCCAGGCGGTCTCTTAACTCTCATATCTTGCGTCGGCAAGGTGCTCATAATACCGAATTCTGAGCTCTCTCCCCGCCTCTCCCACGTATAGGTTGTCAGCAGTACAAAGGTTGGAGCATATTTTATAGATGACTCCGGAAGAGTGACATAGTCCTGTCTGACCCGCCTTGCAGGTATTGGAATCGCGCCGGCCAGCAGGACGTTTGGCTGGTTTGAGTGCAGAACAAACTAGCTCTCGCTTGACAGTATTTGGATTCGTCCAGGCAGCCATTCTTCAGGATGCTGTTGATGGTGTGCGTCAGGCTGTCATCTATGAAAAGCAGTCGTATTCTTCTTACGCCGTTTTTTCATGATGTTTTCTTGGCCTTGGTCTTGCTGTTGTGTCTGGTTGCGGTTGATAGCAGAGCTGCTAATAGCTCTGTTATCATCGAATATTGGTATCCATTACTTTTGAAGATCGTGGTTAGTCTTTGAATACTGCGTGTTTTTGCTTTTGTCGTCACTTGAAAGGCGGGTCGCACGTTGGAACTGTTAGGTCAGCACTGCCTTTTTGTTTGCATCGGCTGGGCTGAAGTAAAGTGAAAAAGGACTCCTGATGACGTCGGTTTTGCATTAAGGTTAGTGCTGTACTTGTCGTCTTTTAGACCAAGGAACCGAACCCCAACAAAAGCAGCACCATGACCAGGAGCACATCGTGAAAAAACAAGCTTTAAAAGAATACAACTGCCTTTCATATATGGCTGACAGACGTACACCATCAACAGTAACCTGAAGAAGAGCGGCCTGGGTGTACGGGCTGCCTGGACGAATCCGAATACCGTCAAGCAAAAGCTGGTTCGTTCTGCACTCAAACCACCCACATGCTCTGCTGGCCGGCGCGCTTGCACTTCCTGCAAGGCGGGTATGACGGGACTATGTCACTCTTCGGGAGTCATCAATGACTGGTTCTGCAAGCATTGTACCGCTGACAACATATGCCATTAATTGTATTTCTTGATGCTGGTGTTTTCTGGTTTGGTATGAGTGTTGTGGTGGTGAATGTTCCAATATTTGCCGCAGGCGGTCTTGGAATACCGCAGGCGGTCTCAATCGGTGTAATGAGGAATGAGCACCTTGCCGACGCAAGATATGAGAAAGAAAAGACCGCCTGCGGCAAATATTGGAAAACACATCACCACAGCACTCATCCCAAACCAGAAAACATCAGCATCAAGAAATACATTTAATGACATATGGGAGAAATTATCCGATTCCTTGGAAATATGGGATGAAAAACCCGAGATTAACACTCATCAATCATTCTGGGAATGCTGAATTCAGCCAAAGACATGTCGACCGATACACGCTGTATCGAAACGAATGAGAATTAAAATACAAAATCGGCCACTGTATGTCGTATGATTACTCGTCACACCTCACTGTGATCATGGTTAATAACCGAAACTGTCAGTTAAGCTAAATAAGTCAACTCATTATATAGTTTGAAGTTCTATGAAATAATTTTCAAAAAATAGTTATCATTGCGGGAAAGGACTACAAATACATAAAATTTAATCATTTTGCCATGCACTTGGACAGTAAACATGCTGGTGAAATTTCCATTTGAAACGCATTCAATACCAAAATTCCCACAACAGGGTTTTAGCATGTTTAGCCGATGCAGCCAATTATAGACCAATTAGTTTGCTTTGCTCTTTATCGAAAGTTTTTGAAAAAATAATTTTCAAGAAAATCTACGGCCATTTAACACAGCATGACCTGTTGACGGAAAGACAGAGCGGGTACAGACCAGGATACAGCACACACCTTTAACTATTTTACCTTACCCACACCTGGTACGACACGTTGGACAAAGGACAAGACCAAACAATACTGTATTTAGACATATCACGCTATTTTGAGAAAATTTGGCACAAGGGACTATTATTCAAATGTGAACGAGAATTTGGACTGACTGATCTTATACTATGGTTACGTTCCTCTCTGACTGATCGAAAACAGTGTGTATTCATTAATGATTCTAAATCCTCACTGCCATCTTTAAACGGCGGATGTCCACAGGGTTCTGTGCTGGGCCCCCTGCTCGCGTATTATACTTAAATGGCTTATCAGGAAAAACAACAATCAAATGATGTTTCTTGCAGACGACACCTGTCTTTTTGGCAGCCACAACATGGAAAATCTTCACATTAGGCAAGAATCTCTCCAAAACGACCTAAATATAATTCAACAATACGGTCAGGATTGGCTTATCACGTTTAACGGCTCAAAAACAATACAACAAACATTTTCCTACCGGAGACAAAAAAACATTCCAAAACTATTTTTTGACAGTCTAGTCATTCCGGTCGCCGCTAAAAACAAGCATCTGGGAATGACATTTTCCAATGATTTGAGATTCCATGAACATGTTAACGATATAGTTAAAAAAGTCAATATGACGCTTGGCCCACTGTACCCAGTTGCCCCCTACTTGTCCCAGTCAACCCCTACAACAGATTTAACTTACCTACGTAATGCCCTACTTTGACTACGCAGACATTATTTATGACGGACTATTGACTTTACATGACAGCCAGAGACCCGAGAGACTACAAAACAGATCAGCACAACTAATAACATCCACTCCCTCCAGAACGCCTACCGGGAAGCTGATGCAGGATTTGGGCTTGAATTCTTTGAAATCTAGAAGATAATTGCATAAAATTAATTTTTTCATCAACTTTACTCAGACAACACTCCCACTTACATAAGTGCAATATTACCAAACACTAGGGACAACACAGTAAGCAGAATATTTAGTACATCGCGCCAAAGAACGGAGATTCCTTTTCGAACGGTAAACTTTAGCCACTCATTCCTACCAAGCGCAATCAAATCATTTAACAAGCTCCCGAATCGAATGAAAGAAATCAACTCTCCTAGGGTCTTCTTCTTGAAACACCTAAGAGATCACTTCAAAGTTAACCAACCACCGTTATATTATTCATTAGGATCCAAAGTTCAGGACTCTTGCTTAACACAATTAAGACTTGGGATTTCGAAACTAAATGCTCACGCCTACCAAATTCAAAATTCGGACTCCCCCTCCCTGCTTGTGCGGATATCAAAATGAAAATACAGAACATTATTTTCTGCAATGTCCCCGTTTTGATCCTCAAAGAACTCTTATGGAAAACAGCATATCTACGATATTAAATTATTCTTTCAGAAACATGCATCGTAAAAACAAGATTGACATATTAATCCATGGTAGAAATCTCCCTCCAGACGACGACAGGGCAGTAGCTCACGCAGTTTTTCAATTTGTTCATGGCACAAGAGGTTCGTTACTTAACCATAGAAATTCAATTAATCATTTATAGTCAGTGCTCGATGTGGTGTAGTGAGCCGTACTTTCGATGGCGAGTGTCGCGGCGGTGCGGTGGCCTCTGGCGGCGCTGAGATGGCACCATGATTGTGTTTGCGTGGGACGCCTAGATTTAAGCGCTTCGGCGCTTTTGCGTTCCTCGTAGCAGCCTTTGTGTATTTTTTCTGAACCATGAAATAAATATTATGGATTATGGATGTTTACCTTTGTTTGCGTATGTAAAAATGAACACCTCAAAATAAGCGTACTTCTGCACCCCAGGCGCTCAGCCCTACCACCACCTCGGTCACAATTACCCGACAATCATACTGTTAGCACTTGGTTTAGGGCTGCCATGTCCACCGGAAACTGCATGAGAGCAACTGTGGTAAAACAACACAACTTTTTATTAAGGCATCCCTATACAACCGCTTTAGTGGGGTTAATTTTCAGTAAACTAGAATAATACGTTGTTTTAATTCATAATTATCAGTTCAAATGACTTAACATACATGCTATGGGAGTTGCAATCATTGGCCTTAACCATCGCCCCCGTGGGGGTGCTTAAACATCCCCTTGGGTTTCTCCGGCGGGATGAAATAAATGGCGGTGCAGAAGCGCCACCGTACTTGGCGCACCTTATCCTTGATCAATGCCGCAACTTTCCCAAAAATTTTAAGGTTGGATAAGCTCAGGTCAGGTCACCAGTGCAGGTCAAGTGACCTCACCTCCAAAATTTTTTAAGATGGCATAAGAAAGAAATGGGTGAATATATCGAATTGATACTTTTACCACATAATAGGCCCACCGAGTTCTACAACATATACTCCGGGACTTTTCATATCGATGACTTAGGGTCAGGTACGGATCATGATATCTCCATTGGAAATACGTGGGAAAACTGGAAATTGCTGTATTTGTGTAGATACAGCTGAGAATACCTTCGCATTCTCCAAATCGTAGTATCCTGAGCCCCTTTCCAGGTTCATGCTGCAATTTTGGACTTGTAACCTCTGAGGGATCACCTGGAGCTATTTAAGCAGTTTTCAGGCTTGGGTCAATAAATTTGCAGGAAATGATGATACAGCTTATATTTTGATACCATTGCATTTGGATTGCTATTGCGAGCCGATTAATATGCATATTGACTATGTTAAAATGGAAATTAACCTTGACCTGACGTGAGGTCGCGTCATTTTGTGTTTTGTCCTAGCAGAGTCATATTGTACATCATTCGATTCTCCATGACACGAGGAAGCGAATGGTGCCTAAAAATGGTTCCAGCTCAACTCTGTCAGACGCTAGAGCCGAAAAACTCGGCTCAAAATTCCACCTTTTTTCACCTGTCATAGCCTCAATATTGACCTGAGCCAAAAAGTGACCGATGTAGTTTCTTCATTAATTTGTATGAGCTACCCAACAGCGTCGCGTTTTTCGCTATTCCGCATATGAGCCTAGTTCGAGGGGCATGTTTGAACCCCCACCAGGGCGAAGGTGGCTAGGAGGCCCACTGGGGCGGGTATTCAGTGAAATGAAGTGTAGAATTTTTTCTGATTGTTCGCAAAGTTACGAATCACCGTATTAAATTTGACACGTACATACATGCACTACCAAGTGGTTCTGGAAAGCCCCAGTGTATGTGATATAACTGTGCTTTAGTATTCGTACCAGCGTGGTGGCTTCTAACAGACGCAGTAACTCTCAGGACTGTGCTTTTCCAATATATTTAGGGGTGCTCAGCCCGTGGGAGGCGGCAACCCATAGGGATGGCAGAGCTGCGGGAGCGGCACTCTTCGTTGCGCCAAATCTGCTATGAATCAATTTTGGGCCGTTTACCGCACAGAGAACATTTTAATTGCATGGTGGGCAGCTATTCTACAGCTTTGCCAAGCCTTTTTTCTTTTAAGGCGTGATCCTAAAGCTGCATAAAGGTCTTAAATGAATCCAGTTCGAGTTGCAAATTCATCCACGATTGAAGCATATCAGTCTTCTGGGGGTTAAATTTTACCTTCGGAATGGCAGAGTGCATGGAAAGTGAAACGGAACCCAAAAACTATGGGAAAACTCACCGAGAGCTTTACAAGTAACGTGTGTTTTTCTGTAAACATGAATAAATATCACAACTTCATCGTACCTGTACATGTCCTGTATTTGTGCGCGAACACCCTTCTTTCCCTAACACACAGGGGTGGCAAGAATCAAGGCGGAAGTGATGAGTCAGGAGCGACACGAATCAGGACAAAGTAATAAGTCGAGGACGGCAGTGATGAGCCGGGGGCGATAGTTACAGACTAGGGACGGCACAAACCATAGGGTGGAGGTGATAAGCTGGGCGCGACAGTGATTGGCCCCGGCGACAGGAAACAAAACAAAGGTCATAAGCATGGCTGGGGATCTCTTCTCGATCCAAGGGGGTCCTGGGTGGGTTAGCGCTGGGACGGCAATGCAAGCCCTATACAAAGCCAATGGGAGACCCAAAATCCAGGGGGTCCTGAACCCCCAACCCCCCGGATTTCCACCCATGTTCATAAGTTGAGGGCGGCAGTGATGAGCCGGGAGACAATAGCTATGTACTATAGGCGGTAAAAATCAGTGTAAAGGTGACGTGAAAATGCTGTAAAGGTGACGTGAAAGAAGGTGAAATGCTCCGGGGGCAGCATGAATCAGCGCCACCGTTGTAAAAGGGGCGGCATGAATCAAGGCAGCAATGCTCAGTCGGGGGGTGACACGTATATTGGGGTGCTCAAAACAGGATTGGGGTGCTCAAATTAGGATTGGAGTGCTCGGAGAGAGAGAGAGAGAGAGAGAGAGAGAGAGGAGAGAGAGAGATTATTACACCCCTGGGATACTTTCGAATGGCGTGTTAAGGTTTGGCCCCATTTGCAGTTATAGAGGGATAAGGAGGGGAGGGGGGTTACGACGGCCTAATAAACACAATGCATAGTTTTCAAATGCACATTTCGCACTGTTCAAATCCACTGCAAGCAAACACAAATTCTGTAATAAAATCAACCAGTCAAATCAAGGAACACTGGATGATTTATTTGAATGACACTCGAATAGGTACTCACTCACACCGGAGGTGCCATGCACCAGAAGAGCTCGATGTTTGACGAGGGTGGCAACTTCTCGTGTCATGTCTGCACTATATGTTGTCTTAAGTCCTACCTTACACTGTCAATAATCCAATTTCGGCCTCGGACAGGTTTTAGCTATGCAACCGGCAGAACATATTTTCAAATTCACGGGCTCTTCACCCACAGTTCCACCTCAACCAGTTTCTACTTGCCACTGACTGCCCTCGCAAACATGGGCCTTGGCTAACGCTAATGGAATGCGGCCATACAAAAAGGTCAGGTCCGTCCCCGCCCAAACGCCCGTGGCGCGGTCGAGCGCGGAGGGGAGCGCTGGCCCCGGCAGCGCGCCTCCGGTTCGTGACGCGAGAGGGGTGGAAACGCTGCGAGGCAGCGCGTAACCGCGAGCTCTCTTACCTGCTCACATAGCGATTCGCTTCTTCGACAAAGTATGAATTGAGTGCAAACTCATGCTTGCTGAGACGGAGCTCATACTTTCGTTGTGTGCATGGTACCCGTCGGTTCTGTATCTGTGTATGTATTAATCACCAACAGGCACATACCCAATTATAGGTGAAGTCAATGGAGGATAAAACGCATAATTATTAACAGTCTGCTCCTAAAACGCGCTAAAAAAACATTTCAAAACACAACAAGCGCATACAATCGACCTGGGCACTGACCTATAATAGCTGCTTTAGGTGTCGTAAAAGAGGCGATACATTTCTTAAGTCGTCAATAGGATCCGTAAAAATATCACAAGTTGGCGAAAAGCTAAACAATTGTTTACAACACGAGGAGCCCGCACAAACACACACGATTGTACCGTGTTCACTCGACCAAAAGGCACATCTAAGAAAGTTGCACTAGCATTCCTGAAAGTTATAGATGGTACATTAGGGTCGGTTAAAAAACATTTTTTTACTTTTCATACTCGAACCCATTTTCCCATCATATATTCAATTTTGATTTCAATGAGCCACATTCCAAGCTTCTACGACAACGGGAAACATCACCTCAAAACGGTTAAAAGATTTCATGTTTTAGGCGCGATTGGCCGCCCGGCGTTGCAGTCTCCCCCTGTTGAATTGTGATGAAAGGGTGCATAACCTACCAGTAAAGACAGCGTGGCATGTGCGTGCGTATAAGAGCGGTAGATGAGATTTAACATGCAGGAATTTACTTGTCAGCTGTATTTGCAGCGCAATACAAATACATGTTATTCCACAAAGACCTGAAATTAATTTGTTCAGCACCCTAGTACTCTAAATCCCGACAGCACAGGAATGCCTTCCGGAAGCGAACCTTTCTCTGGCAACATTCGTTGGTGAAGGTCGTTGAGGCAGGTGCTTCTCCTATTCTCCTGCGAACTATTTAAGAGCTCTGATACTGCTAGAAGAAGACCCTGCTGCATATTTTTTACCCTTTGGATGGCTTACGAAATCTTCCACCAGCTTTACACCACGTTCTGTGCGACCGTTCACGACAGTAAGTTCTGGAATACCTTGAAACTGGGCTATACCAGCCACCAGCTTCTCAACGGAGCCATTTCATGTTAGAATCTTTCAGATTAAGGCTCTCGAATACCATGGCCAGCTGTCACGGTGACAAACTGGCTGAGTTAATACCGAGCATTCACCGGGCTCTTCATAGCCTCTATCGGCCTCCTCTATCTTAAGCTTACGCTAGTCAAATGTGAATTGTTTGCTGTTTTGGCCCAGTTGTTGTGCGACTGGCTCCCTTACCTCCAAGATGGGTGTTCTCACCAGCGGGACAGAATATAAATTTCTGTGCACAGATACCACAACTGATGGAAAATTCACTTTAGCACATTCAGGAGCGATTTCTATATTAACTTAATGAAAGCACTACACTTACTAACAAATCTACTAACTCTTATAACAATTATTATACTACTCTTACTAACAATCTAACTATCCTCTCACGCTTCTTTTCCTCTGCGCGGCTGCCCAGCCGGAGGGGAGCTGCAACCTCACCTCCGGGTTGCAGGGTAAATTCGCAGCACCCTGGCCAGGTGTTTAGCGCACTTTCTAAAATATGAAAATTATTGATTTAACGGAGGATTTCGAGTAACGTAGACAAGCGGACATCAGTAGCTGACACACAAAATTCTAAATTCTAAATTCCAAATTCTAAATTTAAGGTCTTCAACCACAGAAATAACCTTCGCTCTCTGCAGGTCTAACCTTATTAAAAGACCTCCTTGGCATGGCTATGCCATTGCCACGACAAATCCATTCACAAGCTAAAACATCTTGCAACCCATTACTTGAAATAACTCCCTTTGCTTTAACAGACTAAAGTAGCTTGCCCTTACACAAAATTCTAAAATTCTCACACTCCTTTAGAGGCGGGCAAGGTGCTATGCACAGAACGCCTAATAAAAAACCCATTGATTGATTGATTGAGCCCTACACTGCATTTTATGTATAGCTTTGAGGCTCATACAAGGCTATAAAGCTGACTATCCGCGACGGAGGAACCCAAATACATGGTTTAGAACCACTTACAAGGAAAGCCGCTAACTCTTTCCGGGGTCTGAGTGGCTCAATCGGTTAGCGCTCCCGCCCGGCTCGGCCAATGGCATTAATTATGTGCTGGGTGTCGTGGGTTCGGGCCCACGCAGAGGCAGAATCTGGCGCCCTGCTCTAGCCCAGGTTAATTCTCTCCCTCTTGCCTCTGATGCCATATGACCTGAACAGTTGATGCGTTGTCTAACCCCAAAAATTATACTATTCAGTCTATAAGTATCTTCTGGAAGGATGAACAGAATCTGACTCAGTCAATAGCACGCACTTTGTGCCATAAATGTCCTATATTCCATGAATATGGCTCGCTGGTGGGCTCGGGTCTTCTAAACAGCCATTTGTTGGAGGCTACCTCTCCTGACAGCCACACGTAAACCAGCTTGTGCAATTCGTGATTATCTTCTCAAGGAAAACAGAGCTGGCATGTTTTCCAGAACCAAAGCACTAGTCGGGCCTGATGATCCAGGAACGTTCCATGATAGGTCTTCCAATAAAAATGCTCCGGTATTGTGTAGAGGCGCTGAAGTCAATGTGCAAACGCATCTGTTATCTGTGACCAGAAAGTTATAATCTGCCCCGCAAATAATAATCACAATGCTGGAGGTAAAAAGGCGGTGACACAGCGTCTGGCCCTAAACAGCAAAACCATCCACCTTTTAGTTGGGTAGGCTAAAGTTTCCGACAGAGGCTATGAAGAGCTCGGCTCGGTACCAAGCCTCTGCCGATTTTTCATTCCTGAAAGCTGGCTGGTATTCGAGCGCCTAAATCTGAAAGATTCTAACATGAAATGGCTCCGTTGAGAAGCTGGTGGCTGCTATAGCTTCCCCTGTTTCAGGAGTATTCCAGAACTTACTGTCGTGAACGATCCCACAACATTGTGTGAAGCTAGTGAAAGATTTCGTGAGCCATCAAAAGGGTAAAAAATATGCAGCAGGGTCTTCTTCTAGCAGTATCAGAGCTCTTAAATAGTTCGCAGGAGAATAGGGAGAAGCACCTGCCCCAACGACGTTCTCCAAAGAATGTTGGCAGACAAAGGTTCGCCTCCGGAAGGCATTCCTGTTCTGTCGGGATTTAGAGTGCAAGGGTGCTGAACAATTTAATTTCCAGGTACTTTTGTGGAATAACGTGTGCTTGTATTGCGCTGCAAATACATCTGACGAGTAAATGCCTGCATGTTAAATTCCATCTACCGCTCTTATACGCACGCACATGTCCACGCTGTCTTTACTGGTAGGTTATGCACCCTTTCATCACAATTCAACAGGGAGACTGCAACGCCGGGCGGCCAATCGCGCCTAAAACATGAAATCTTCTAAACCGTTTTGAGGTGATGTTTCCCGTTGTCGTAGAAGCTTGGAATGTGGCTCATTGAAATCAAAATTGAATATTCTATGATGGGAAAAAATGGGTTCGAGTGATATGAAAAAGTAAAAAAAAAATGTTTTTTTTAACCGACCCTAATGGACCCTATTAATGGAAGCGAGAAACATTCCAAAAGATGAGAGTGATGCGGTGAGACCTTGAAAAACCTTGCTTGTAGAATAAGATGTCCGTATGTTGTACACGCCTATGCCAGTAAAAGTACAGAACATCCACAAAATCTCGTCAATTCCTCATGTGTAATCTAATGGTGGAGCTGGGTGGGTCAACATGGTTCGCAAAAGCCACAACAAAAACTTGTGGCCTGGATTTTTCTACACGGTCGAGATGGCATTTTGCGGCTCCAGTCCCAACCAATGAACAATACTCTAATACTGATCGGAAAATAGCATAAAAAGCCGCCACGGCGGCAGCTAATTCAGCTTACTCTAGCGGAGGCCGTCTGGAAGATTCTGATTAATAAACCGAGTGATCTGTTTGCTTT
>JAOTON010000967.1:0-67500 GCA_034440635.1 Lepas anatifera | reverse complement strand
TCTTTGTCAAACCCAAGGGCTCAAGCAGGGCTGTGGAGGTCAGTGTTGGTGCGACACGAGGTGACATCTTGGCTATCTGTGGTGTGACCTCCTCCGCACACCCGGGGGCGAGGCGCCATGGGGCCTCAGCGGTCACAGGTGTTAATGCCTCCTCCGCTGCTCCGGCAGTGTTGCCTCTGCCTTCACCCAGTGCCAGTGTCCAGAGGGACCATACCCAGGGTCCTGTTCAGCTGGAACTGGCCCCAGTGGGCCCCTTCAACCCCACCAGCCGGGCGGCCCGCCACCCAAGCTGGTGGTGGTGTGGGACCTCATCTTGATGACATGCCAACAGATTTTGATACCTCCAGCACCATTCCGAAGACGTTGGTATCACCTGTTGGCTCTTCTGTTGGTGTTCGGGTGGTGGACAGCGCCCATGGCCCTGACCACCGGGAGGGGGACATGGGTGCACGGTCGGAGGCTGCATCGGAGGGCTGTGCAGCTGGCCCTGCTGACTCCCTGAACCAAGGTGCTGTACCAGCTGTGCTGCTGGATGAGGGGGTCTCCCCTTTGAAGCAGTCTCCCTCTCGAGTGGGCATTGATGCTCACCCCCGAAAAACATATCAACATACACCAAGCACATCAGAAGAAAACACAATCACAGCAGTGGCAGACTTGACATGTGGGGCGGCTGATGCATCCACATCTTCATCCACATCCTCACACAACCTAGACATCTCTGAAGACAAGGACAGCAGCCCTGACACACAAGTATTCAGAGCTGTGCCTTGTGTCATTGTGAACCAGCCTCCCCCATCCCAAGTTAGAAGCAGGAGTGGGCGACCTCTGAAAGCCCCACTGAGAAAGTCAGATTGAGGGTCCCATCCAGTCATCAATCACCCAAGCACAACAAGTTAGCATGATCTGTTCCAGGACCAAAATCCAAATTAAGTCCAGGTTCAATGCATATGATTAATTTAGTAAATTGCCTCATATTGTACTTTGGTCTGGTGTTATGAGCTGAGTTGATCATTCCATTTCCAGGGTAGGTACAAACATTTCCCTTGTATTCCATCTATTTCGCCTTTAGGTTCGCTTAGCTTAATGCCATCTAAGGACACCTATGCAGGCCAACAACACATGAGGTTCAAGTTTCATTAGCCAGCTGTAAATCCTGAGCATTTGCTTCTAATTACATAGTTTCTTTCTAGTCCATTTTCTTTAGTAATATTTGCGCACTGACAGCATAACACAAAATTTTCATTGCCTTTAATTTCTTTTGAATTAAGCCCCGCTGTCACAATTGCTGTAAGATTCTCACCCGAGTTTTCAACGCCTTGTAATGATCCCGACTCAGTTAATTCAGACTTCCAATCAATTCTTGATAACTGTGAATATACCAATGTCAAAAGTGCCCTGAACAGCTCACTTACCTCACTGTTACATATAAATATACGTAGTCTTCAAAAGAATTTTGATTCCCTCATCTTTCTCTTCAATCAATTTAACAAAAAACCAGAAATAGTACTTCTAACTGAAACCTGGATTGATTCTGCCCTGTCTGACTCATTCCGGATTGATGATTACTATCTATAAACATCGCTGCAGGAAATCACAAGGGGCAGGGGTGCTGCCATTTACATTTCAAGCTCAGTACATTACAGGAGACGTAAGGACCTCGAGTCGAGCGCGCCCGAACATCAATCAGTATTTGTGGAATTAGAAAATAAAACCTTTCAAAATTGCATCATTGGTTCCATCTACCGTTCACCATCGTTTTCCCCCACAGTATTTTTGGACTATTCGGAAAACTCATAGGCGGATCCAGGATTGCCGATCGGGGGGCACCTTCCCGGGGGCGCCATCCGGACCGGGGGGCGCCACTTATGACCGGCAAAAGCTATCAGGTGGGCGCCAAATCCTATCGGTGGGCGCCAAATCCTATCGGTGGGCGCAGACTTTCGCATCCTGGGGGGGGTGGGAAGCGACATTTCAGGGGGCGCCATCGACCTTTCAGGGGGGCGCCGAGGGTCGATCGGGGGGCACGTGCCCCCCTTGCCCCCTCCTGGATCCGCCTATGCGTGTAGGTAAGAATAAATGTGACTTACTTTAATCAATCGTGGAACTTTGGAAGCTGTCTGGAATATTTGTCAGTGATCTGCGAGTGGAAAGTATTGTTCTCTGTTCCAATAGTTGAAAAGTGAGGCATTTTGGAATGGTCAGTCCAGGTCCAGGTAAGTAGGGATGTGGTTACTTCAGGCATGTATGCCAGATTGGTATTAAGGCTCATATTTTCGTGTCAAAGGAGCACAGACTATTTGATCATATGGCTTAGGTACATGCAGTGGGTAGAACCTAATTGTGTTTGCCTTATGGGCCCGTTTGAAAAATAGGGTGAGTTGAGTTCCAATATGATCTTGTTGGTGTCTTCAGATGGATCGGCGCCTGATGAGTGATGCTGTCTTTTACTGATATGGGTAAGACAACGTGTGAGTTATTTTCTTGCTTGAGAGGTGGCTCAATGCTTACCCTTTTTCTACCGATGGTCTTCCGGTTGCATTTGGGGCCAGAAAACGCTTTAGCTTTCGCATAGAGACTGAAAAGTTCCTTTTGAAGCAGAGGTAGGCATAGGCGGATCCAGGATTGCCGATCGGGGGGCACCTTCCCGGGGGGCGCCATCCGGACCAGGGGGCACCACTTATGACCGGCAAAAGCTATCAGGTGGGCGCCAAATCCTATCGGTGGGCGCCGACTTTCGCATCCTGGGGGGGGTGGGAAGCGACATTTCAGGGGGGCGCCATCGACCTTTCAGGGGGCGCCGAGGGTCGATCGGGGGGCACGTGCCCCCTTGCCCCCCCCTGGATCCGCCTATGGGAAAACTTGCTTGCTAAAATCAGTCAGGAAAACAAGCTGTGTGTAATGGGTGGTGATTTCAACCTAGATCTTCTGAAAATTGAAACTAATGACCACTGTGACCAGTTTTTCAACAGCATGCTATCAGTTGGTTTCTTTCCCTGCATATCTCTTCCTACCCGAGTAACTTCCCACTCTAAAAGATTAATCGATAACTTTTTCTGCAATGATCTCTCTGTTACTGCCAACAACAAAGTCATTATTTCAGATATTAGTGATCATCTTCCCATCTGCCTAAATCTCAACATGAACCCCCCTTCCGCACCTTCTCATAAATTGCAACCACAAGGAATCTTTGACTTTCGAAAAATCGAAGAAGTCAAACAAAACTTAAACGTTAAACTCTTGGATGTATATGACATATATAATGCGGATGAAGCTGCTGATTTTCTGATAACAACCATAAGTACAGAATTATCCAAGGCCTCCATAAAAAATTAATAGGAGAAAAGTACCATTGCAGCCATGGATTTCGCACAACATTCTACGCTGTATCAACAACAAAAACAACCGATACAAAAAATTTGTACGCTCTCCAACTCAAGAAAATGAACTCCTCTTTAAAAATTACCGGAATAACCTAGTCACAGCCATCAGAAATGCCAAAAGATTATACTATAACAGGAAGCTAGTGGAACACAAATCTGATCCTAAAAAGATGTGGGAAATTCTGCTCGGGTTAGCCAGAAAACGCAAAACAAAATTACCTCCTGTGAAAAGATTCGAAGTTGGTAATGCATCAATTGATGACCCCATCTCCATTGCTAACCATTTCAATGAGTATTTTGCAGCCATTGGAAAAACTTTGAATAACAACCTCTCAAATTTGAATACTGACCCAT
The DNA here is from genome assembly GCA_034440635.1 of Lepas anatifera. Classification (NCBI taxonomy): domain Eukaryota; kingdom Metazoa; phylum Arthropoda; class Thecostraca; family Lepadidae; genus Lepas; species Lepas anatifera. The sequence continues at coordinate 63,766 of JAOTON010000967.1, read as the reverse complement.
TATCTTTCATGAATCCTAACAGTCATGTTGCTAACCAATTTCACCTAAGTCCAGTTAGTCCTGAATTAATTATGTCTGTCATTCACAAACTAGGAAACTCTGGAGCCGGTCATGATGGCATCAGTACAAAAATCTTGAAATTACTTGCCTCAACACTGTCCCCATTCTTAGCTTATCTCTACAATAAATGTATTTCCCAAGGTGTCTTTCCAGCAGTTCTGAAAAAAGCACAAGTTGTCCCCATATTCAAGTCTGGCAACCCCTCGTCTTTCAATTGTTATCGGCCTATTGCAATGCTATCAGTTGTGTCCAAAAATTTTGAGAAATTAGTTTTCAGTGAAATTTCTCAATTCTTAGAACTGGAAAACATCCTTACTCCAAATCAGTTTGGATTTCGCAAAAAACATAGTACATTTATGCCAATCTCTCTCTTGTATGACTTTGTTTGCACATCATTACAGAACAAAAAAGTATGCACCTCAATCTTTCTGGACCTCAGTAAGGCATTTGACACAGTTAACCATGAAATTCTACTAAAAAAACTAGATTTCTATGGAATAAGAAACGTTGAACTTCAGTTTTTCAAATCTTATCTGACTGACCGGCTCCAGACGGTAAAATTCAACAATACTCTGTCTTCAAAAACAGAGATTGTTACCCTGGGTGTTCCACAAGGTTCCGTCTTAGGACCTCTACTCTTTCTCCTATATGTCAATGACATCCAGTCAAGCTCTCCAGTACCCCTCTTTCTTCTCTTTGCAGATGACACTGCACTGGCATACTCTGCTGACAACTACCTTGACTTGCAGAGTAAGATTAACACTAGTCTCATTCCTATTAATACCTGGCTTGTGGCAAATCGTCTGACCTTAAACGTCTCAAAATCGTGTTTTCAAGTATTTCATAAAAATCAAAACTCACATAATTTAAGAATCTTGATTAATGGTCATCCCCTCGAACAAAAGAAAACTATGAAATACCTGGGTGTAACTATAGACGAAAATTTGAAGTGGGACAGTCACATTCAAGCTACTCAAAATGTCATCTCAAGGAACGTTGGTCTCATCAACAGGACCAAATTTATCCTTGTCTCGAGGCACTTACTGCTCCTGTACAACTCCCTCATTCTTCCTCATATCAGTTATTGCAACATCATTTGGGCAGTAAATCACCCCACAAAGCTCAGAAGAATAATTACACTCCAAAAAAAGATTGTTAGAGTAATTGATCATGCACCTTATTTGGAACATACATCTCCTATTTTCAAAAAGTACGGTATTTTGAAATTTCCTGACCTGGTAAAGATGTCACAGCTTCTTTTTTGTTCACAATTACCTAACAGGCTCGCTGCCCCTACTCCTACGACATAAATTCGAACCGATACAACAGGCGCACAATCAACGCACAAGAAACTCCAAACATTTTATGGTACCATTTGTTTTCACGCTATACCATAAGTTTACGCCGTTTATTGCTGCTCCTGAGTGCTGGAACAATATAATCGCATCTAGAATTAGACAGATAGACGATGTTCCTCTATCAAAAGGATTCCTTAAGACTGTTGTAAAGAAAATTTTAATGGACCACTATTAGAACCTCCCCAACGTTGTTCAACCTTTAACAGGACAATAGCTTTGTCTTCCTAAGATGTGTACTTCCTGGATGGTAGAAAAGCCGCAAAATCTAAATTTAAAGCTGGCTGAAGCCTGATTTAGCTTAACCCCATAGTCCGGGCCGGGATCTGCAAATTTCTGGGGGTGGGCGGGGAGGGGGAGTGACCGAGTCCGGCCGGAAGCAGGCACCACTTACACTAGTCAAGATTTAAATATATGGAATCATTCATACGGAATTCGTTAACACAATCAGGCACAGGAGGCCGTGACCGAGCTATGCTCCTGGCCCAATCTGCCGCCATTCTGACCGCATCATTCATCCGTCTCGACAAAAACCCTCATCCCCCGCCATACGTCCAGCTCATGGAATCATCCCCTCCTCCCCCCTTTGCTCATCTCACTTCATTTTCAGGACCAACATGGAGCTCGCCTCGCTCCCGGGCTGCGGGTGCCTGGCGCGGATGGCCGGGGCTGGTGTCGCCGCGGTTCGCCGGCGGCTGGCCGTCCGGCTGTGGGCGGGTGACGTCCGCTCTGCGGCCGCGTTTCGACGGTCGCCGTACCTGGGGCGGCCGCTGTGCGGCTGCGCCCCGGCGATCGCTGCGCCCGGGCGGCCCCTCGCCGTCCGGCGCGATGTCGTCTCTACGACTGGGTGTCTTCGGTCGCCGTGGTGGGGTGGTCTCCCGCCGCCCGCCGCGGCGGCCACTCGACGGCTGCGCCCCGACGATCGCTGTGCCCGGGCGGCCTCTCGCCGTCCGGCGTGGCGTCCACCTGCAGCTTCATGTCTACGGTCGCCGCGCCCGGGCGGCCTCTCGCCGCTCGCCGCGGCGGCCACTCAACGGACTCATCCCGGCGTTCGCCTCGTCCGGGCGGCCTCTCGCCGTCCGGCGCGGCGCCCGCCTACAGCTTCATGTCTTCGGTCGCCGTGGTGGGGTGGTCTCCCGCCGCCCGCCGCGGCGGCTGCGCCCCGACGATCGCTGCGCCCGGGCGGCCTCTCGCCGTCCGGCGCGGTGTCGTCTCTGCGGCTGCGTGTCTTCGGTCGCCGTGGTGGGGTGGCCTCCCGCCGCTCGCCGCGGCGGCCACTCGACGGCCGCACCCCGACGATCGCTGCGCCCGGGCGGCCTCTCGCCGTCCGGCGTGGCGTCCACCTGCGGCCTCATGTCTTCGGTCGCCGCGCCCGGGCGGCCTCTCGCCGTCCGGCGCGGTGTCGTCTCTGCGGCTACGAGTCTTCGGTCGCCGCGGTGGGATGGCCTCCCGCTGCTCGCCGCGGCAGCCACTCATCGGACTCATCCCGGCGTTCGCCGCGTCCGGGCGACCTCTCGCCGTCCGGCGCGGCATGCGGCTTCATGTCTTCGGTCGCCGTGGTGGGGTGGCCTCCCGCCGCCTGCCGCGGCGGCCACTCTCTGCGGCTGCGCCCCGATGATCGCTGCGCCCGGGCGGCCTCTCGCCGTCCGGCGCGGTGTCATCTCTGCGGCTGCGTGTCTTCGGTTGCCGTGGTGGGGTGGCCTCCCGCCGCCCACCGCGGCGGCCACTCGACGGCTGCGCCCCGACGATTGCTGCGCCCGGGCGGCCTCTCGCCGTCCGGCGCGGCGTCCGCCTGCGGCTCCCTGTCTTCGGTCGCCGCGCCCTGGCGGCGTACCGCCGTCCGGCGTGGTGTCATCCCTGCGGCCGCTCTGCGGACTCCTCGCGGTGCTCGCGGCGTCCGGGCGGCCTCCTGCCGCCCGCCGTGGCGGCCGCTCTGCGGACCCGTCCCGGCGTCCGGGCGGCCGCCCGCCGCGGCGGCCGCTCTGCGGCTGCGGGTCTTCGGTCGCCGTGGTGAGGTGGCCTCCCGCCGCTCTCTCGGCTGGGCGCCTCCCGCCGCCCGCCGCGGCTGCCGCTGCGTGGGGTATCGTCGCCTGCTGTGGCGGCGCGGCGTACTTCTCTGCGGTCGGGCTCCGGCCCGGCGGTTATGTTGCGCTGTATTTTTTTCGCTGTATTATACTGTTACTTGTGCGTTTTATAATATTGCCCAGCGTAGTCATGCCGGCCGGCCTTAGGATTTTAGGGTGCGCACCCATTGTACTATTCGTTTTTTACCGTTGTAGTGTTTTTATCGTGTGTGCTGTCTCTCTCTCTCTCTCTCTCTCTCTCTCTCTCTCTCTCTCTCTCTCTCTCTCTCTCTCTCTCTCTCTCTCTCTCTCTCTCTCTCTCTCTCTCTCTCTCTCTCTCTCTCTCTCTCTCTCTCTCTCTCTCTCTCTCTCTCTCTCTCTCTCTCTCTCTCTCTCTCTCTCTCTCTCTCTCTCTCTCTCTCTCTCTCTCTCTCTCTCTCTCTCTCTCTCTCTCTCTCTCTCTCTCTCTCTCTCTCTCTCTCTCTCTCTCTCTCTCTCTCTCTCTCTCTCTCTCTCTCTCTCTCTCTCTCTCTCTCTCTCTCTCTCTCTCTCTCTCTCTCTCTCTCTCTCTCTCTCTCTCTCTCTCTCTCTCTCTCTCTCTCTCTCTCTCTCTCTCTCTCTCTCTCTCTCTCTCTCTCTCTCTCTCTCTCTCTCTCTCTCTCTCTCTCTCTCTCTCTCTCTCTCTCTCTCTCTCTCTCTCTCTCTCTCTCTCTCTCTCTCTCTCTCTCTCTCTCTCTCTCTCTCTCTCTCTCTCTCTCTCTCTCTCTCTCTCTCTCTCTCTCTCTCTCTCTCTCTCTCTCTCTCTCTCTCTCTCTCTCTCTCTCTCTCTCTCTCTCTCTCTCTCTCTCTCTCTCTCTCTCTCTCTCTCTCTCTCTCTCTCTCTCTCTCTCTCTCTCTCTCTCTCTCTCTCTCTCTCTCTCTCTCTCTCTCTCTCTCTCTCTCTCTCTCTCTCTCTCTCTCTCTCTCTCTCTCTCTCTCTCTCTCTCTCTCTCTCTCTCTCTCTCTCTCTCTCTCTCTCTCTCTCTCTCTCTCTCTCTCTCTCTCTCTCTCTCTCTCTCTCTCTCATTTTCTGTTTCATGGTTATTTAATTAAGCCCAATAGGCCACATTTAGCATGCTTTGAGCCACTAAGTTTGATAGCTGGCCCTGGGCCCCATTCATAAAGTGTGGAACTTATGCTTAGAGCGTAGAAGTAGCATAATGCAGCGAACAAAGTGAATAATACACCATAACCTTGTTTCACAAAAATGCAGCGTAAAATACAACTACTTGCAAAGTTACGCTGCTCTAAACTCCGCGGTACTGGAATGCAGCGTAGAATATTGCCAATATTGTTTCATATAGCAGACAACATGTATGTTGAATATGTAAAACACGCCTGAAAAGCTATGCAAGATATAGCAGCGCAACATTTATCAGACAATGAAGGAAAACATGAAAAATATATAATTTCTTATGAAATTCTGAATCTGAGGCAAAATTAGGTAGTGTAGTGAATGACAAAAACAGTCATGAATATAAAATAAACTTAAATAAAAAGGTGTACAAGTTCTTCCTTGCACAGGTATGAAGTGCAAGTTGCAGATGCCAAATTAAGCTGACATGTAAAGTTCTATGGCCATTTGGTATGCCAAAAATGATGATAGCTATTGATACAAATACACAGGAAAGCTGAAATTGATATTTACTTTGACTTTCTGCAGTTACTGTTATTTTACAGTCTAGTGAGGACAGAACCCTAGATAGGCTGACACTGACAAAGTGTTATATGGAGTCTATGGAGGGCAAACATTCAATTCAAGGTGCCTGTCACCAACAAAATCCAAGTATCTCTAATGAGGCATCTGGCAAAAATGATGATATACCTAGGCACCTCCTAAGTACCAGCATCTTGATCTTGTTCTTCTTCAAAGATGTTTCCTCACTATTCCTTTCCCAGTTTCACGAAATTATAAGGTTCACAGACCTTTCACAGTTCACTCATGATTAGTAAACATAATTCCCCTCAAATTCCACTGAACTACACTCGCACAACAATACAATAACCTTTTTAAGGCCTTCTTGGCAGCAACTACCTAAAAAATGAGGTACGGCCAAAAACAAATACGTCATATTTTTATTGCGGCAGCTGATAGTGCATCTTCCACCGCAATACTTGTAAAAGTGCATTAGAAACTAAAAAATCGAATAATAGCAAATAAGTACAATAATTTGCATTCAAGTAATTTATTGAAAAAAATTATATATATGCGATTCTTCATGTTAATAAAGCAGTGACAAGCCATATATGAAAGGGGTAATTCCATTCTGGAATTGGGCGTAATTCACGCTGCATTTGATATCTATGCCGCTTTCGCGTGAAGGTCACCGCTCTTCGTGAAACGTGATTCTGAGCACGGCGTAACTTTGCAGGTGAATGTGGCGTAAAACATGCCGCATTTCTACAACTTTTATGAAAAGGGGCCCAGGAACCATATGCAGATCCAGGGGATGCAAGGGAGCAGGTACCACCCATTGACCCTCAGCATCCCCCTGATGTCAATGGCGCCCCCCTGCAAATTGTTTCCTACAGGGGGCGGCCATGAGATACCTCTCTAGAATTCTGTGGGTTTTGAAGGTTCCATTTCTGGGTCTGACCGTTTTTTGCAACAAAATTTAACATGTAATTCCAATGGGACTGTTTGCAGGGGTTTGGGGTACGGGCCAGTTGGAAAATTTAAGCGGTGCTTAAGAGTATATTTTTTATTTTTGGTATGTAAAATTGATCAGGCTATCTTCTGGGTGCAGTTTTAAGTCCCTGGCATGCTTTTATAACAAGGAAAATCCACGATGAATTTCATGCTAATTCCTTCAGAATTCTGTTTCGAATGTTTCGCTCAACCAATCAGAACGCTGTATTCTACCTTCTGCTACCAGAATCTAAGGTATCTTGAACAAAACCCTCCAAAATACTACCATATGCTCAACATGCTGCCAAATAAGGCAGTCAGCTGGCTGTCATGTCCGAACCGTATCTATAGGAACCGTGGTTTCCTACCCCTATGAATTTTATGGCTATGATTTAAGAAAAAAGCGAAACAAGTATTAGATAACACGAAGGAAAAACAATGAATATTAAGATATTGAAGAAAATGAGTGACACAAACCAATGTATGGTGGTAGGTTTCAAAACTGCAGACATTTACAAGACAGTGACACCTGAGGTCATATGATGCCACAAGCTCTAACCCTGTTGGGAGTTGCGAGGGTATCATGGGGATCAGAAGGACTTGTGCAGATTACCAGCTGGAGGCTTGAACCCTGGTCAGCACCGCAGAAGCTCAATGAGCTTCCTTCTCAAGCACTAATGCACAGACCCAGAGACTTGGTTTCCATGGTTAAAATGTGATCCAGATAGGAATACCGATCAGGAAACATGGTGCATTTGTCCAGTTCATCCAATGATAATTTCCCAGCACTTAAAAACAGGCTGTGCTATGGTGCTGGTAAAAAATCACTGGATGGACTGCATCAACACTTCCATCCAAGCCAAATTTTGGCAATGAAAAATAGGTCTGAGCCATTGGACCAGAGGAACATGGGGACCATTTAATTTTGGGTAGGTATAAACATATAAAAACTCATTGATTTTCCAAACAGATGATTGGCTGAAGAACCTTGCTTCATTCTAGGTATATGGGAAAAATTCAACCTATTTGTTTGGAGACAGATGGTAACACACACACATACAACAAAGAGCAGCCTTTGTTCTCAAACAAATAAATGATGCTTAATCCCCTATCTATAAGAACCGTGGGTACAACACAAGAGACAATTGTCCCATTAACTCTTGAGTGCAACAGTACCAAAGCAATAGAGACACCAGCAACCTTTTAGGGCCTTGACTAGCAACAGTACTAGCAGGATCTCTATTGCCCTGGGTTGTTCTCCACATGCTCTATTACCCTAAGCTCCAACAAGCTGATTTTTTTAGTGGCCTTCCTATGATCAGCCAAAGGCTGGCCGCATTTCCATCGCAGGCATCCACAGTAGAGTAGTGGTGGGACTTTTAGGAAAAAGCTGGTCCCGGTCCCGGTCTCAACAAACATTTCTTGGTCCCGACCTAGCCCCGGTGAGAAAGATGTGGTCCTGGCCTGGTCCTGGCAGCGTTTTCCCACTTATTGGTTTTTAAACATACTAATTTCTTGTGGATTAAGAGCCAGACATATTAAGCGAATTCATATCATCATTACATAAACAAATCAACAAAATTTATGAACTATAGCTTCAGGAAATCCTTGGGTATCATGAAAAATGGCCACATTTATCTCAAAATGGAAACATTTGCATGTTAAACTATTAAAAGGTACCTAAGAAACTATACATCAATCCAAATTTAAGCTGTATCACACCTCCCTTCAGTCCACCCATACAAATTCAATAAAAAAGCAGACCTAAGTTTTATCAGGGAAGGTCAGGACTAGAGTTGGGACTTTTTGGAAAAAGCTGGTCCCAGTCCCGACCAACATTTCTTGGTCCCGGCCTAGTCCCGTCAAGAAATATGTGGTGCTGGCCTGGTCCTGGCAGCCTTTTCCACTTGTTGGCTTTTAAACATACTCATTTCTTGTGGATTAAGAGCCAAACATATTAAGCAAAATCATATCATCACTACATTAACAAATCAACATTAAGTATGAACTACAACTTCAGGAAATCCTTACCTACCATCATGAAAAATGGCCAGTTATCTGACAATGCTCTCTGAGGAAACATTTGCAGGTTAAACCATTAAAAGGTAAGAAACTATACATCAATCCAAATTTAGGCTGCATCACACCTCCCTTCTGTCCATACATTAACATTCAATCAATAAGCATACCTAAGTTTTATCAGGGAATGTCAGGACACAAATAGGTACATTTGAGAACATCAAGAGATCCAGTCTGCAAAGTATGGCAGCAGGCCGGACGAGTCGCACCAGCCATCTAAAATTCTTGCACCACCATCCTCCAAAAAATTCGCACCAATCTGCCACATACCAGGGAAAAAATGCACCCATTCCTACCCCTACCATGCAATGCTACCTCAATCATTAGTCAGTTCATTAAGGGCTTTTTATAACGCCCCTACTGTGGCTTAATAGCCATTCAGCCATTATTTGTTTATTTGAAGGGTCACTAACTTCACAAATTCGCACCAGGTTGATACAATTCGCACCACTCGGTGCTGTCTCCAAGGGAACTCGCACCGACGAGATCTCGTCGAAAATGCCACACTTTGCACACTGGCTCAAGATCAAACCACAAAAGCACAGGAGCAATTTGACATCACTTTGCAGTTGCCATGTGACTAAAGAACTGTTTTTGGCTGTTTAAGAAGAATGATGCGAGTTGATACACTGGATGAGGGAACTGACAATTAATGTTTTACATACCTAGGTAGGTAGTTCTCCAAAAACAATTAGGTAAGCCCCCTCCGGTATTATGGTAATGTAACGGAAGTAAGCACAGGTTCAGCACAGGTTCAGCACAGCTCCATATTCAGTCCACGCTTAACTCATTACAAAAAAAGAGTTATTTCTGATCATAGAGGACACAAAAAGAAACAAAAAATATGTTTTTCGCATCATCTTTATCCTCCAAAGATAATCCAACCATCATTTTAGTCATGGGTCCCATAGGGGCCCCAAGAGGGCACTTTGAAAATTTTGGCGAATAGGGCAGACTACGTCAATTTTCTTCAAAATTGGTATAAAGCACCTTCATACCAAAAGGATAAATCTGGCTGAAGAACATGCCCGTTGCATTGATTAAGAGGGGCCCTAAAGGGGCCTCGAATTTTCAAAAACCAATTATCCACCAATAAATACAAAAAAATCATCCAATGATACCTATCATATGAAAGGGCTCGTTTTCCCAAAGATAATCCAACCATCATTTTAGTCATGGGGCCCATAGGGGCCCCAACTAGGGCACTTTGAAAATTTTGGCGAATAGGGCGGACTACTTCGATTTTCTTCAAAATTGGTATATAGCACCTTCATACCAGAAGGATAAATCTGGCTGAAGAACATGCCCGTTGCATTGATTAAGAGGGGCCCTAAAAGGGGCCTCGAATTTTCAAAAACCAATTATCCACCAATAAATACAAAAAAATTATACAAGATACCTATCATATGAAAGGGCCGTTTTCCCAAAGATAACCATCCATCATTTTAGTCATGGGGCCCATAGGGCCCAATAGGCACTTGAAAATTTTGGCGAATAGGGCGGACTACTTCGATTTCCTTCAAAATTGGTATATAGCACCTTCATACCAGAAGGATAAATCTGGCTGAAGAACATGCCCGTTGCATTGATTAAGAGGGGCCCTTAAAGGGACTCGAATTTTCAAAAACCAATTATCCACCAATAAATACCAAAAAATCATCCAATGATACCTATCATATGAAAGGGCTCGTTTTCCCAAAGATAATCCAACCATCATTTTAGCCATGGGGCCCATAGGGGCCCCACTAGGGCACTTCGAAAATTTTGGCGAATAGGGTCCCTGCCAACAAGCAGTAGTGGGAACCATAGGGGTATTGAACGGGCTAGGTGGGCACTTACGGGCCATGGGTTCAGGATGGGCCATTCATATGGCACCCATATGGTCTGGAACTGGTATTCTTGTGGGTCAAATGTTCACAAGGAAGATGGTATCGAGGTGGGCGTGCCAGGTGGGATCCATATAGGCGGTTGTGGTTTTTATATGGGCCATTGTCATCTATGCACGTGGTATGCTGGTGGGCCCGCGGCATGGTTTCCATGTGACTCTGTGATGGTATTGCTATGGGCCAGAAAAGGACTAAAAACTGTATTCAGACCAATTTAGAATCATTCCGTGATTTTCATGTATTGCTGACAAAAGCTTTTAATCTTACAACTTGTAAGTTACAAGTACCTGAAAGAGTGTCACCTCTCACCTATTCGCCCTTGAGGACGCAAATTTCGGGACCCTAGCGATACGATTTCAAAGGGCGGAAACTCCGCGTTTGAATTCATGTGTATGTATAGCATAACACTCTCGGCGCTGCACAGTGATGCGTCGCTTAGAGCATAACGCTTCTGTCTGAGCCATGGGTCCCGGGTTCAAGTCCCAGCAGTGCCTCTGAATAAGTTGATCTGATCATCTTAATGCCTCCTAACAAGGTGAATGCTGGTTGCGCTGTATAGCCTTGGCATTTGGTGCTCCCACTGACATAAAATGTCAGTGGGTATGCCGTCAAGAAATTCATCATCGGTACTGTAGCCTTTGGTCCAAAGTAAGCTTTAGTTCGCCGACAGTCCACCAGAGTGCAGTTAGTCGTCCAACCGTCAGAGGTAGGAGGCGCTCAATGATCGTCTTACGAATCTCCGGTGTGAGCTTTAGTTCGGCCAACAACGCATAGATGGCAGCACCATTCGAATTGAGGGTCCAGGCACGGGAGCACAAAGTTGCTGTAGGTATGTTCATTAGGCCGGGACGATAATATCAAATGCTTCCATTAATAGTCAAAACACCCGGGCGTAGGCATAAATAGAGTGGAAATCACAAACAAAACGGGATGAAGTCGCATCTTCCACCTCTTAAACATGAAAATCTAAGCCAACATTTTCACCTCCCGGCATCGCAGTCACCCTCACTGGATTCAAATATTACCCGTCCAATAAGGTCAGCAGCAAAAACTGTGGCACATAATATCTCTGAGGTTTATGAAAGAGCAGGCTTCGTGCAATGGAACTTAAGCTCAGACAAAACAAATGAGGAACCAGTTCTGATGAAAACGAACGTTTTTTTTGAAAGCCAACATCGCCACCAAAGTGAAGAACTGTAAAGCCCGTATCCTGCGGGCATACTTTTCAGTACGCTCGCCAAGCAAAGAACATAAGCGTATGGTGTGCTTCGTCTTAACACGCGCATTGACGGGGGTCTGAGCCATCTTCGCTTTGACGAGGGGGCGGGTACCCGCCCCCTAAGATCTCGAGAACCACGATAGGTAGTGAAAAACGGTAAACAGCTTTGGGTTGCCCATCCACTTCTCCATCGAAAATATTTGAACCATTTTTTGTCAGATCAAATTTAAGGTCTCGAGAGGTCAAAACATGCCGTAATAGGATAACATGTACATTAAGTTTTTTGGACATTAGGGGAAAGTGCCCATATTACGCACAGTGCCCAATTACGTACGAACGTTAGAAAACTCTCAAAAGATGGCAGCACATTGCAACAACAACCAGCTGACTGCCACTATCGCATTCTGCTGCCTTTCCTGTTTGAACGTGACACGGGAGGGACAGGACACCGCGAGCTCCAAGGTATTTATAACGCTTTTGCTAATCAGTATTATTTTCCTTGACCTATGAAAATGCGTCCATGTAATTTGCATGGTCTCACCTTTTCGCTTTTCGCCACAATAAGAAAACGACTAACGTTTGATCGGCGTGCGCTATTGGGGAAGGGAAAGGTGCTAATTTCGTCTACGATAATATCTTTGATATGCCATTTTTATCAGTCCAGATATGCGATGCAGAAGCTCGGCTGTGCGCTATTTGGAAGTGGTGCCCAATGACGCACGACTCATGCTGTCTCAATCCCGCACAGTTTGAATTATATATGATTTTTGCGTATGGTTTATTTTTTGCAATGTAAAATATGCGAAATGATGATGTAAATCGCTTGTTTTCCATGGGGTAAAAACGAATATTTAAAATAATGTATTCGTCCTTACTGGTGCTATAGCATATGACGCCGGAGTCAGGGGCGTCGCGATTTTCCACGCTCTCGATCTCAGATACGAAGTATTGAAGGTAAATGTGGTTCTAGTTCATATCATCGGAAATACGACGTCAAGACTATATCACAAGACAGTACTCCAGATTCAATTTGGCTCTATAAGTTTGGTACTACCTATAGGAAAATAATTGCTCTGGAATGCTTTTAAAGCCCATGGACGCCTGGGGTTCATGCACAGGTCTATTAGAAGCATACATGTATTTCCGTAGAGCACGCTAAAAATGCATGGTAAAAACCCACTGATGATAAGACGAATCAGCGCCCGGACGGTGGCTCCGGGACCCCGGGAGTGCCATAATTCACGTCCCCGCCAGGAGTGCGTCCGGTGGGAGGCATGTGTGCCCTGTAGGGGGCTGGACTGACTCATTTGAAATCCTTTAAATTTCTATCGAATTTTTTTAATTGGCCCGGTAGTTTCAAGGACCAGAGAGGGCTTTGAATAGACCTCCAGCCGCTACTGGGTGGTGGTAATAAATATCACTTGAAACGTTTGGTGATCAGCCCGCGTAATCCCTCATTCCATCTCCTGTGCACCTACCCGCACTGGCAATCATTTTGCAGCGGCTTTCTAGACGTGATTTTAATTTCCTTTCTTTTCCTTTTCCAGATCCCGTGTGCCTTGTCATGGCGCGTGTACGCCGCGCGGTTAACTGGACCCACAAAGGACTAAGCACGGCTGTGGAAAAAGTTCGAATGAAACTCCTAAGCCTGAGAAAGGCATCCCAGGTCTTCAATGTCCCCGTCCGGACAATTCGATACCACCTGAATGCCAACTTACGGGAGGCTCCAGGGAGACCGGCCGTATTCAACCGCGCTGAGGAGGCAGATCTGACAGCAAGGCTGAAACGTCTAGCTAGAATCGGCTACGGGGTGACACTTCCGGAAATCCAAAAGGTGGTGTTCGAATTTTGTGAGAGAAACGGCAAAGCTACTCCGTTCAAAAACGGCCTGGCTGGAAAGAAATGGCTCAAGGGCTTCCTGAAGAGGAATCCAGGTCTCTCAGTCAGGCAGTCAGAGAAGCTAAATTTTGCACGTGGGCAGAAAATGAACAGATCAACTGTCAGGGAATACATCAACCTTCTGAAAACCCGCATGACTGAACTGGGTATCATGGACAAACCTGAGCGCGTGTTTAACGCTGACGAATCTGGCGTGCAGCTGACTATGGGTAAAGCCCCTCGTGTCATTGCCTGTAAAGGTGACAAACGTGTGTACCAGCAAGTGCCCGCAGAGAAAGCTGAGACGGTATCAGTCATGGTGGCGGGGAACGCCTTAGGATCTTTCATACCTCCGATGATCGTGTACAAGGGAGCCAGGATGCAGCCACAGTTCGGTATGAAAATGCCGCCGGGGTCGAAGATCGCACTCAGTCAGTCTGGCTACTTCAACTCGTTTCTGTTCATGCAATGGTTGGATCACTTCGGTCGCTTTAAGCCCAGCGGCAAAGTCCTCCTGATAGTCGACGGCCATCGGAGTCATGTGAGTGAAGATGTGGCAGACAAAGCGGAGAAACTCGAAGTGGAACTGTTGTGTTTGCCGTCCAACACGACACACGAACTACAACCGCTAGATCGAACCTTCTTCGGTCCCTTCAAGACCTACTTCAATGCAGAGTTCCAGGCTCACCTGCGCACTCACCCTGGACAATCACTGAAGAAGGGGTCAGCCTTCGAGACCCTTCTGGCGGCGGCCCCCCAGAGGGCTTCGAAGCCATCGACTCTTGTCAATGGGTTCAGAACAACTGGAATGTTTCCTCCTTCCATGGCAGCAATCGATGAAGAGGCGTTCGCTCCTGCTGATGTCTCGGAGCGACCACTGGGCTCCGAAGAGCTGCTGGCGACGCCCCCAAGAAGCGTTGAAGACGAGCCAGAAGATGTCTTGGAAGTGTCAGACATATCAGAGAAGGCCGGATCTGAAGACCCAAGCTCTCAGGAACTGGAGCTGAGCACCACCAGTTTCGAAAAACTGCTAGCTACACCAAAGAGTAAAAGGGGACAGGTGAAAAGGAAGTCTATCAATAGTTCAGCGGTGGTGGTAACGAGGCGAATTTTTGAGCGTGAGAGCAAGAAGCAGAATAAGGAATCCTGTGATAAGAAAGGAAAAGACAAGAAAGAACGTGAGAAGCAGAAACAAATGGAACCGCAGCCATCCTCGTCCAGCAGTGTACTCTGCATTTACTGCAGTATGCGGTTTGAGCTCAGCTGCGAACAGTGGATCCGATGCAATATCTGCGGTGGGTGGGCATGCGTCCCCTGCACTGACGCACACCGTCACCAAAAGGCATGGGTCTGTGATCCATGTCGCCCTTGAGGCAACACACGCAGGTCCGTTCTGCGTAACTGCTTCTTTTCTGAGCAGTTTTATGCTTCTTGTATGCATTTGTGATGCATTTCGGTAGCTTCAGGATGATTTGGGCGGCATGGCAGGACATTTGCTCGTTTTCGTTCTGAGTCGTTTTCGTTCATCCTACGTCTGGATGATTTTGAAGTTAGTTAAGCAAAACAGGTTGATTTGTGCAATAAACCATTTTCGAACTGTGCTTTGTTTTATACATAAGTATCTGATCTTATAATCACTAGAATAATAAAATGCCACATAATTTTCCGACTTCAGCTTAAGAGCTTTAATAATAAATAATAATTGTTGGGGTTTAACGACGCACCAACTGCCAGGGTTATACGGAGTCGCAAACTCTCACCCTGTTGGGAGGGATTTGCGGGATCAGATCAACTTATTCAGAGGCTCTGCCCAGACCTGAACCCGGGACCTGTGGCTCAGAAGGCAGGCGCTCTACCACTGAGCCACGCATCCACTCTCAAGAGCTTTGACCTGGGGCGAAGGTCACGTGATAACTTACGTAGATCATGTTGCATATGGGTTGATTCATCTGAACAAGGCAACAGCTTGATAGCTGTACCACGTATATGTCTCCTTGACCTTAGGTGACCTTACAAGACTTTTACAGACGTCATTGACTAAATAGTTCATATGGGTCATACAAAATCGCCTATTATAACATCGGTTTCACAAGTTCTTGACCAAAATGAGCGGGAGCTTGTCAGCATGGCCAATTATTCGTTTTTCCCATTGACATACAAATATCACTGACCTGACCTGACCCTAGGTCACACATTCCAAAATCGGAAAAATACAAGTTGTCATGTACTTCTCATCGTATTTAGTGGTATGAATTTGATGTTCATCGGCTAAAAACTCTTTCGTTAATAGATAATTTAACGAGCTCAGAGTTGGTGCCACTTTGTGACTTTGTGACCTGACATGACCTAACCTGTATGCAATTTCTCCGGATAACATGCAGAATCGATCTTTGAGCAGCAATTCAAAGTTACATGAGGCTATCTTAAACCGTTTCGGAGCTATCGTAGAAAATATACGAGGGATCGAAAAAGACCCTCACTAGGGCAAGGAATAATAATGTGATGTGCGCTTTTTGGTGCGTTAGGTGTGCGTTATTGTGGCACTAGTTCCCTATTACGCACAAATGTAGACCTTCGGAAAATTAGTTGTTACCGAAAATTTAGACGATTTAAAATGTGGCTCTACTTTGACATCAATTAACAATTCACTAATCTATAAGCATTCAATTTTTTGATATCGTGACGCAAGTAGGTTCGCCGCAAAATAACTTTTTCCATTAGGTGTGCGTTATATGGGCACCTTCCCCTACATCTTAACAAGTAAAGATAGAGCAAAATAACTTGAATTGTATGAATTCCCGTAGCAAGCCTAATCGAATGATATATAATTTGACCTTGCTAGGTCAAATCAAGGATTTGGCCTAACCTGAGGTCAGGTCAGGGTCAAATTATAGAAAATGCATATCAGTAGAACTGCAAAACCAAGGCGAGTCTAATGAAGCTAAAATAAACGTTCTATCGCTATCCGTTACTAAGTTATATAGTAAAAACAATTTTTCCCATGTATTTCCAATGGAGAGATCATGCCTCGTACCTGACCTTAGGTTACCGATATAAAAAATACCGGAACATATTTTAGAGAACTCTGTGGGCCCATTATGTGATATGAGTTGCAATCGGATAAGTTCCCCCTGCTCCGACTTATGCTATCTTGAACTTTTTTTTGAGGTCAGGTCACTTGACCTGTACTTGTGACCTGACCTGAGATGATCTAACCTTAGAATTTTAACAGAAGTGGGAAGTAGAATTTTACAAATGGAGAGGGAAAAGGTATGCCAAGTACGGCGGCGTTACGCGCCGCCGTTTTTCTGCTATCTCCGAAAAGCCCGAGGGGGCGGTACCCGTCCCCCGTCAATGCGCGTGTTAAACCAGTATGCACCCGGTTGGTTCCACTACAGGACCCATTGGCGTATAACAGACGGCGCCCCAAACCTTATGTACCTTATCGAGCTATCCAGAAGACTGCCAAAGGAGGACCGTTCCATCGTCCAATCGGTACTACAAACGAAGGGAATACTGGGCTCATCCCGAAAACGTACTGCTTGCAATGCTAGCTGATGACCGTCCAAAGGTCAGAGAAGAGGCAGTGTGCAAGATTGAGGAGACCCGCTCGAGGTGCTCTGAGTCTGGAGTGGTGCGAGAGTTTAGAGTACCAAACATTCACTTCCAGGCAAAAGACTACGATCATCTGGTCGACTGGAAGAAGACGCCGCCGGCCCGGCCAGCAATTTGCACGGGCTGAGCTCTGGCTACGTCTGGCGGACCGCATTAGCCCATGCTGAGCCAGAGTTACGGGGAAATAATCACGAAATCAATAGTTCCACTTTGTTTGGGCTAAGACGGACTTTACTACGGCAGTTATCAACCTCTGGCTAAGCCATGACTGACTTGGGCTAGCTCAGCCCAGAAAGTCTGGAAAACTTGGGCATACCTTTGGCTAATTAGGGCTGGTATTAGCTAGGGCTTATGCACGGGCCGATTTGGGCTAGCTCAGGATTGGTCTTGCCGTCCAATATTTCTTTGGCTGGAGGACCATCTGATCTGCACATGCGCGAGAAGAATACGTACCGCGCAAGAAAAAATGGCTGTAGATTTTCGTGTCATCTCTTCAGTTGTGTGAACCTGTCTCCAAAGTTTAAAGGTGAGCATTTAGACTTCGACCAAAATCGTTGTAGTAATTTTGTTCCTGCTCTGCCAGATCTGGGAATGTTTTTGCATGTAATTTTGCATATACCTATTATATTCTTGGAATACTTTCGATGGAATCTGCTCCAACTGAATAGGCCGTTTTTCTTTACAGGTTCGCTCTAAGGATCCAGATCCGGGTGGAAACTCCTGAAGAGGTAAGCAATGCCGTTGATAATTATTTTAATTGTTATAAGCTATGCTGCTAGTTAATGCTTAGACGATGTCCGAGAGGAGGCTCAACCCTCTAGCCCCAGCGAAAGATTATCATGAATCTGCCACTGATGCATATACACATAAACACATAAATAGCTGTCCAAACCGTAGAATACATTCGAATTAATGTTTTCACAGGTTGAATATCTCGGTGGGTGGTGCGACCCGGCGGTCACCATCCAGCAGAACGTCCTCTATCTATACAAACAGCTCTTCGGGCCCGTACTGGTGAGCCGTCTCTCTTTAAAAGGCCGCAACGGGAAGGACAGCCTTGCAAGTTCCCGGCTCTTTGCCGTCATTCTCGGTAAGTAAAAGCGAGATTAAAACACTGCATGCATCATACAAAGCGATTACCTGCTACGTGCTGCAGATAAACACTGGAATCTTTAGAGACTAGACAGCATTTTCACATAGAAATCATTGATGTGAGCTTTGCATAATCGAAACCAGGAATGATATTGGGGTTGTGTCAAAATGAGCTCGACAAACTCGAGAAGAGTGTCAATAACTCCATGTTATCAGAGCTGGCGTAATGAAAGTGACCAGCCTCAAGTCGTAGATATATGGTTTAGCTGAGCCTTTTTCTTTTGTTTATTTATGTAATGAGCAATTAGTGCGGGTCATGTATCATTTATTTAATCATTTATTTGTAATTTATGTAATCATCCGAAACAAGTTTATATTAGCTTCATTCCCATCCTGGGGAGTGAAACTCAGATAAACTGGCAGCGAAACTAAGGTCTGATCCGTTTGAATAGCTGGAGTCCTACAGGTAAAATGATTTTGCACTACTTGCGTGGATGTCCCTTAAAGGCAGCAATCAAAGTTTCCGGATGGCTAGCAATTGGCAAACCCAGGACTTCCGACATGGGGGTTTCCACGCTAGCGGAAGGGGAAAGGGGCCGAGTGCTTGGACCAGATGGGCGCCAATTTTTGACGGTGCAACTAATCAATTGGTAGAAGTATATCAGGTTGGATATTGTTGCGGAACCCCCTGGTGCCGCCCTGCGTGGCGCACGGCGGCGCTTGTCCGAACCCCCGTGTGCCGTCCCGCCGGGTGGTCGCGCCCGAGCGGGACGTGACCTCGTTGGCTGCATGGCCGGGGTCTGGGGAGTCGCTGGGCGGTCGGCACGGGATTCGGACCCGCACTGACGGCCCGCAGTCAGCCAGTGATTCCGGCACGGGATTTGGACCCGTGCTGGCAGCTCTCGGCCTGCCTGTGATCCCGGCACGGGTGCGGCACCCGTGGAGTTGTCTATTGGTTGAACTGTGGGGGGGACCTGTTACTGTCCTGAGTTGTATTCATTTTTGCCAACGGAAATATACTTGGTTTATCCTGCTCAACGGGTTTTCCCCTACCAGGGCGTGCGTAACATTTGGTGTCAGAAGTGCTTTCCTAGGCGCAATTTTTTTCTAGAAAAATTTGATCAGCTGTATTTTTTCTTGGAAATTGACCTAAGCCATGCCTGGTGAAAAACGCCAGTTGAAAACTCGGGGGAAAGATTACGGGATTGGTGGTGAACCCTCCACGGAGGTTCAGCCCTCCGGGTCTTCTGGTGCAGTCGTTGCAGATCCATCCAAAGAGGATGCTGGTGTTGACGAATCATTGATTAGGCATTGTGGCAGCATCAAGGAGTCAGGGATGGGAGATCTGGGACAGGAAATTGGTGGTGCTGAACCGACTGGTGTCATGAACGCACTGAGTGCCCTAAATTCGACGCTGACGACGTTCGGGAGGGCCCTAGGAGAGCATGCCGCACGTGTTTCAGCTATTGAGGAGAAACTTAGTGGCCCTAATTTCCGAGCCATAGGGAATGGCTCTGGAGAGCCACTGACTGAGGCGGATGCTTTAGCTCCTGTCGAAACCCAAAGTCGTGAGTCCAGAGGCTCTGAACATGTGGGGCGACACTTTGCAAGGCCCCAGGAGTTTGATGGCTCCTGCTCTTGGACTTCGTTCATTGCCCAGTTCGAAACAATCGCCACTGTCCACGGGTGGTCGGGGCCGGATAGGCTGGGCGAACTAGTGGGTTGTTTAAAAGGCCCTGCTCTTGAGCTGTTCGCCCATCTGCCTGCTGGTGAAAGGAATGACTACCATAGTCTCTCCGAAGCTTTGGGTGCACGCTTTGGCGTTGCAGGACAGGAAACCCTATTTCGCTCCCAGCTTCGGCGCCGAACACGACGTGCTGGTGAAACCTTGCCGTCATTGGCTCAAGACGTCGAACGACTGGTATCGTTGGCCTATCGGTCCGCAGGTCAGGAACTGCAGAACTCTCTGGCGAGTGATCATTTTGTGGACACCTTAGGTGATGTTAATCTACAGATTGCAGTTAGGCAGAGCCGCCCCGCTTCTCTGAGAGAGGCACTGACCAGTGCCTTGGAAATTGAGGCTATCCGGAACTCTGTTCACCATGGGGGAGTAGGAGCATCTCCTGCGGCGCTCATTCGTGCGGGGCATGCCGCTCAGTCCGTGCCCGCGGACACGGAGGTGCATACCAGTGATGCACCTGCGACGGAGGTGCTGCAGCACATTTTGCGTTCCCTTAAAGCCTTGGAAAAGGCAGTTGCTTCACCTGCGTCTGGTAGAGGCCGTGGTCGTGGATTAGTAGGGAGTGGCAGGGGATCCAGAGCCCCGCCCGCATGCTGGGAATGTGGCCAAACAGGCCACTTTCGGCGCAACTGTCCGAGGGTGTCCCATGACGATGGCAGAGATGCTTCGAGTCCGGGAAACTGAATGGGATCAGCCGTTCGGAGCGGCGGCTGGTCCATCCGTTCTCGGAGTCAGCTCCAGTGGCAACTCTGCGTGGAATTGGACTGGGTGACAGTCTTCATATCCGTGGCACTGTCAACGGGGTAACCACACCACTTGTGATTGACTCTGGTGCTAATCGCACACTGGTACGCAGCAACATTATTAGCAGAGGCGGGCTGCCAGGAATTCCAGACGGCCTTTCGGATGTCACTGGCCGCCGCACTCCACTGTATGGCCCAATAGAGATCAGTCTGTGCGTGAATGGAACCGATTATCGGCAAATGGTGTTCGTGGCCGATCAGTTAAGTGACCCAGTGATATTGGGTTTGGACTTCCTGCAGCATAACCACTGTACGTTGGATTTGGGCAAGGGTGCGTTATACATCAACGGTCAACAGATACCGTTCGAAGCAGGACCTGTAAGCCCAATATCTAATCGTATCCCTAAGGCTCTGCGGGTTAGGGTCATGACACCAGTGACTGTGGAACCGAGCACCGAGAGATTGGTTCAATGCAGATTGGTGGGTCCTCGTCCGGAAAAATCAGTGCTCCTTGAGTCTGGACCCCTTTCTCGATCTGGCCTTATTATTGGCCGTGGATTGTTTAATCCAGAGGCCAGGTCTGTGCCCGTGCTTGTCGCAAACGTAACAGACCAGCCCATACGAGTGCGAGCAGGGAGACTTCTCGGGGACTGTGAGGAAGTTGACTTTCCCGAGTCTCAAAGTGATAGCTCGGGGCAATCCAGAGCATTACCGGAACCTCTTCAGGATCTTCTCCGAAGATCAAGCCAAGGTCTCGAGTGCGGGCAGATGGCCCAGGTATCTGACCTGATAGAGAACTTCAAGGATGTGTTTTCAGCAGGTGATCACGACCTTGGTCAAACCTCGCTGGTGGAACACACAATTGACACTGGAGATAGTCGCCTGGTTAAAGTGACCCCACGTCGAATTCCAATTCACAAACGCCAGGAGGCTGAGGAAACTGTCACGAAACTTGAGCAGCAGGGGCTGATTGAGCCATCCACGAGTCCATGGTCATCAGCCCTTGTATTTGTCAAGAAGAAGGATGGCTCCCTGCGCTGTTGCGTTGACTATCGGCTGCTCAATGCTGTCACGAGGAGGGATTCGTACCCATTGCCCCGAGTAGATGCGACGCTTGATGCCCTATCCGGTTCCGCGTGGTTCGCAACGCTAGACCTCAAGTCAGGATACCATCAAATTCGTTTGGCCGAGGCTGATAGACCGAAGTCAGCGTTCTCTAGTGGCACTGGACTTTGGCAGTGGCGAGTAATGCCTTTTGGATTGTGTAACGCTCCGGCAACATTCGAACGTCTCATGGAAGCAGTGCTGTCTGGAATGCATTGGCGCTCGTTACTCGTTTATCTGGATGACGTCATCGTGTTTGGCAGAACTTTTGAGGAAAAATTCAGTCGCCTGAGGGAGGTTCTCAGCCGGATGAGAGGGGCCAACTTGAAGTTGAATCCAAAAAAATGTTCGCTTTTTCGTAGGGAGGTGAATTTCCTCGGTCACGTTGTATCCGCTGAAGGTGTAAAAACGGACCCTGATAAGACAAGGGCGGTAACGGAGTGGCCGATCCGATCTGATGTAAAGGAGCTTCGAAGCTTCTTGGGCTTATGCTCTTATTATCGACGCTTCGTCAAGGATTATGCCACGATCGCGGCACCACTCCATGCACTTACCAGGGCCAATGAGCCATTTGAATGGTCCCAGATATGTAAGGATGCATTCGCGGAGCTCAAGGCGGCGCTTTCTAAAGCACCTGTTCTGCAGTACCCAAACCCCAACGAGACATTTATCCTTGATACAGATGCAAGCGGATGTGGTATTGGAGCAGTCCTCTCGCAATCATCTGAAGGGGTGGAGCGAGTGGTAGCTTACTATAGCAGAACCTTCTCAGGTCCAGAGAAGAACTACTGTACTACCCGTAGGGAGCTCCTCGCTGTGGTTGACGCAGTTCGCCACTTCCATGCTTACCTATACGGGGCTGAATTCACAGTCCGTTCTGATCATGCGGCACTACAATGGCTGCGTAACCTGAAAGACCCAGAGGGTCAACTCGCTCGCTGGCTAGCGCGGCTCGGACAATATAAGTACGAAATCATACATCGACCAGGGGAGAAGCACGGTAATGCAGACGCACTAAGTAGGCGACCATGCGGAAGCAACTGCGGGTATTGTGGCCGACGTGAGGTGGCCGCTCTTAGCCAATGTCGAGCCACCTCTATTGTGCTATTGCCGGAGGATGTGCAGGACATCCGTACTGCTCAAAGGACAGACCTTGACATCGCTCCGGTGATGAAGTGCTTGGCGGAGAGCCCCCAGAGACCAAACTGGGATGATGTTTCTGTTTGGAGTCCTGTTTCGAAACAATATTGGGAGCAGTGGGAGCAGCTTAGACTGGTTGGAGGAGTTCTGCAGAGACGGTGGGAGTCCAGAAGTGGTCTCGACGTATCCTGGCTCATCGTAATCCCCAGATCTCAGAGACAGTCTTTGTTGAGTGAAGCACACGGATCAGTGTCGTCAGGCCATTTCGGGGTGAAAAAGACCCTGCGACGACTTCGTAAACAGTATTATTGGGTAGGCATGCGGCGGGATGTTTCCGAGTGGTGCCGGGTCTGCGAGGTCTGTATGGCCAAGAAGGGGCCTCATCGAATTCCCCAAGCGCCACTCCAGGTAGTCAGAGTCGGCGCGCCCTTGGAAAGGGTGGCTGTCGATGTTGCCGGGCCATTCCCAGTGTCTTCCTCGGGAAATCGATACGTGGTCGTGGTGATCGATTACTTTACCAAGTGGCCGGAAGCTTTTGCGCTTCCCAATCAGGAAGCTAGCACCGTAGCTAAGGCACTAATTGATGGGTTCTTCAGCCGTTTCGGAATTCCGCACGAGATTCACTCCGACCAAGGGAGAAACTTCGAAAGTGCTCTCTGGCAAGAGTGCTGCAAGCTTTTGGGTATTCGGAAGACACGTACGACACCTCTCCACCCCGAATCGGATGGGATGGTGGAGAGGTTTAACCGTACACTGGTGCAGGAGCTGGCAAAGCGCTGCCGTCACGGGCAGAGTGAGTGGGATCAGCACATTCCAACTATACTGATGGCCTATCGCTCTGCGGAGCATGAATCCACGGGGTACACCCCTGCTCAGCTAATGCTGGGACGGGGCCTCCGGCTTCCCACCGACATGCTCATTCAGAGACCACCTGATGAGCTACAAGACCCGGTGTCCACAACAGAGTTCGCTAAGTCCCTGCGAGATCGAATGATGGACGTCCGTAAGCAGGTCTGTGAAAACCTGAAGGTGTCTGCCGATTCTATGAAACAGAGGAAAGACTCAAAGGCATCCTTGACACCCCTGGAGGCGAATGACTACGTCTGGCTGTACAATCCCCGGCGAAAAAAAGGCCTCAGCCCAAAACTGATGTCTCCGTGGGATGGTCCGTACATGATCACTAAGCGTCTCTCTGCAGTAACCTACAGGATACAGAAATCCAGTCATACCAAGCCTAAAGTTGTGCACTTTAACCGGTTATGGCGGGTCAGGGGTTCCCCCGAGTTTACTTGGGGAAAAGCTGCTCCAGATGGTACAGCAGTAGAGGGTGGTGAACCTGTCCTTGATGGGGAGCAGATCGGTGGAGCGACGCCTTCGTCTGTTGAGTCCCATGGAACGCCCAGTGCTGACCTTGGAAATGACAAAGATGGGATTGATCCCGCTTCAACTGCGTCAGTAACCAGGAACGAATCCTCAAGGAGTGGTGATTCTATTGGGCCCCGCAGGTCGTGGCGCCGCCGGAGACCCCCCAGAGTATCTAGCATATCACTAGAGCCAGTGGATATCATCGATATGTTTCGTGGGGAGGTAATGTTGTGCTAATTGTCGGGTAACATGTGATGTTTTGATTTGCGTCGTGGGGAATAATCTTGTGTCAATTTCTGTGCAGCATGTGATGTTTTCTTGTTCGATCTTAACTGTTGATTTGCACCGCAGATGCCCTGATCATGATGGACAATGTCCTGGAGCTCCATGAGACCACAGGGGGATGGCTCGAGGCGCGGCGGCGGCCCTCAGGGACTCGGGAGGCAGCGCTGTCCCAGGGACGCGTCAGGTGCCCGACTAACGGGAGATTTCGACCCCTTGGCCAGGCGGGGCCGACCGGGAAGAAGGGAAACGCTTCCCGAGACGGTTTGCTGGGACGGCATCAATCTCTCCCCGGTGGCTACTGGAGGGCGTTGCCGGGCCGGAGACTCCCGCCCTGGCTGGTTGTCCAGCATGGTGATGAGCTATGAGTGCACCAACAGCTTGTGAACCTGTTTGTCGTCTAATTTGTGATGGCGCTAGAGTTTAGAGTGTGTATAATCTTTCGGTGTATTTTTCGAGGTCGAAAAGGCCAATGAAGAGGGGGGTAGTGTTGCGGAACCCCCTGGTGCCGCCCTGCGTGGCGCAGGGCGGCGCTTGTCCGAACCCCCGTGTGCCGTCCCGCCGGGTGGTCGCGCCCGAGCGGGACGTGACCTCGTTGGCTGCATGGCCGGGGTCTGGGAGTCGCTGGGCGGTCGGCACGGGATTCGGACCCGCACTGACGGCCCGCAGTCAGCCAGTGATTCCGGCACGGGATTTGGACCCGTGCTGGCAGCTCTCGGCCTGCCTGTGATCCCGGCACGGGTGCGGCACACGTGGAGTTGTCTATTGGTTGAACTGTGGGGGGGGGACCTGTTACTGTCCTGAGTTGTATTCATTTTTGCCAACGGAAATATACTTGGTTTATCCTGCTCAACGGGTTTTCCCCTACCAGGGCGTGCGTAACAATATATTATCGCCATTGCGCCGCTACTCGAATTCTTGGAGGGGCTGCACCCCTTCAGGGAGAGCCAAGAACGTTTCAGGATGCAGAGGCTATTTCAGGGGAGCCGAGTCGGAACGGGAAGGCAAGTGGTCCCATGCCCCTCCTTGGACCCAATGGTGGTGGAGGGTCCGTATCTGAGGGCGAGACATTGTATTTTGTTGCAGTCAACGCCACAGGGCCAGTAACCTTCGCCTTTGGCAGCTTGTCTCCCTGTCCCTCTCCCGGTGGCACGGCCCATGTCGTAGATCATGCCATCCCATCCCTGTATTACAAAGTTAAATCTCCCAAAATTAAAGTTTTATTCTATCTGCCCTCCACAGAGACCCTGAAGCGAAACGGAGCCGACTCTTTGCGCTCCGGAGTCTGCAAAGCAGTATCAAGATGGCTCTCGGGAAGCCGGGACCGGAACGGAGGACGCGCACGGCGCATGAGGAACCGTGCGCCAGAGGACTGGTCTGACAGGCAGACCATGCCGATAGCAGACCATGCCGACGTGCAAGAACCCAACGAGGTGTGCCAACTGCAGTACACGCAGTTGTGAGTTATGGGTGATGTGTTGGCTTAGTTTGCCGAATCCCAGGTTTTTCCATGTTTAATACATGCACATGTACCATGATGTTTTTGATAATGGTTTTAACGTAGATGAGACCAAAACTCTACCGATGCATGACAATACTTTCTTCAAAAGTATGAAAAAACCAACATCATCGCTTGAGCTTTTACACGTCAAATTGAATCTTGCACCAGTGCTTGTCACAATATGTTAACCAGTTTCTTCCAAACAAGGAGCACAAATTCCTTTTAATTTTAGACGGGACATTTTCTGCTGGACAGCAGGCTGCAGATTTACTGGGCCCTCACGTTCATGTCGAAGGTGATAGATACTTATGCTTTAACCGAGACTCGAGGCTACTGTGGAGGACGGACACTTAAGATGCTACTTTAAAAACTGAACAATTTTTTTAGTTTTGACGTGTATTCTATGTACCATGTATCTCATGCTTCTAATTGACGATAACTTATATCTCGGCCTCACAGCCGCAATGAAGTCTTCTAGGAAAAAACCATACTGAACCTTCGACCCGAGATGGGCGTGCGTGGTGTTTGTTCGGTTAGAAGGAGCTATGATGAGGCTCGGTCACGTGACCTGTGATCTGGCCGGCCCAGTCGGTGCGGGGCCGGCCAGACGCGTGCAGACTAGTGCCAAGGGCGGAGCGCCGTGCCGGCACTGCCGAGACTGTGTGTGCACTCAATAGACACTGAAGTGAGGCGACTCTTTCTATCGGTCACGATCAGAACATGGCGCGGTCGGTTGGTTTCTGTGATCTACATATTGGCTCCCAGTGATTTAATCGGTGCATTGTGTGCCTAACATGTGGACTCTGTGCGCAACGCCCGTCTGCCGTGTTCTCTAGGGTGACGTCATCCCCTGATTGCGCGTCAGCTGTTGAGGATCGCTGATCTACTTCGACCTAACACTCGCCCGCCACCTGTGTTCAGTAGCCGAGTGGTCTGGAGCGCGGAGCTCTGGACCTGTACTGCGAGTGAGATCTGGGTTCGATTCTCGGCGCTGGCTGTTGCTTTTCTTTCAGTAGCAATGGAAAGCCTCACGGCCGCGGTCAGCAGCCTGACTGAGCTTGTACGTCAACAGGTAGAGATAGCCAACCAGCGGGAAGAGAGACTGGAAGCTTTCGCTACTGCACAGGCTTCCACATCTCTTCCTATAACAGCAGACGGACATCAAAATGCAGCGCCTGCACCACGCCCGAGACTGCCCGCTACAGCGACACCGGTGCCACACCTGTCTGGCGGTGCCAGTCTTCGGGAATTTTCTACTTGGCGTGAACGGGTGCAGGGGTACATCATGTTGACTGGAGTCGATCAGCTCTCCACAGTTGAACAGCGGGCAATGCTGTACTCACTGGTGGACGACGAGTGGCATCGCGTCATCAAGCATGGACTTGATGTTTTGGAAACGGCCAGCCTGCACGAGGTTGTGTCCGCCATGGAGACTTACCTGAGAAGCCAGCGCAATGTGATTCTAGACCGCCGAGATTTCTTCCAGCGAAACCAGGCGTCTGATGAAAGTTTTGACGATTTCTTAATAGCCCTGAAAGAAATATCGCAATTTTGCGATTTCTGCACTCACTGCTCAGAAGATCGCCTTCGCGACCGTATTATCACGGGGCTGCGTGACGAGGCGACCGTTCAAGTTTTACTGGCGGAGAAAAATCTGACTTTCACACGGACTGTTGACATCTGCCGGGCGCGTGAAACCGCTCAGTCCAACGCATCCGCCATCGCTTCGGATCACATCAGCGCTGTATCAGCCTACCGGCGTGCACGCCAGCCCAGCCACAACAGGAACGCCGCCCCAGTGGGCAAGCGCTGTGGCTACTGTGGCGGTAATTAGCATCCTCCGGAGCTGCTATCGACCTGCCCAGCCCGAGACCAGAGGTGTGCAGCATGCGATACCGTAGGACATTTTTCCTCCGTCTGTCGCCGGCGTCGATCCCATGCCAACAGCTCGAGCCACAGAAGGGATCCTCCCGAGGTGTCTACCCGGCCTCCTCAGCCTGACAGAGGGAGGCGGCGGGAGCGCTCACCGTCCCCGGGAGGCACGCGCCTGCACGGCATACGTGTCCAGGGCTTAACTGCGCACCGCACACCGAAGGTTGATATACAGGTACAACATGACCGAGGAAGTGCTGTTGTATCCTGGATTCCCGACTCGGGAGCAGAGATTTGTGCCATGGGCCTCGATGAAGCCAACAGGATCGGGGTAGATCTCCACGCCTTGAAGCCTCCCTCGGACCGCTTATTTGGAGCTGCAGGAGAAGAACTGCACTGTCGAGGCACGTTCCAGTGTTCCCTGACACTGGGCGAAGAAACTGTGTCAGCTGTCACAGTCTGTGTGGTTCCCCATGTCAACGGCGCGCTGCTATCGTGGTTCCACTGTGTCGAGCTTCGTCTGTTACCGACCGACTTCCCACGACAGATCAGGCGAGCAAGTGCTCACCCTCAGCTGGACGTCAGTAAGGGAAGCAACGGGGACGACAACGCCTTCAACAGAGGCGCGAAACAGAGCCAGTCTCTGCCCACGCACAGCATGGAGGACTCCTACAGTCAGAAAACAGTCAGATCCCACCGGTCAACATCAGCTGCGCCCTACTCAGCCTCCATCTCCTTCAACAGCAAGGTCAAGAAGGAGACGCCGCCTGAGGGTCAGAGAAGTCGCTCTCAGGGACAGGGACGACGCTCGTCATCCGTGCCAGTCGGGTCGAGGCAAGATAAGTACCCCGTTTGGCTTCCTGAACAAGGCGAACCCTCTTCAGCTGTCAAAGAGGAGCACCTGAACATGCTGAAGGCCGCTTTCCCTGAGGTCTTTGACATGGATCGACCCCTGCGTGAGATGGTAGGTGGTCCTATGAAGATTGATTTGAACGATGACGCCGTTCCATTCGCCATCACATCCGCTCGCTCCATACCCTACGCATGGCGGGACAAGATTAAAAAGCAGCTGGACGACTTTGTGAGGGATGACATCATAGAGGAGGTCACGTACCCCACGCCATGGGTACACCCACTCGTTCCCGTGCCGAAGAAGCCTGCTGAAGGCACTGACGGTGGTCCAGTGGACGTCCGTTTATGCGTCGATCTTACGATGCTCAACAAGCACGTTCGACGTGGCGTTCATCCTGCCCCGTCATCGCAGGACCTTGTCACTGGCATCAATAAGGACAGCAGGTTCTTCACGAAGATGGACGCAAAGAACGGCTATATGCAACTGTCAATCGCAAGGGACTCGCAGGATCTCACATGCTTTCTTTCGCCCTGGGGGCGGTATAAGTTCAAGAGAGCGCCCCAAGGTCTGTGCTCATCTGGAGACGAATATAATCGTCGCGGTGACCTTGCACTCGCCGGCATACCGAGGACATGCAAGCTCACGGACGACATTCTTGCTTACGATGCAGATTACTCGTCTCATCTACAGCATGTGATTACCATTCTGGAGAGATGCGCTCAGCATGGAATCACCCTCAACCCTCGGAAGCTGCAATTCGCCCAGTCAGATATAGATTACTGCGGCTACCACATCAGCGCTGACGGCTACACTGTGGACAAACGCAAGCTGAGCGCAATCACAGATTTTCCCACGCCGCAGAACCTGACGGATTTGCGCAGCTTCATGGGCCTGGTCAATCAGCTCGGCTCGTTCTCGACCGAGACTGCCAGTACAGCAGGCCCGCTGCGTGACCTTCTGCGACCTCAGAACGAGTGGTGCTGGACCGAGGCTCACCAGGCGGCGTTCGAAGCGGTGAAGGCCTCGCTGGTGAAGCCACCTGTTCTGGCTTTCTTCGAGCCCGGCCTGCCCACTGCACTCCATACCGACGCTACTCGTCTGCATGGCCTGGCATATGCCCTTCTACAGCTCCAAGATGGCCACTGGCGTCTAATCCAGTGCGGCTCTCGGTTCGTTACAGAAGTGGAGTCCAGATATGCAGTTATTGAACTGGAGATGTTGGCCATTACGTGGGCTTGTAAGAAGCTCCACACATATCTGGCCGGCCTGAAGGGCTTTGACCTGATCATTGACCATAGGCCTTTAGTTCCGGTCCTCAACCAGAAGTCGCTTGCTCAGACAGAAAACCCTCGGCTCCTCAGGCTGCGAGAGAAGCTGGTGCCTTACCACTTCACAGCAGTATGGAAGTCTGGGAAATCGCACTGCATCCCGGACGCTCTGTCCCGGGCGCCAGTGACTGACCCAACTGAGGAAGACGAAGAAACTGAATACGACGTACATCACCAGATCCGGAGCGTCCTTCTGGCCAGCGTTCGGGAGTTGAACGACAACGGCAGTCCGCCGCCTGTACCGGATTTGATGATCGAAGAAATCCGCTCAGCCGCTCAGAACGACGACGACTACCGGGCCCTCACACAAGTAATCAAGGATGGATTCCCCGACCACAAAACGGACCTGCCGTCAGGACTGCAGCCGTATTGGTCGGTGCGTGATAGCCTCTCCATCGACGACGGTATCATCTTGTGTGGATCACGGCTGCTGATCCCACGGGCCCTTCGGCGTGACATGCTGAAGCGGCTGCATGCCAGTCATCAGGGCGTGGAAAGAACCAAGCGCCGCGCTCGACAGACCGTTTACTGGCCCGGTCTCAGCCAGGATGTGCAGAATACCGTGTCTGCATGCGCTGCATGCCGGAAATATCTTCCAGCTCAACAAAAGGAGCCATTGGAAAGTGACCCGGAACCTTCGCGAGTTTTTGAAACTCTATCCGCAGATTTCTTTTCGTATGCAGGGAAGTCATTCCTCATATGCGCGGATAGACTTTCGGGGTGGCCGATCGCGGTATCATGCGGTAGAGAGGCCACTGCCAAAACACTTGTCCGAACTCTACGAAAAGTGTTCGCAGCCACTGGAGTCCCAAACTGCCTCAAATCTGATGGCGGTCCAGCCTTTACGGCGCGCTACACGCGCGATTTCCTAAAGAGATGGGCCGTCGAGCACCGTGTGTCATCCCCACACTATCCCCAGTCAAACGGGCATGCGGAGGCGGCTGTAAAAGCTGTCAAACGCCTAGTGCAGAAGTGCTGCCCTGGCGGCGACACTGACAACGACGAGTTCGCACAAGCACTTCTGGAATTACGGAACACACCGCGGGCTGATGGACGATCGCCCGCCGAACACCTGTACGGCCATCCAATAAGGGCAGTCGTGCCCATGCACCACACTGCTTTCTCACCCAGGTGGCGACAAGCTGCGGACGAGCTAGACAAGGCTGCTCACGCCAGTCGTGAAGCAGTAAAGGAGCGATATGATTCCACATCGAAGCCGCTGGCTCCACTACGTGTCGGCGCTCACGTCTGCATCCGGGACCCCCGCACTGGCCTTTGGGATAGGACAGGGGTAGTTGTGGCTATCGGACACCGCCGCACATACCTCACGAAGTTGCCGAGCGGCCGTATCCTCTGGCGAAATCGCCGGTTCCTACGACCATGCTGCCCACCAACCCCCTCAGCGAGAACACTGCCAAGACCACTGGCAAGCAGCTGCTGACGCCCGACGGTGCCATCCCGCCACCTACTGTAGCTGCCTCACCTCCGGAGCGCCCCCTACCGGCTCTCCCGGCGCCTCCATTACCGCCAAAGCGTGTCAGTTTCGCTGATCAAGCGCCATCGAATAATTCATCTCGGGTTTCACCGCGTCGTAGCCAACGCCAGCGGAGAGAACCCGACCGTCTCGTCGTCGATCCCTCAAAGAAGTCGTATGCGTAATCGACTGGGAGGGGGTCGGGTATGTGTTTGGGTGTGGTTTGCTTCTTATGCGTGACACCGTTTCTTTGGTTAATTTTTCACCGAGTTATGTGCGGGATTATTACTTTTGTTGCCCAACAAGATTGGCTTGCCCCTATCAGCCGCCTCAGTCAATTGGATTAGGTGGAATCATCACTAGGATCAATAGGTTCAATAGGATTGGAATAATCAGCTTATTGGATTAGCTTCTTATTAGCTCATTAGCTATGAGATTTGTCCCTATCAGCTGGCTCAGTCAATTAGCTTATTAAGTGGTTGATATATAACTCAGGGGGAGGTGTTTGGTTAGAAGGCGCTATGATGAGGCTCGGTCACGTGACCTGTGATCTGGCCGGCCCAGTCGGTGCGGGGCCGGCCAGACGCGTGCAGACTAGTGCCAAGGGCGGAGCGCCGTGCCGGCACTGCCGAGACTGTGTGTGCACTCAATAGACACTGAAGTGAGGCGACTCTTTCTATCGGTCACGATCAGAACAGTGTTTAGATTTATCACAGTACAAGGTAATTGAAAATAATGCATACTTATTTTACGTCCGTATTATTCTCAGTGATCCCGTAATCTGCTACATTAAACGCGTAAGTCTTAAAAGTTTGAAGTGTTGTTTTGAGCGTGATAGTCATGATGAATATGCTATATAAAATTAACCGGCAATCGCTCGTAATATAATGTAATTGAAAACGCCAAAGAGTATATTACTCTTTGGCGATTTCAATTACATTATATTACGAGCGATTGCCGCTTAATTTTATATAGCATAATCATCATTAAACGCGTAGTGGAACAACTGCATTTCGCTGGGTAGAGGCCAAAGTACGCCCATGCTATGCCAGATCGGGGCCATACAATTTCAACACAGAAATTAAGTACGTTGATCTTGGGCTAGCTCCGAAACGCTACACTTTTGACGGGCCTCACCAGAGTAAGCCACAGCTTTTGCCAGAGCCAGCCCGTATTACGCGTGCATTGGGCCCTAGTAATTCAGCATTGATATTGCTTTGGCTGAACTATGGCTAACACGGTCATCTCCGCGTAGTTTGGGCTAATACGGGCAAAATCTGCCGCGCCACTGCTCTGGCCCAGTACGGGCCCAGACCTGGCCGCACTACGGGCCGTTGTGTCAACTCCCAAGCAAGAATGTAGAAAATCCGTGCTTTGCCGGGGCAGTTTTGCCAGAGTAAGCCAGACTGCACCCTGGTCTGGGCCAGAGCAAAATTGCTGGCTGGGGGTGAGAGAGCCACCGTTCACGAGCAAAATGACCCAGAAGGATCTGGAGATGGTGAAGATGGTCCCTATTGATTCACCTGATCTGCCGTGCCACTCTCAGGGGGTGGAGCGTTGGGTTTCGGAGGTCACGCATGCTTCTGACAAAAAAGCAGGACACGACGGTCGCCATCGGTTTATATTGTCACGCTCTGCCTCTCGGAGATGTCTACCGAGAGTTGAGCAGAAAGGCGACTTTTTAAATGGGCCTCACCTGAGTGAAATGATTGCACTTTGGTGGATGTGAGATTGCTTTTGCTTGCCGTGAATAAAAACGTTCAAAAACAAGTGTTTTCATCCAGATTTACGTGAAAAGTATCGTATTGAGGGCAATAATTAACGAGACATAAAAGCTTGATGTTAATCTTCTATTTGAATCCTGAAATGTATGGTGACTTCAACGCTTACCGTAACTGAAAAGGTAAGTAGAAAAGGTAAAATAGGAGGTGGAAGATGATATTTTTTGTTTTTTTCTTGTCTCAACTTCTGTACCTTTGCCCGGGTATTACGGGGATTAAAGGAGCGATCCTGAACGAAAATATTATTTTCGGCCCGGACTAATGTTCATGGTACTTGGTCCCAGGTGTTCTGCGGAATCGGCCACGGGGTTAAAACATTTTATGGATTTTGTGGATCACATTCATTTGGCTCACTCCCAGCCAGCACAATCCTCATTTGCAAGCTTTTATAGGGAAATGGAGAGAAAGCTCTCCTGTTCTCAAAATTTTGATTCCTGCACCGGCAAGTTGGATTGGCCTTGATGCCATCAACCTTCGTCTCGGCAGTGGTCCTAAAGAAAAATACATATTTAAGCGAGCACAGATTGTATGCTGGATTGAGAGGGCGTCTGAATGGCGCCAGGTGAAGGTCTAAAAAGTATGAAGATTCATTTGATTGTCTTGTAAACAATTTTGAAGCCGAGACCTGGTGTGTTTCTTCGCTGGCTCATTTTTATTATTGTCGAAATGGCTGGATTTCCAAGCTAATAGTTGAAGTGCCTTCGTTCTGTTTTATTGACATCGTTTTTATGTACATATATTTTTGGAATAAAACAGATACTCTTTAATGGGGTATAAGCCTAAACCACCATTCTCACATCATCATATCCACGTAGGTCCCATCATACCTACTAAGCTTATCTCAGCAAAGTCCCGGCCGAGACTAGTATCGGATCCAACAGTACCGGGATATCGAGACCGGGACTGTAGTACCGGGATACTGGGATTTGAATCCCTCTTCCCAGGGGGCACTTCCCCCCCCATCGGTGCCGGAGTGCTCTTTGATTGCCAGGCCTTATATCCCGATTGGGCTGTGCCACTCGAAACTTAGCGTTCTGTGCCTTTGAACCTAGATGCAACTATAGTTGGACTGCATGAAGTGATTTTAACTATTGCTTGACAATTTAGTATCTGTTTTGGTCAGCTAGGGCATTCTGTCGCATTTCCAAGCACCCGGGAAGAGCATGGGCACCTAATCGGTGTGCACCTAATGCCTCATCGTCGCCAAAAACCGAATGGGCGAAGTTTATCTGGTGCCTCATGAGCTCATCTGGTGCCCCCTGGGCGCTGGTCTTGGCCCCTGGAGCTGACCACGTGCCCTCTGAGCTGATCTGGTGCCCCCCTGAGAAGATCATTGTGCCTCCTGAACCTATATAATGTTATCTGAGTTAATATGATGCCTCCGAGCTTGCCGGGTGCCCTATTAGCTGTTTTAGTGTATGTACCTTGAGCTGATCCGGGGCCCCTGAGCTGATCTATTGCTTCCTGGAGTTGATCGAATGTCCCCTGGGCCAGCATAGTACCTCTTGAGCTGAGCAGGTGTCCCTTGAGCTGGTTATTGATGTCTCCTTAGAAGGTCTGGTGCCCATTTAACTGGTCTGGTGAGCTCTGAGCCGATCTTGTGTTCCCTGAGCTGATATGTTGCTCCTTGAGCTGATCTAGGCCCCTGCTCTTGTTTGGGGGGTAGGAGCTGGTCTGGCCCCCCGAGCTGATTGATCTGGTGCCCCTCTGAGCAGGTATGTTGCCCTAAGTTGAACTAATGCCCCCTGAGTCGATCTGGTGTCTCCTGAGCCATCATTATGCCTTGAGCCCATCTGATGTCCTTTGAGTCAGTCTGGTGCCCCCCTGAGCTGGTCTAGTTCACTGTAACCTGATCTGGGCCTCCTAAGTTGATTATGAAATTGCCTGAGCAGCTCTGGGGCCCTGAGCTGAGCTGGGCCCATCGAGGCTAATGAGGGCCTCTGAGCTGGTATGGGGCTTCTGAGCTAATTAAGTGCCTCATGACTTGGTCTAGTATCTCCGAGCTGAACTGGACCCCGAGCTGGTCGTGGAGCACTGAGCTGATCCCTTGTCCCCTAAGCTGATCTGGTGCTCTAGGGGCCGTTCTGATGTGCCCTGGGCAGCTCTAGGGCTCCCGAACTGATTGAGCCCCAAGTTGGTGATGGAAATCTGAGCTGATAAAGGACTCTTGAGCTGATTCAGTGTCCCTGACTTGATCTGGCCCCGGGCCCCTGAGCTGATCTGGGACTGAAGAGCTGATCTGGGGCCCAAGAGCGGATCTGGGCCCTGGGGGGAGGGGGGCACCCTGACTTGGTATGGGCCCTGGGGGCACCTTGGGCTCTTCTGGGCGCTGAGCTTGTGAGAGCTCCTTATGTTGGCTTGAGGCCCCCCAAGGTGACTTGGCGCCTTAAATTGGTCTAGGGCTCCTTTAGCTGGTTCAAAGACCTATGAGCCATCTGGGACCTATTGACCTATTCTGATTACCCCATCTCTGGGGGAAACTGAGCTAGTCTAGTCCCTGGGCGAAACATGAGCTGCTCTGGGGGGTGGGGGGGGGGCTGTGATCCCCATCAGGGGTCCCCTGAGTTAGTCTTGAATAAACAGAGAATAAAAAACGAGGCCAACTCCCATCATCTCGGGGTGGGGGACACTGAGCTAGTCTAGTCCCTGGGGACACAACTGGGGGAAGGGGCAGCTTTTCTGGAGAGCTGTGATCCTCAAGAGGGGGCTCCTATCGAGATGATATGTAGATATGTAGGAGATATGATTTCT
Source organism: Lepas anatifera (assembly GCA_034440635.1). Taxonomy (NCBI): domain Eukaryota; kingdom Metazoa; phylum Arthropoda; class Thecostraca; family Lepadidae; genus Lepas; species Lepas anatifera. Next base: position 27,916 of record JAOTON010000967.1, on the reverse strand, counting down.
GAGATGATATGAGGTGATATGTGGGGGGCCCCTATTGATATGTAGATGGGGAATAATAACGCAATGGAAACTCCCCTTGTAAAATGGAGCTAACGAGGAATGAGTCATCGCTAAAACTGCTTGTGATGCTTATGCACCCCTGATTATATGAATTGCCTGTTTTTCAGCTGGGTTCTGGGGAGGGTGATAGAAAGGTACGGGCCCCTAAGCTCAGAGCATAGTCCCCTAAACCAGGATTCATACTAATTCATATAAATGAATAACTAGGTTCTCAAAATTTTCAGCCCTGTCTACCTGTTTACCGTTTTTACTCTTACTGAGACCGAACGATCCTTGAAAATATGGAACTTTATAAACGCGCTGAAATATATATCCCAAAATATTCCGGTAGCAAAAATTTTACTCTTTCAATGTCACGAGGACACTCCTTTCATGGCTCTTGTGGTAGCCGCGGAGCTTAATCCGCGTTCAACCAGAGCTCACTCGTCATGACAAAACTAGTGGTCACCATAAATGAATTTTCAATTCAATTCTTAAAAAAACAACTATTGGAGCTTATATAAATAAAAACTGGTTTTTAAACTAGTTTCAGCCCAGTCACACCCTCCCCATCCGGAGCCGTCCGCCTGATTACCTTTCATTTGCCCCTGCGTTAAGCGATCGTTGAAAATATTGAACTTTATAGACGCGCTAAAAATAGGCATCTCCCCATTCTTCTCTCTCAATGACACGATGTCACTCTTCCTCCTCCCAAGGCCCTTGTGAGAGGTGCAGCACTTAATTTGCATTCAACCAGGCTTCACTCGGCATTAAATTGAATGTGGCACCTTGGTCGAATCCAGGAACTTAGTGGAATTAGGGGTATATTTAGCCGAAAATTATGGAACGTCCATGATTTCTCTGAAAAAATGTAAAAAATGTAGTTCAAGACAAATGACATTTTGAGTACCGGGTTTACGGCATGCTTTACAATTTGGCTATCCCAATTAAAACCACGTTATAAAGGTGCCACATTCCCGTTAAAAATTTATGGTAAATTGTACGAGCAAAACCAGTGGGCATAACAAATGAATCTTCGATCCCAATATGTCTTAGTTTGCGCACAGTGACAAATATCACTGGATCCCCTGATTTCTATGATGTTAAGTATTTCATGAGATGGCTGACTTGTCCTTAACACGCGCATTGACGGGGGTCTGAGCCACCTTTGCTTTGACGAGGGGGTGACGGGTACCCGCCCCCCCCTAAAATCTCGAGAACCACGGTAGGTAGCGAAAAACGGTAAACGGTAAACGTTGGGTAGCCCATCCACTTCTCCATCGAAAATATTTGGACCATTTTTTGTCAGGTCATATTTAAGGTCACGAGAGGTCAAAGCATGCCGTGATAGGGATAACATGTAAATTAAGTTTTTTGGTCATTACATCTGAACAAGTAAAGATAGAGCAAAACGACTTAAGCTATATGAATCCTCGCAGCAAGCCGAATCGAATGATATATAATTTGACCTTGCTAGGTCAAATCAAGGGTTTGACCTGACCTGAGGTCAGGTCAGGGTCAAATTATATAAATTTCATATCATTAGAACCGCGAAGCCCAGGCGAGTCTAATGCAGCTAAAATAAACGCTCTATCACTATCCGTTACTGAGTTATGCAGTAAAAATATTTTTCCCATGTATTTCCAATGGAGAGGTCATACCTCATACCTGACCTTAGGTTATCGATATCAAAAATACCGGAACATATTTTAGAGAACTCGGTGGGCCCAATATGTGATATGAGTTTCAATAGGATAAGTTCACCCTGCTCCGACTTATGCTATCTTAAACTTTTTTGAGGTCAGGTCACTTGACCTGTACTAGTGACCTGACCTGAGATGACCTAACGCTAGAATTTTCACAAAAGTTGTAAAAATAATGAGGAAAAGGGTATGCCAAGTACAGTGGCGCTACACGCCGCCATTTTTCTGCTGTCTCCGGAAAACCCGAGGGGGGCGGGTACCCACCCCCGTCAATGCGCGTGTTAAATCTACCCAAAACATTTGTGTTTGGCTACTTCCATATGATTTTGGTGGTATTAATTACCTTTTTCCGATTTTAGCCGAGTTTTCTTTCTCCATCAATGCTTGATTTGCATTTTTCTTGGACCAAATGTGCCCAAAAATTGATATAAACTAAGATATCGTAAGTAGCGTTAAAAGGTGTCATTTTTCTCCCAGGGTGCCCCTTAAAGGTGGTGTGTCCCCCCATACCAAAGCTCTGACTGCGCCCCTGCCCCCCCTTCCAACGCCCCTGGTCCCTTCCCAGTACAAAATTGGTGGCGGCGCTCCTGGCTTTACCTATATAGCAAAACCAAGGGAGCACAGTACAGGTGAAGACCGGCTATGAGTCATAGCTTTAGATGGTCATAGCCTATGACCATCTAAAGCTGGATGCAGTTGCCAAGATAAAATATACGTTCTAAAGTTTAAGCTAAAATATGCATTCTAAAGCTTAAGCTAAAATGAATAGGCTTTAAATCTAAATCTTAAAAAACTCGTATAACACAACAGGGGAAGCACCCCACAGTAAACGCATTTTTTGCAACTTTAAGTATATGGAGGGGGCACACATGGAGGCACACTGCCAACCTGCTCCTCAGTGGCGGATCCAGGGGGGGCAAAAAGGCAATTGCCCCCCCCCAAACGGAAAAGCTCAGGGCAAAACTATGTTTTTGCCCCCCAAAGCGATCGACCTCCTTTTTTCCCCGACTCCTTTTAAGTTTATAGGCAACATTTTGGTGCTTTAACTCTCAACTTCAAACAGAACCAGTTAAGTTCAGTTAAAATATCGGGCCTTGGATAGGAAAAAAAGGATCTTGAGCTCATATTTCTCAGCCCGTGACGTTTTTTTTTGCTTCTTGCCTCAAACACCCGTACCGGGAAGTCATATTTTAGCGCAATTTGGCGTTGCGCGACGTTTTTTTTTTTTTTGCTTTTCGACTTTGGTTTGCCCCTCCCAAACCGACCGGCTAGATCCGCCACTGCTGCTCCTCCCTCCCTAAATTCAAATCCTGGTTACGCCACTGGCTGATATGCAAGAAACTGCCGCGCTGAAGCGCGCGCATCAGCCAATTTCTGCATCTGCGGTTGGAAAAATACCAGTCTGGGCATTCAGCTGAATTCGCCGGCACGCAGTTTCATCCCCCTCATTCTTCCGGGCGATCGCCGAGACGCTGGGCTGGCACGTCTGCGGTTGAAAGAGTCAACACTGACCCCTGTCCTCCCCCGGCCTCCTGGGAGCGCAAACACGCGATGTGAGTGAATCGCACCTTCCAGACGGGTGTCCCCACGACCAGGTACGGGTCTCCTTTGTGTTTCTTGGCGCCATTTCACCCACGGAAGCATGTTTCCACTGCCCGGCCCGCTCATACCTGTTCCGTTTGGTGGCGCGCGACCCTGGGAAGTCGCGCATCAGAGCTAACGCGACGCGTTGGGAGTTTGAAAAGGACAAGGAAGATTCGACTTGTCTTTGCATTTCCAACTTCGTTGATTCCTATTGCCTTAGATCACTGTGTTAACGCGCTCTCGAGTTTAGCAGTTTTCAGAAACAGGGTTTTATTTGGCTTCGTGGGGCACACCACAATAAGACGACCCAAAAGTGAATGCATCATGTACAACCGATCATTCTTGGTACCTTTCGTTTTTGGTTAACAAGAGGTTTCAAGAACACTGAATAAATTTAGAAGGTACTCGAAATTCCCAACAATTTTTCTCTAAAAATATGGCCGCAGGAAGTTTTCATAAGTCACCTTGTATGTGTCACTTTCCGCCATGAGGATTGTAGGCCTCATGAAGACTACATTGGTGCCACGACAACAACACTATCACGACGCCTTACCATGCACATGCAAAAATAAACTGGCCCAGCAGAACACTGGTTACCCAAACACAAGTCAAAACCTCCACACAAACTTTTGAAAGAAAACACCAGCATCAACCACGCAAGCACAAACCACTACCGACTTTTCATAAAAGAAGCACTTCACATCAACAGATAAAAGCCGCCACTAAACATCCAGAAATACACTAACATTTCCCTGGCACTCTGGGTGTAAGAGAATATGTGTTTATTGCTACACTGAAAAAATATGTCAGAAATAGGATTTTTCTAAGGTGCCAAAATCTACTCTTATTTCCGTGAGTATTTTACACCCGATATTTTTAGATTGAGCAGCGTAAAATGTCATGAACCAGGAATAATACGACCACAACCCGTGGCTTGTGAAAATATCAACTACGAAAAAGTAAACCATTAGGATTCTTTCTACGGTACTAAATCTCTTTATAGGTACGGTACCAAACTCCTCTTTCCGGCATTATTCCACAACCCATTTTACACCTGTTTAATGCAAAAATGAATGTGTCTTGAGGGATCATTATTATACCACTGGAGTAAAAACATTTTCAGCTTAACCCGCGCCCCACCGGGGGTCCGGCGCCACCTTCGCCCCACCGGGGGCCATCGATGGCCCCCCTCTAACTCCGAAAATATGGGCGTTAGCGCAAATCTGCAAAGTGCAATAGAAAGCTCGCGTGAATTCAGTAAGAAATTACTTCGCATGTTTTAGTGCTCAGGTCAATGGTTTGACCTCCAGAGGTCAAATTAGGTCAAGATCGGCTATTTTCACTCAAATATGCAATGATTAAGCAAACTGGGCATAACTCTTATGCCATTAGAGCTATTGAGACCTGGTAAAGTACATTTGATAGCAAATTGCCAGTACTTTTTCCGCTATGTGGAACGTAAAGACCTCCCGCCAGTGGTTTGACCGCCAGAGACCTAATATGACCTGAGGTCACGAAAGGTCAAAAAGTGACCTTGCCGTATATCAAATGAAAGCCAGTGACAAGACAAACACGATGGTGTTTGTTTCACCGCTCTAGCTCAATTAGGTCAAAAGTTATTGTCAAAATACTGTTTTTGACCTCCGGTGACCTTGGATGACCTTGGAAAAGTCAAAGGGCAAATATGACCCCTGGGATCCGTGAAGGGTGTCCAAAAACGATGTTCTGAGCAGTCTGAGTATTTGCAATCATTTTTGTGGCTTTTATATCATGAAATAGCTTTTCCCCATGCTTTTCCAATGGGAGAGGTCGCCTCGTGACCTGACCTCAGGGCACGAAATCGAAAAATCCCGGATATACACCTTGTAGACCCTGGAGGGGTCATGAAGTGTAGGAAGTTTCAAATCGATCGACTTTGAAATGTAGCTCTTACAGAGCTCTAAAGGTGAAGTGAGGTGACCTTGGTTGACCTCGTCTGGTGACCTGACCTTGGGTGACCCGGGGTAAAAAATTTCAGGGATGATGGGAAAATGATGCAGTAAGAGGTAGAGCTCTCAACCGCGGTGCTGCGCCTCGTCGTTTTTCTGCTATCCCGGAAAAACCTTAGGGGGGCCATCGATGGCCCCCCGGTGGGGCGAGGGTTAACCGGAACAAATGTAGGGTAAGGGCAGGTAAGAGTACGCATGAGATAAGAGTGCGCAGCAGCTGTTTTGGTTCCTTAGCAGCCACTGAGATAGTGGATACCCTGGTATAAACAAGCAAGGTCAGTGCCTAGGTTGCACAAAAAATTAAAGTGTTCCTGTTCTTTCCGCGGGAGTACAGAGCAAAGTAAGGTTCTGGGCACCCTTGATGTAATATTTCTTAACTAGGTAAACTTGCAGACCATGGTTCTATTATCGAAAGTATTCTATTACGGTCTGTCATCAGTAAGAAAGCTGAGCTGTAGGACCGAACTGACGCTAAAACGCCTGCCAGCATGTTTATGAAGACTTTCTTCCCAAGGGAGCATGTCCGGCAAGAGTACGCAGTAGACCGTTGTGCAAGAGTGTGCATGCTTAACCTTCGCCCGGGTGGGGGGTCTTTTTAGACCCCCCCTCGGGTTTTTTCGAAGTGACCAAAAACCAGCGGCGCGCAGCGCCGCCAAACTTGGTCTAGCTGTTCCTTTATCATTTTTACATCTTTCCTGAAAATTTTAGCTCAAGGTCATATCAGGTCAGGTCACCAGGCCAGGTGAAGTGACATCACCTCAAAAAAAACTTAGGACCGCATAACTAAAAGAAGGGTTAATCGATCAAGTTGAAACTCATACCACATATTGGGCCCACCAGGAGCTACAACATTTGTTCCGGGATTTTTGATATTGGTGACCTAAGGTCATGTGCAGAGCACGACCTCCCCATTGTCAATACATGGGGAAAATCACGAAATGAGCTTTTCTCAGTAAGTATGGATGGAATCAACTTCAAACATTGGTTGCGACTTGCTCTTAGCCCATTTCTGGAGCTGATGCCCAAATTTTTGACTTGTGACCTTTAAAAGGTCACCTTAAGTCAAATAAGCATTTTTTGGTGTTTTTCTCTATAAATTTTGAATAAAATAAGATAGAGCTTTTATTTTGGCACCAAAGTGTTTGTATAGTCACTGGAAGTCAAATGATATACATCATGACTATACCAGGTCAAGTTGGGTCAGACCGTTGACCTGGGTCAGGTCAAATTCTTAAATTTGACCTGGCATAGCAATATCATATATCATTCTATTCGTATTGACGAGAGGATTGCAATGGTGCATAAACTATGGCTGTATCTTGTTTGGTTTGGAAGCTATTAGCGGAAAAGTAAACGCCCTTATGCATGGGTGGCTATGGACATTCCCAAGAATATGCCAAATATCTAGCGACCTGTAGCTCCCTAGGCTTTGACCTGACACGAAAATGAATGCCGCTGTAATGAAAGCGCATCTCAAGAGCTTTCGAATGGTGTTAGAAAAATGTTTCTAGCTATCATAGTTTCTGAGATATATGAGGTTTTCTTAGTACACCTCATATTAGCGATTTTGACCTATTTTGACCTCTGGTGACCTTGATATTGACCTGACAAGAAAAATGACCGAAGTATTTTCGATATCATTTTCGAAGGCTTTCGATTGCCGTTTTGCGCTTTTTTCTAGCTCTCTTAGTTTTTGAGATCGTGGGGGGTCTTTTTTAGCCCCCCAACAGGGCGAAGGTGGCTCGTACCCGCCACCGGGGCAAGGGTTAAGAGATAGGACAATTTAAATTTTGCTCGGGACAGAGTTCGTAATTCATTTTTGGAAAACCAAACGTTGCAACATAGCTCTTGTATATTCAGAACGATATAAAATCATACAATCGCTTAGTTTTGCGACCAAAAAATCGCGCTATGGCCTATGCACCTAAAGCACAGCGGGGCATTAATGCGTACTCCAGCCCCCTCTTTTGCGTACTATTACCGACCCACTCCGGCAAGAGTACGCACGTGACTTTTTATTTTTGATGGGCTCGTGGCGAGTTCCTTTCAGAGCCATCGAGTTGAAACATGGACTATACATAGACAATTCTTCAGGCTAAACAACCATATACAAATTTTAGCTGTTAGACATACAGGAGAAAGGTGGAAGCCTTCAGAAAGTTAAGTGCGTACTCTTGCACGGACTTCCCCTAAACTGGAAGTGAGGGGGTATAAATATATTGTAATGTGAAATTACTGGCGTAGAAAAATATTTGCAAGGTGCAAAATGAACCCGCGCTCAATATTCCATTGCTCCTGAAGAGACCCCAATTAAAAAAAAACGACCCAGTTTATTCTCATCGAGCGACTGAGGTCAGTTTATTCTGATTATGCTGATTAATAGGTATACGCTCTGATAAACTTACATAGTCCAGTCAAGTTAGCATTTACATGTCATAAAATTCTAGCCCCCTATAATATAAATAGTTGTGTTTGCAATTGATAGGGGCGCATACCTGACCTTAGGTCAGAACCAGGTGCAGCGCCACGGCTTCCCGTCATGACTAGGCGTCAGGAAAGGTATATTTGCACTGAAAATATATATTGCAGAAGGTTTCTGACTTGATCTCGGGATCCGTGAGCCAGTGAAGGGCCCCTAAGAGACCACCAAATTGGGCGGCTGTACCCGCAGTTATGTATCGGAAAGAAATTGTAGTTGTAATTGGTGTGTTTGCAGGAAGCCCGCTCTTTGTTAATCGCTATGGTTTTAGTGCTCGGGACAGCGTGATGGAACGCTGCGTGAAAAGTGGTGGGCGGAGGGGGACAACACATAATCCGTCCTCCAGGGGCGTAGTCAAGGGGGGCGGAAATTTTCCCAATTTTCCCATAAACAAAACTAAGCGCGGGGGTAGGCTGCAACAATGTTTCAACCTGCCCCGCGAAAAATGAATCGTCTTGCCCCATCTCCGCCCTGAATCAATCGTGGCGCCAAATATTGAACAAGCCAAGAGGTCCCGCCAAAAGTCTTTGCCCCAATTAACACCCGCACTGGAGGGGGTCTGGCACTAACGCGCACTGGAGGGGGCCTGGTAGCCTCCTCCCCTAAGATCTCGGAAACTAGGAGGCATAGAAAAACGAAATTTAAGAGGTGAGTGGGGGTTATGGTGATCTACATCATGACAAATTTTTGTTGACCTAGGTGAATATCTTCAAGGTCAAACGAGGTCATAAAGGTCAAAACTTGGCCGTGCTGGGGACCGACCGGTAAATGCCGTGAATATGCGGGAAAATGGCGGGAATAAGCTAAAGACAGACCAGAGTCATACACAGAAGGTCTCAAAAAGCCTTCCCTGCAATTTTGGGATCAAGGTCATTCAAGGTCATTGACCTGTAAGGTCACAATATAGTATACTACTTATAATGTACACTTTGACTAACACTATAGCCACTGTTTGGCGGGAAATGAGGATTGACCTTTGCAAATGACCTTTGACCTTGCCCTTTGACCTTGACCTTGGTATTGGGGTACCTTATCGATGACGTCATAGCATGACGTACGTCAGACCGGGTAACGTCATTTGACCAGAAGCACTGTGGTCAGTGACCTTGAAAGTGCAGATATGACCTTGACCTGTGACCTTGACTTTCATGTGTGGTGACCTTGACATATAATCCCGGTTATATGGTGTTATGACTTCACCACTCGGTCTCCAATGCAAGCTAACTGGTCCGACCGCGCGATTACGGCGATCTCAAAATGCAGGTCTGACTTTATAAGCCTATAAGTCAAATAATTTTCGACCGATTTTCAAACAATTTTCACCAATCGACGCGCTATTCAATTCTGTTTAATGTGGCAATGTATCGTGTTTCGGCTACAAGCGGTTCTCCGGCCACCTTGGAAAACAGGTGGGGGGCCTCCGAGGCCCCCTCCAGTGCGCGCGTTAAAGACTGGAGAAACACGCTTTAACCTGCCAGGCTTATGACACGCATGTTATCTTGTATTTCATTTAAAGCGTAATGTAACAGACTAAAAAAATACTTCCAACCTAAAAAAATTGTTCTTGCCTCCTCACCTGGTATCGGCCGACCGCCTTCGCTGGTTTCTTCACCGGAAAGACATTGCGCGTGCGCGGTTCTAGTGGGCCCGCTTAACCCTTGCCCCGGTGGCGGGTACGAGCCACCTTCGCCCTGGTGGGGGGGGCTAAAAAAGACCCCCCACGATCTCGAAAACTAAGAGAGCTAGAAAAAGCGCAAAACAGCAATCGAAAGCTCTTCGAAAATGATATCGAAAATACTTCGGTCATTTTTCTTGTCAGGTCAATATCAAGGTCACCAGAGGTCAAAATAGGTCAAAATCGCTAATATGAGGTGTACTAAGAAAACCTCATATATCTCAGAAACTATGATAGCTAAAAACATTTTTCTAACACCATTCGAAAGCTCTTGAAATGCGCTTTCATTGCAGTGGCATTCATTTTCGTGTCAGGTCAAAGCCTAGGGAGCTACAGGTCACTAAATATTGGGCATATTCTTGGGAATGCCCATAGCCACCCATGCATAAGGGCGTTTACTTTTTCGCTAATAGCTTCCAAACCAAACAAGATACAGCCATAGTTTATGCACCATTGCAATCCTCTCGTCAATACGAATCGAATGATATATGATATTGCTATGCCAGGTCAACTTTAAGAATTTGAACTGACCCAGGTCAACGGTCTGACCCAACTTGACCTGGTATAGGCATGATGTATATCATTTGACTTCCAGTGACTATACAAACACTTTGGTGACAAAATAAAAGCTCTATCTTAGTTTATTGAAATTTTATGGAGGAAAACACCAAAAAATGCTTATTTGACCTAAGGTGACCTTTTAAAAGTCACAAGTCAAAAAATTTGGCAACAGCTTCAGAAATGGGCTAAGAGCAAGTCACAACCGATGTTTGAAGTTGATTCCATCCATACTTACTGAGAAAAGCTCATTTCGTGATTTTCCCCATGTATTGGCAATGGGGAGGTCATGCTCTGCACATGACCTTAGGTCACCAATATCAAAAATCCCGGAACAAATGTTGTAGCTCCTGGTGGGCCCAATATGTGGTATGAGTTTCAACTTGATCGATTAACCCTTCTTTTAGTTATGCGGTCCTAAGTATTTTTTGAGGTGAGGTCACTTCACCTGGCCTGGTGACCTGACCTGATATGACCTTGAGCCAAAATTTTCAGGAAAGATGTAAAAATGATGAAGGAACAGCTAGACCAAGTTTGGCGGCGCTGCGCGCCGCCGTTTTTTGGTCACTTCGGAAAAACCCGAGGGAGGGTCTAAAAGACCCCCCACCCGGGCGAAGGTTAAACTGTTATCTAGTGAATATGTTTTTAGTTACAGCCCCTAATGCATTCAACCCGTGATGCAACCAGCCCCGGTCTCCCCCAATGTTGTCTGCTACTAACACGTTTTCATTGAGAACTAGATTAAAAAGCACGCGGTACATTATAAGCACTATCCTTTCAAAGACCGAGTCAATGGCATAGGTTTAGAACCGTATCTCATTTTGTGTTTCTGGAAAAAAATCTGAATAAATGCTCAAAGTGTGTTGAAATGTGCATGTCGGTTTTACCTCCCGGGAAGGTCATGATCCGGCTCGTGAAAAATCCTACCATCATACGGTTTCATATGGTATTTATAGGCATTGACCGAATTTTAGTGCATTCATTTTCCTACGAAAAACATCCACTCCCATGCGGCCCCGACCAGACCAGGACCCCCTCCCCTGGTTTGAAAAGAGATCTCCACCCCTGCTCATGAGTAACACATTCAAGAAGAGTCCATGAATCAACGTGAGTCACGATGACAACCCTGCGGGAAAGCAAAGCTCCATCACCTATAGCGAATAAAACATGACGTTTTATATACTTACAATGTCAGCATGTCAGCATACGCCAAATTTTAGCATCCAAATTATTTCATCCAGTTAGTCCGTTCCGCCAATATATTGGCGGACATTATATTGTCCTAGAATATGACCCTAAAAGGAAGTTTCGTCCCATTCCATTTCCTTATAGCTGGAAAGTGTTGTTAAAAACCGATCCAGTTCGGAATTAAACCTGGAAAACATATCTAATCCCGTCCAATTCTATCCTGTTTTGAAATGTGTATCCTGTCTTACATCCCATGCATATTTTTACGGCTTTGGCTGGCCCAAAAGCCCTTGTAGTATGCAGTATTCCCGAAATGAAGGATCCCGACATGTCTCATCAGTTACGCTTGTCAGCAGCAAACCGTTACAGCTAGAGACCTAATTTTTTGTGTGTCTCTTTAGCACATGTTGCGTAATGAAATGACAAACAAAAACAGTAATCCAACAGTAAACATCGACAAGAGAGCTAACGGAAGCACTGCAAATAAGGACAAAATTGCAACATTTTGACTTTGCACGTGCAGCACGTGCAAACCGAGGGTAGGCCACCGGCCGGCTAAGGTTGTTTGAATTGGCCAGCATCATTTGTACCTGCTTCCCAAAAATTATAGCCATTGGGACGATGTTGCAGGCTCGACACACCACAACGTTATACTTTGAACTTTCTGGTTTTTCTCTGGCACGTGGACTTTGCACCCCTGTTATAAAATATCCGCTCGATAGATTTTTGCGGATTTTGGATATGTTACGCCCCTATCAATTGCACACACAATGGTGTATCTTATGGCGGGGTCCGAATTTTATGACATGTTCCCATTACAAAAATGCTAACTTGACTGGACTAACACTGCAACGGAGAGTTTAAATCACTTGTTTTCATAATCACTTCTTATCATCTAAATACTTCTAATATGCCTTATAATCTTGAAAAATATTCAAATCGACCTTCAATCGCTACAATAATTTTGTTCCTCTTTGCACAAACATCGCTAGGTTTATGGTTTTTGCCTAAGACTTCCCTGTTTTACATTTCCAAACTTTTCCTGTTTCATATCCGCTTACCACTGCATCATCACCACTCATCACCGCAGATCACCTCTTTAAGGCGCTTCACAACTTTTTTGACACGTGCACTGGAGGGGGTCTTGCAGGCCAATCCCCACCTATTTTTCCGAGGTGACCGGAGAACCGCTCATGGTCCAAAAACGATAACTTTCCCTAGGTGATGACCTCTGTGACCTGTTACTAAATCTGATTTACACAAAGGTCGCCCACTATTGGTTAGCTTATACCCTGAGGCAGGCCATATTTTAACATGTTAACTGGGGGGCATTTGCCCCCTAGTCTGCCGAAATGCTCCCCAGTGCCCAGAAATTGGCCCCCAGTGAAATAGACAGATGACTTAAAATTGACCAAACGCAGACTCACCTAACGAAAATAAGACAGAACACACCCGGATAATTATTACTTTGTTCCATTTCTGGTCCAAAATTGGCAATCCACAACAATTGTGTTATACAATTTTCACCCGTGGCTGTCTACTCCATCGTGCGAAGACGAAACAAAGCGCTTAGTTACGGGAAATCCCGGCAAAACAGCCTCAGTATCCACTAGTCACAACGCTGGAGAAGAACGCTGGCCTACAACCAATCAAACATCCTGCTCTATCCGACCGGAAGCCCACATCCCAGCCAGTACCGTGACATTGCATGACAGGCGTGTAACTGTGTATACTTTTAGGGGTGCGCGAGCACCCCTAAAACTTTTGAAAGCACCCCTAAACTTCCAAAAGCACCCCTAAAACTGTTCTGCGACGTTCTAATAGGACATAATGTCAGGATTATGTAGCAATTAAATAATAAGTATGAGAGATTCGGAGCTCTCTTGTAACTATTCATCTGGAGATAATGTCGAGCTTAAAAGATTACTTAAGTGATCTGAAGATTTCATATAACCGCATGAGGTCATATTTAGACGTGAGCCGCGGAAGTAACTATGGAAATTAGGTAGCTGCCACTTGCCACCAAAGCCACTTGCCAGAGCGCCTTTTCCAAAATGTTAATTGCCGTGTCGCCGTTGTCTCAGAATCAGTACCACCGAGTGCACTCGTCGTGTTGTTGATCATGTCTTCCAGACAGAAAAAGTTCACTGCTGGACTTCTCTTCCAAAATGCCATGGTGCATGCTCCAATTTATTTCTGAATTTATTTAGGCTGTATGTAGATCAGACCTGTCCATTGCTGATATACGCACCAAAGGAGGGTCAAAAAGCAACACGTGGTAACTGTGATCTATTGGAACTTGTTAAGAAAGGGAGAGAAATCAGGGCCAATATCTGGGAAACGTAGCTTGTGCTTAACCCTCGCCCGTCCGAGAGGAGCATCGATGGTCTCCATAAGGCTTTTTAAGGATAGCGGATAAACGGCGGCGCTGCGCCGCCGTATCTTTCATATCTCTTCCTTGATCAATTCCGCATCTTTAAAAAATCAAGTTTGGTCATGTTAGGTCAGGTCATCAGGCCAAAGCAAGTGACTCCATCTAAAAAAATAGGATTGCATTTATGCAATAAGTAAAGAAAAGTTAAGTTAATTATAAGTAAGAACACATTTAACCTAGCAATCTGACACTTAAAAACCATTAGGGGCCTACCGGGTGCTGCAACATATATTCCGGGTTTTATAAAATCGGTGATATACCTAGTTTCATTTACGGGCGACCTCTTTAATTGAAATACATGGTAAAACTGTAAAATAGCTATATTTTGGCTCATATTGCTTAACCCTCGTCCTTCTGGGGGCCGATTCGACGCCCCTCGTTATTTTTCGCGATAACACAAAAAGTTTCGTTTAGCCCAATGCTGCGTGGAAATTGTATAACAAAATTACTTTGACACATCTTGACCAAATTTTAAGTAAATGTCATGTCGGGTCACCGAGTTATGACGTCATTTCTATGCCAATGTAAGGCAATTTTGGTCCTAAAAATAAATATGAAAAACCGGGCGTCACTCGGCTTCTAGAAGAGCTAGATCAGGTTTCTAGATAGGATTCGAGGGCTCCTGAAAAGGCAAATTGGAATACGCCATCTATTTTGAGGTCAAGTCCATAACGAAGGCACCAGGCGTTCCCAAAGGTCAGCAAAGTTTACCGTTTTAGAAGCTCTTGTTGGCTATACTCATGGACGGGACAAGATGCAGCAATGAATTTGGTATCATAGTGACGAGCGTCACCCAAGGATTCGATGGTATGCGACCTCACTTCGACCTTGACCTAAGGTTATGTTAGGTGGTCTAAGGCCAAGGTCACACGTGACCTTACAATGTCATGCCGCATATTGTGGAACTCCTTGGATCACGAACACATTGACACCCTGGTTCTAGGTCTATTAATTCCCGAATCATTAGGGATTTTCTACATGCGTCAAAATTTCACCATTTTGTGACCTCACGAGATTACTAGTTAACCTAGGGTAAAAATAATTGTACACTGTCGGAGAGTTCAGGTCTCGGGCAACGGGCTTTACCGCGTCTTTCCACCTTTCTTGGTTTTCAAACGGATGAGGGTCAAATCGATCCCCCCGGTAGGGCGAGGGAGTAAAATACCTCCAGTAGGGCAAGGGTTAAAATAGCTTCCTGTTCTCGTAATATAATTATATTGGGCCACCCCAAAGGTCCAACTTGACATGTTTGTTCTATGATCTATGCAAGGTCATTTGGGACTATTTAAGCCTTTTTCAGACATGGGTTCGCAGGAAACCCGGACAACTTCGCTGGACAACTTGGCAGGAAATGATAATAGAGATTTCACTTTGGTACCATTTCGCTTAGCTTGTCATTACGAGTCGATTGGTATGCATATCGATTATGTCCGACAAGATAATGCTCTTGACCTGACCTTTGGTTAGGTCATTGGGGCATTCCAGGACAAAACGACCAAAAATATTTCAATTTGACACCACCATGTCTAGAAAAAATCTGAAACTTTGTCTCCGGGGTCGTTTTGGGCCAGAAACACGCCTGTGAGAATCTTAGCCCCCTCCGACCAACGGTGACCGAGTTATAGCCCGAGGCATTTTCGGGAGGTCACGTTGTAGACTCATGTTTGATGCTTCATAACTCAACAACGCATCACCTGATTAACAAGTTTTGTATATCATTGAACTCGTCTTGAATTATAGTTTATTTTGAAAAAGAAAATGCTAAAATTTGAAAATTTTTGAATTTTAATTTGTTTGACCTTTTCCTTTTTGACCTAGCTTGACCTTTTCCCAGTTGAAATTGCCCTTTTAGACACCTCAAAAATGTTTCTTCATAAAATATCTTTCGATAGCAAAAATAAAAAAAATGCGTTCTTGCTATAAGTTCCGAATATTTAGCACCTAAGGTAGGTATGTACACGGTTTTTGACCATTGCGGTAGTACAGCCTTATGTTTAACGCCGCAAATATAGCGATTGCTTTTGTAATCGGTCGCTGGAAATCATACTCCATTGTCTTTACGAAATTTTAATCGTACAAGTATCCGAATTTATGACAATTAACACGCGCCCACCCGAGGGGGTGGGCAACCGGCCTCCTCAGGTCTCTACAGATAGTAAACAAATTCCTTCGCGCAGCGCCACCGTACTCCATCTACCTCTAACACAACATTTTGCAACTTCTGGAAAAATAATTTAGGTCAACTGGAAGGTGGTAGGTACCGTAAATGCTGAAGGCCAGAAGGCAACTGAGTGGTAAGGGGGTGACCTGAGGTAGACGGTCGTCGTTATGCCTTGTGGGACTTTCAACTTTGTTTCCTTGATTAACACTTTATCGTGGGAGTTGCTCGTTTGGGTGGTGGGGTCAGGGTCTCCGTAAAAGTCCCTTGATGACTCTAGTGAGACACCTACTCCTAAAACCGCCTCCTTGCCGCCCCGGTAGCTCAGTTGATAGAGCGTTGGGCTCCGGTCCGCGGCTCAGAAGCATGCAGTGGCAGTGCATGTCCAGGCTTGGGATCGGTTCCGCTGAGACGCTCCGGCGCTCAATAGCTTACCCGACTTACAGGTCGGCTGGCAACTGACTGGTGAGAGGGTGACCTGAGCGGGGCGGCCGTCCCTGTGCTGTGTGGGACGTTAAACGTTGGCTTCTAAAATCAACCCTTCATTGTGGGAGTTGCTCGTTCGGATGGTGGGGTCGGGGTCTCCGTGACAAGTCCATTGATGACTTTAGTGAGACCCCGTTTCCAACAATCGAACTGAGAACAACTTGTACAAAATGTATAAAAAAACTGAACTGGCAACAACTTGGGCAATATTTATAAACAGAAAAACTGCAGCCATTATAAGTGATAAAAAGGGATTCCTTGTTTCGAGGGAGACGAGGGCAAATGAACTTATTAATAATGAACCTTTCAGCCTTAAACGAAAATTTACAAAGATGTCGCGACCTTATCAATAATTGAAACAAGTATAACTTATCCTATGAGCACCACTAACTCACACAATTACATCGTTCCCGGAGATGGAAAATAGTATCGATGCAAGCTGATCCAGTGCAGCACAGCATATGTTTGAGAGGATTCATGCAATGTAAACAAACGTGTCTGAAAAGCTTTCATTCCCAAAAAGTAATTTGAATCTGCTCATATATTCGACAAAATGTCCTGAAATTGTAACGCATTCGACTAGGTCGCTTGAACAGGTTGACTCATGATATTTTTACAATGTGATCATTTCATAGCTGACACGGATCCGAGAATCCCAGATAAATAATGACACGGTGCACTGGGAGTGATGCCACTAAATAGCCAGTTTTAATCATTACCGAATACGTTACATACAATCGTTTGGTCGTGTCGCCTTTGAGGCTGCTCAAGGTCACAGTATTTCTTACGGGAACTAAGTGGAAACCTAAATTTTGTGGCATAATAGGTGACAGAGAAGAGCCGTAGAAAGAAAAGTTCAGCACCATTGGAACACTCTTGTTGAGCCCAAACGGATTATGTATCTTATAATATTGCCTAGTCAAATGTCAAAATTAACCTGCTTTGACCTAGAGCCAGGCTTAGGTCTGTATGGTAAAAAGAATATTAATCAAACTGCAGAGGCAAGTCAGACACGACAATGTAAAAATACAACCTCCATCGCAATTCTCGACAATTCTCAATTCTCGCAAGTTTTTAAAATTTACCAACCGCCCCATGCATTTCTAATGGAAAGATCATGACCTTTGCCCTGCTCCCGGTTATCGATATAGAAATCCTGCTACGAAAAATTATCTTGCTAGGCGATCTTACTATGTAATGCGATTCTAACCACGATAGGCTAAATTTGATATGATTTATGCACCTCCCAAAGTTTGAGGTTAGGTCTCTTGACCTGGGTTGGCGGTCTGACCTGGTATGACCCAGACCTAAAATTTTGCCAGAAGCTGCAAAAATGTCGAGTTAGAGGTACATGAAGTACGGTGGCGCTGCGCGAAGGTGTTTTTTTCACTACCTGTGGAAACCTGAGGAGGCCGGTTGCCCACCCCCTCGGGTGGGCGCGTGTTAATTGTCATAAATTCGGATACTTGTACGATTAAAATTTCGTAAAGACAATAGAGTATGATTTCCAGCGACCGATTACAAAAGCAATCGCTATATTTGCGGCGTTAAACATAAGGCTGTACTACCGCAATGGTCAAAAACCGTGTACATACCTACCTTAGGTGCTAAATATTCGGAACTTATAGCAAGAACGCATTTTTTTTTATTTTTGCTATCGGAAGATATTTTATGAAGAAACATTTTTGAGGTGTCTAAAAGGGCAATTTCAACTGGGAAAAGGTCAAGCTAGGTCAAAAAGGAAAAGGTCAAACAAATTAAAATTCAAAAATTTTCAAATTTTAGCATTTTCTTTTTCAAAATAAACTATAATTCAAGACGAGTTCAATGATATACAAAACTTGTTAATCAGGTGATGCGTTGTTGAGTTATGAAGCATCAAAGATGAGTCTACAACGTGACCTCCCGAAAGTGCCTCGGGCTATAACTCGGTCACCGTTGGTCGGAGGGGGCTGAGATTCTCACAGGCGTGTTTCTGGCCCAAAACTACCCCGGAGACAAAGTTTCAGATTTTTTCTAGACATGGTGGTGTCAAGCCTTGGTCGATCTGTCCTGGAATGCCCCCATTCTTAGATTTTGGCACAGCATATTCATACCATACATAATTTGATTCGCCGTAACGAGAGGATTCGCCTACATTATGGCTCTAGCTTAACGCAGTTTTCGACCTCAGTTTTGCTATTAACCCGCGCCCTGGTGGGCCTCCGAGCCACCTTAGCCCTGGTGGGTGGGTGGGGGGAGGGGGTTTGAACGCCTGACCCCTCGAACTCGGCCTCTACGCGGGATAGCGCAAAATGCGAAGGCTGGTGGATAGCTCATAGAAATTCATGAAGAAAATATATCAGTCATTGTTTGGCTCAGGTCATTATTGAGGTCATGACAGGTCAAAGAAAGTGACATTTTTAGTACATTTTTTCGGCTCTACCGTCTGAAAGAGTTGAGTTTTAGAACCATTTTCTAGGTACCATTCGCTTCCTCTCATCACGGCGAATCGAATGATGTATAATATGATCATACTAGGTCAAAACACAAAAATTGCCTGACCGCAGGTCAGGTCAAAGTCACTTTTTTATCTAGCCTAGTCAATATGCAAATCAATCGACTCGCAATAGCAATCCAAGCGCAATGGTATCAAAATAAAATTTGTACCATCATTTCATGCAAAGTTATTGGCCTAATTTTGAAAACTGCTTAAGTAGCCCAGATGACCTCTCAGCGGTCACAGGTCAAAAATTGCAACATGAACCTGAAAAGGGGCCCAGGATACTACGATTTGGAGAATATGAAGGTATTCTCAGCTACATCTACACAAATACAGCCCAATTTCTGTTTTCCCATGTATTTCCAATAGAGTTCATGATCCGTACTTGACCTTAGGTCATCGATATGGAAAATCCTTTTGGCGTTGCCGCCGTTTTTCGTGCCGCCAAAAACCCAAAGGGGTGTTCAAACACCCCCACCCCCGGGGAGAGGGTTAAATAAGTGCTCAAAGCTTTGTTAGTACAAGAACAATGTAACACCATAGATAAGCTTTAAATAGTGGTAAAATGCAAACAATAACACTAAATAGGTAGCCGCTTGTTGCGCTAGTTTAAAAAGACGCCAAAAACTCCTGGTTTAGCCACGTTTTTAGCTTTTCGAGCTGTGACCTTTCATGAGCAGAAAGCTTAACATCCGCCCCGCTGGGGTCCCTGGCATGACGCACCTCGCTGGGGGGCGTATTTCGCCCCCCTTCCGTATCTCATTTCCCAGGAAAGCCAAAGAAAAACTACGCACGGCGTTCGAAAGCTCCTGACGTGGCGAAGAGAAATTACAGAAAGTATTTTTATGTCAGGTCAATATTGAGGTCAGCATAGGTCAAATAATATTCCATAGGCTTACAGAGCGCAGTGCACGTTTCCCCCTCTAGATATTTATTCAGTGGAGCAAATATTTACACAACATTGGATTCATCTCGTTGTGGTGAATCGAATAATGCACTCGTATAATATGACCTTGCTAGGTCAAAAATGTGAAAATGACATCTGACATCGAGCTAGGTCAGAGTCACAGGGTGACCTGGTATGGTCATTTTGCATATCAATAGACTCCCTGTGACAATATAAGCAAAATGCAAGCAAAATGGAAGCTTTATCTCAATTCAGTGAGAAGTTATGGACAAACAATCACTGTATGCTCCTGTGACCTGACATGACCTTTGAGAGGTCAAATGGTCAAATATCAACTTAAAGGTCAATATCGTGGTAAGAATAAACGGTTTGAGAATTTTCAGTTTTATCTATCCAGTATTTACTGAAAACGAGACCTTTCAATTTTTCACCAAAGACTTACATGGTGACCAAAAAATTTACCCCATCTTAGGTCAATGATATCAAAATTCCGAGACAGCAGATTTGTAGACCTTAATGACCTCATCATATTGTGAAAGTTTCAAACTGATCGGTGGGCAGATGTTCCTTAGGTGCCGCTTCAAACTTGTGATTTTAGGTTTTGAGCTCGGGTCACTTGGCCGTGGATAGCTCCTTGACCTGACACGACTTGACCTAGAAAATTCAGAGGCGTAAAATTGATCAGAGATAAGGTACTGTAAGTTTCGTTGCTCTGCGTCTCTTCGTCTTTGCCTTATCCGGGGAAAACCAGGAGGGGAGGGCGAGAATTTCGCCCCCCCCCAGCGGGGCGCGTGTTAAAGCATCCGCGCAGGAACTATTTTGAACTTGTGGGAAAGGGTCTTTGACTTCTGTGGGGCCGAAGGTAACTCGGCTTATCGTTTGATTTGTTGCTGAAAACAAGGTACGGGAACGGCTGGAAAATCGTGGGCGCTGCCCCCATAGTCCGAAAGTTTTTTTTACCGCGGATTTTGGGCGCATCTCTGAAAGTATGTTAACACTCGCCCCGCTGGGGTCCCTGGCATGACGCACCCCGCTGGGGGGCGAATTTCGCCCCCCTCCGTATATCATTTCCCAGGAAAGATAAAGAAATATTACGGACGGCGTTTGAAAGCTCTTGACGAGACGAAGATAAATTATACGAAGCATTTTTATATCAGGTCAATATTGAGGTCAGCATAGGTCAAATAAGGTCCCATAGGCTTACAACAGGGCAATGTACGTTTCCCCCTCTGGATTTTTTTCGCAGCAAAGCTAGAGCACATATTTATGCATCATTGGATTCCTCTCATTGTGGCAAATCGAATGATGTATAATATGACCTTGTTAGGTCAAACTGTGAAAATGACCTGACATCAAGTTAGGTCAAGGTCACAGGGTGACCTGGTATGGTCATATTGCATATCAATCGACTCCTCGTGACAATACAAGCACAGTGAAAGCAAAATAGGAGCTTTATCTCAATTCAGTGAGAAGTTATTGGCGAAACAGTCACTGTATTCTCCCGTGACCTGACATGACCTTTGAGAGGTCAGATGGTCCAAAACTCGGCTTTATGGTCAAGATCGTGGTAAGAATACATCGTTTGAGCATTTTCAGCTTTATCTATCCCGGATTTACCAAAAACGGGCTCTTTCTATTTTCTCCGTAGACTTATAATGGGGTGACCAAAAAATTGACCCAACCTTCGATCAACAATATCAAAATTCAGAGATAGCAGATTTGTAGACCCTAATAGCCTCATCATATTGTGAGAGTTTCAAACGGACCGGTTGGCTGATGCTCCTTAGGCGCCGCATCAACCTCGTAATTTTAGGTTTTGAGGTTGGGTCGCTTGACCTTGGATAGTTCCTTGACCTGACATGACTTGACCTAAAAATTTTGGTGAGATGCGTAGAATTAATCAGGGATAAGGCACTGTAAGTTTCGTTGCTCTGCGTCTCTTGGTTTTTTGCGTTATCCGGGGAAAACCAGGAGGGGGTGCGATTTTCGCCCTCCCCAGTGGGGCGCGTGTTAAGTCACTGGCGGATCCAGGGGGATGGCATTTGGGCCATACTCCCCCAAACGCTCAAACCAGGGGGCCAAACTATTTTTTTTATCCGAGGGGGAAACAGTGTGGAGTGCAAATAAAGCAAGAAAGAAGTCATTAGATATGTTTCGACAAAAGTGTTTGCTAGAACTAGCTTTAACTTTAGTTAACTAACTTTGGTTAAGGGCTTTTATAAGGCGTTCTGTGCAAAGCACCTTTGCCCGTGTCTAAAGTGTGTGGGAGAATTTTGTGGGAGGGGTGTTTACTTTAATGTCGCAGAACAAAGGCGTAAGGACAAAAGTGTAAGGTTTTTACCCCTTTTTACGTTTTTCATCCCCCTAACACTGACAGTAAAATGTTATGGGCTGGCTAGAAAAAAGCACCCCTGAAGATTTTCACAAAGTTACACCCCTGTTGCATGATGCTCTCATTTCACAAGCAGGCACTCGTCAGCGCTGAGAGCTCGTTCGTGGATTAGACAGGACACGGTGTAGTCAAAGTGCGTAAGACTGGTTGCTCGTGTGGCGGTATGAAGTGCTTAGCCTTTTTATTTATTACTGTGGTGGTAGCATACATAAGCGTCGCCACCGGCAAAAAGGTGAGGGGGCCAGGTAAACTTTAACCTGATGCTGACAGCAAACTTTCCACGTTAGTACCAACAACTTTTAGAATTTGGGCTTCTCGTTGCCTTCCGCAGCGGCTGGTTATACAAATTTTTGGTTTACTCCCATTTTGACTAAGATCATGAAATTGTTGTTTAAAAAAGTGGGTGAGGGGAGATTGATGATCCCAAACAAATGTTCTGGTTATGTGGATAAAATCATTTTGTGTTTATTTGCTATTTTGGTGAAAATGATATAATTGCCCCTCTTTGGCCCTTTATCTAACTCGGTTTGACCTTTTCTGTTGAAAAAAACTGTCAGCCCTGGGCAGCATCTATAATCTCTAGACACGAAATAGCACAAAAATTGAGAAACATTTAACACTATCGCGTCTAAGCTTTATTAAACCCCCTCAAAATAGGTCTTGCTCCCCTGAAGACACCATAATGGCCAGCACCAGAAATGCCCCCCCCCCACTGACTTTTCCTTTAAAAGATGCCCTGGCCTAAGGAGCACCCTGTGAAAATGAGAATATGTTTTTTAATTATGAATTTAAAGAAGGGGTCACAAGGTCACGAGGTCAAAACCTGACCTGATGTCAAAGCTTTATTTTTATATAAACTGTTGTATCTTGTATCCAGCGATATTCATTCAAACTAATTTAGATCAGCCACTTTTAAGATAGAAAATTATTCCTGCTTCAATGTTTGTGTTAGCCCCGAAACTTTCATGGCCTCTATCTAGCGACCTCGTTGACCTGTGGACATAAAAATGGTTCTGACATAATTATAATTTCGAGAACCAAACAGGAACTAATATTGTTGGTCATAATTGGTCACGGACCAATATTTTATGTACCGTGAGTGTTGGTTTATCCAGGGAATATTCAGAGAAAGGGAATGTTCCCCTCCCCCGGTCAACACTTGGCGCCCATGGAATGACCGCAGTATTGCCCTAAAAGGTCGATAATGCCCCTGAAGTGTCGCTTCCACCCATTCCCCAGGATTCGAATTTTGGCGCCCCCGCGATATGTTTTGCTGCCGCCCAAAAGTGGCACACCCCATATGTCGTGGTCCAGGTCGAAAATGCGCTGAATATAAACTTCCATCCGCCTATGCAATGAAAATAAACTTAGCTATTAAGTTCTATGATTTTTGTAACATCACCAATAGCGTCTGAATTCGAAACCTTTAACACGTAATATCATCAATTCGGCTTATAAAATCAACGGAAAAATTTTGGAGAACGTTTCTTTCATAAAAGATTTGGGAATCATTCTTGACTAAAAGCTTACCTTTTCCGACCATATCAACTCGATGGTTTCCAAAGCAAACAGATCACTCGGTTTATTAATCAGAACCTTCCAGACGGCCTCCGCTAGATGTAAGCTGAATTAGAAGGCCGCCGTGGCGGCTTTTAATGCTATTTTCCGGTCAGTATTAGAGTATTGTTCATTGGTTGGGGCTGGAGCCGCAAAATGCCATCTCGACCGTGTAGAAAAAATCCAGCACAAGTTTTTGCTGTGGCTTGCGAACCATGTTGACCCACCCAGCCCACCATTAGATTACGAGGAATTGACGAGGTTTTGTGATGTTCGTACTTTACTGGCAAGGCGTGTTATTCACAAGCAAGGTTTTTCAAGGTCTCACCGCATCATCTCATCTTTTGGAATGTTTCTCGCTTCATGTACCATTAGGGTCGTTAAAAAACTCTTTTACTCTTCAGACTCGAACCCACTTTTTACCATTATATATTCAATTATGATTTCAATGAGCCATATTCCAAGCATCTACAACAGGGAAGGTCGCCTCAAAACGGTTAAACATTTCATGTTTCCAGCGCGATTGGTCTCCCGGCGTTGCAGTCTCCCCTTGTTTAATTGGCATGAAAGGGGTGCATAACCTACCAGTAAAGACAGCGTGACATGTGCGTGCGTATAAGAGCGGTAGATGGGATTTAGCATGCAGGCATTTACTCGTCAGATGTATTTGCAGCGCAATACAAGCACACGTTATTCCACAAAAGACCTGAAATTAAATTGTTCAGCACCCTTGCACTCTAAATCCCAACAGAACAGGAATGCCTTCCGGAGGCGAACCTTTGTCTGCCAACATTCTTTGGAGAACGTCGTTGGGGCAGGTGCTTCTCCCTATTCTCCTGCGAACCATTTAAGAGCTCTGATACTGCTAGAAGAAGACCCTGCTGCATATTTTTTACCCTTTTTGATGGCTCACGAAATCTTTCACTAGCTTCACACAATGCTATGGGATCGTTCACGACAGTAAGTTCTGGAATACCCTGAAACAGGGGAAGCTATAGCAGTCACCAGCTTCTCAACGGAGCCATTTCATGTTAGAATCTTTTCAGATTTAGGCGCTCGAATACCAGCCAGCTTTCAGGAATGAAAATCGGCAGAGGCTTGGTACCGAGCCGAGCTCTTCATAGCCTCTGTCGGAAACTTTAGCCTACCCAACTAAAAGGTGGATGGTTTTGCTGTTCAGGCCAGACGCTGTGTCACTGCCTTTTTACCTCCAGCATTGTGATTATTATTTGCGAGGCAGATTATAACTTTCTGGTCACAGATAACAGATGCGTTTGCACATTGACTTCAGCGCCTCTACACAATACCGGAGCATTTTTATTGGAAGACCTATCATGGAACGCTCCTGGATCATCAGGCCCGACTAGTGCTTTGGTTCTGGAAAACATGCCAGCTCTGTTTTCCTTGAGAAGATAATCACGAATTGCACAAGCTGGTTTACGTGTGGCTGTCAGGAGAGGTAGCCTCCAACAAATGGCTGTTTAGAAGACCCGGGAGCCCACCAGCGAGCCATATTCATGGAATATAGGACATTTATGGCACAAAGTGCGTGCTATTACTGAGTCAGATTCCGTTCATCCTTCCAGAAGATACTTAAAGACTGAATAGTATAATTTTTGGGGTTAGACAACGCATCAACTGTTCAGGTCATATGGCATCAGAGGCAAGAGGGAGAGAATTAACCTGGGCTAGAGCAGGGCGCCAGATTCTGCCTCTGCGTGGGCTCGAACCCACGACACCCAGCACATAATTAATGCCATTGGCCGAGCCGGGCGGGAGCGCTAACCGATTGAGCCACTCAGACCCCGAAAGAGTTAGCGGCTTTCCTTGTAAGTGGTTCTAAACCATGTATTTGGGTTCCTCCGTCGCGGATAGTCAGCTTTATAGCCTTGTATGAGCCTCAAAGCTATACATAAAATGCAGTGTAGTGCTTTCATTAAGTTAATATAGAAATCGCCCTGAATGTGCTAAAGTCAATTTTCCATCAGTTGTGGTATCTGTGCACAGAAATTTATATTCTGTCCCGCTGGTGAGAACACCCATCTTGGAGGTAAGGAGCCAGTCGCACAACAATTGGCCAAAACAGCAAACAATTCACATT
Organism: Lepas anatifera; assembly: GCA_034440635.1. NCBI lineage: Eukaryota > Metazoa > Arthropoda > Thecostraca > Lepadidae > Lepas > Lepas anatifera. Next base: position 2,185 of record JAOTON010000967.1, on the reverse strand, counting down.
TGACTAGCGTAAGCTTAAGATAGAGGAGGCCGATAGAGGCTATGAAGAGCTCGGTGAATGCTCGGTACTAATCCTCAGCCAGTTTGTCACTCGTGACAGCTGGCCATGGTATTCGAGAGCCTTAATCTGAAAGATTCTAGCATGAAATGGCTCCGTTGAGAAGCTGGTGGCTGGTATAGCCCAGTTTCAAGGTATTCCAGAACATACTGTCGTGAACGGTCGCACAGAACGTGGTGTAAAGCTGGTGGAAGATTTCGTAAGCCATCCAAAGGGTAAAAAATATGCAGCAGGGTCTTCTTCTAGCAGTATCAGAGCTCTTAAATAGTTCGCAGGAGAATAGGGAGAAGCACCTGCCCCAACGACCTTCACCAACGAATGTTGCCAGAGAAAGGTTCGCTTCCGGAAGGCATTCCTGTGCTGTCGGGATTTAGAGTACTAGGGTGCTGAACAAATTAATTTCAGGTCTTTTGTGGAATAACATGTATTTGTATTGCGCTGCAAATACAGCTGACAAGTAAATTCCTGCATGTCAAATCTCATCTACTCGCTCTTTATGACGCACGCACATACCACGCTGTCTTTTACTGGTAGGTTATGCACCCTGTGTCATCACAATTCAACAGGGGGAGACTGCAACGCCGGGCGGCCAATCGCGCCTAAAACATGAAATCTTAACCGTTTTGAGGTGATGTTTCGTTGTCGTAGAAGCTTGGGAATGTGGCTCATTGAAATCAAAATTGAATATATGATGGAAAAGTGGGTTCGAGTATGAAAAGTAAAAAAAATGTTTTTTATCCGACCCTAATGTACCATCTATAACTTTCCAGGAATGCTAGTGCAACTTTCTTAGATGTGCCTTTTTGGTCGAGTGAACACGGTACAATCGTGTGTGTTTGTGCGGGCTCTCGTGTTGTAAACAATTGTTCAGCTCTCACCAACTTCGTGATATTTTACGGATCCTATTGGACGACTTAAGCCTCTTTTACGACACCTAAAGCAGCTATTATAGGTCAGTGCCCAGGTCGATTGTCTGCGCTTGTTGTGTTTTGAAATGTTTTTTAAGCGCGTTTTAGGAGCAGACTGTTAGTAATATGCGTTTTATCCTCCATTGACTTCACCTACAATTGGGTATGTGCCTGGTGGCAACAGATTCGATACATACACAGATACAGAACCGACGGGTACCATGCACACAACGAAAGTATGAGCTCCGTCTCAGCAAACATGAGTTTGCCTCGAATTCAGCTTTTGTCGTAGAGCCTTTGAATCGCTATGGAGCAAGTAAGAGAGCTCGCGGTTCGCGCTGCCACGCGAGCGTTTCCACCCCTCTCGCGTCACGAACCGGAGGATCGCGCTGCCGGGGCTGAAAACGCCTCCCTCAGCGTCGACCGCACTAGGGCGTCGGAAGGCGGGGGACGGACCCGACCTTTCGTCATGGCTGGCATTCCATTAGCGTTAGCCAAGGCCAGTGATTGCCGAGGCCCACAAACAATGGCAAAGTAGAAAACTGGTTGAGGAGTGGGAACTGTGGTGAGGAGCCCGTGAATTTAAAAATATGAGTTTCAATGCAGGTAGCATAAGGAGTTACAACCTGTCCGAAAGTCCGAAATTGAGTCTGGTTTGAGCAGTGTAAGGGTAGGACTTAAGAGCAACACAGCAAAAGTGGAGGAACCGAAAGCCGAAAAGTTGCCACCCTCGTCAGACATCGAGCTCTTCTGGAACCTGGCACCTCCGGTGTGAGCGTGAGTACCTATTGAGCGTTTCATTCAACCAGATCTCCAGTGGCCCTTTCGATTTGACCATGATTTGATGTTAGAATTTACAGGAAGTTGTGTTTGCTTGCAGTAGATTTGAACAGTGCAGGAAGTGCTGGATTTAAAAACTATGCATTGTGTTTATTAGGCCGTCGTAAACCCCCTCCCCTCCATACACATCCTCTATAACTGCAGTGAGGCCAAACCTTAACACGCCATTCAAAGTATCCCAGGGGTGTAATAATCTCTCTCCTCTCTCTCTCCCTCTCTCTCCTCTCCTCTCTCTCAAGGCACTCCAGAATCTCTAATTTGGGCACCCCCAATCCTAATTTGAGCACCCCAATCCTAATTTGAGCACACAATCCTGTTTTGAGCACCCCCCAGTATACATGTCTTATTGCGACATTGCTACCTTGATTCATGCCGCCCCT
>JAOTON010000966.1:0-139264 GCA_034440635.1 Lepas anatifera | reverse complement strand
AGGGCACGAAATTGAAAAATCCCGGATATACACCTTGTAGACCCTGGAAAGGTCATAAAGTGTAGGAAGTTTCAAATCGATCGACTTTTGAAATGTAGCTCTTACAGAGCTCTAAAAGTGAAGTGAGGTGACCTTGGTTGACCTTGTCTGGTGACCTGACCTTGGGTGACCCGGGGTAAAAAATTTCAGGGATGATGGGAAAATGATGCAGTGAGAGGTAGAGCCATCAACCGCGGTGCTGCGCCTCGTCGTTTTTCTGCTATCCCGGAAAAACCTTAGGGGGGCCATCGATGGCCCCCCCGGTGGGGCGAGGGTTAAAAACTGCATTGATCGAATACACCAACAGAACAAAAAAGCACGATTATACATTTTCAAAAGTAAGAGGAAAGAATGTAAGGTCTATTTCGAAACACACGTCGAATTGCGAAAATGCATGGTCTTCTATTTTGCGCCCAGACTAAGTAAAACCAAACGAAAAATATAATAAGTTCATCGCGGAAGCCACTCGGGAGCAGTCAATTACCTGTTTTCCATCGAAAAGGAACGGGAACATCTTCTTGATAGCAGACATGCTTCTCCTGGTCCGTGTCTTCGATCCGATGATTACTTCACGCCTGGTAGGAAGCGTGTCCCGCAGGAGCTCTCTCCTCTCTTGATCCAGCAGGGCCTTGTTTTGACGAAGCTGGTTCAGCTTCCTTTCCACCTCCAGATCACTGACTTCCTCCACCGGGGGTTGATAGTGGGGAATCCCAGTACCCTGGCCTCAGCTACCCCCTTCTTGCCGAACTTTCTTCTCTTGAGATCCACAGTGGGACTGAGAGATCGCTTCCTTACGTTGCGGAATTTCGTTCTCAATTTGTTGCTGACATATGCCTGCAAAAGACACAAGTATAAAATAGGTCGACCCAGTAGTAACTTACAGAACACATTCCCGACCAATGTCATGCCCGTGACCTACAGTTTTAAGACAGGTCATCACAGGACAATGACCTATACCAGGTCAAGCGACCCGACCCCGGTGCCCGGACAAATGTTCGTAAGCGTCAATGTTCGTAGGGCTTATATCTTCCAGCAGATATTCGTAAACCATCTTTCGCATGCGCTAATCTTCGTAATTGCTGATGCTCTAACATAAGCACCTACGAATATACGACGATTTGCTCAGTTTCATATCACCGTAGGCAGACGAACAACTGGAATCACAAGTTCAAACCAGTGTGAAAGGGACATCCACGAACGAATCCACGGGTCAATTTTCAGGTCACACTTATGTCGAAGTTAAAAAAAAAAACAGAAAAGGATTTTTTGCGATGAATACGAGCTATGTTAGACAAAAAGGCATCATAACATGTATTCAATTTTATAGCACGTTCCTGACCATCAAAATGGGTATTGGAGCATCTGACCTTCTCATAGCTCATCTCAGGTCACCCGAGCATTTTGTGATTTTTTTGCCAATAACTTCAGACTGAAATAAGATAGAGCTTACATTTTGCTTTCACTGTGCTTTTCTTGTCCCGGGCAGTCGATTGATATACAACATGACCATGTGCGTCCACTATGCGACTTTGGCCTGACTTAAAATCCGGTAAATCTTACCATTTGACCTAGCATAGTAAAATAATACACCATTCGATGTGTCACGATGTTAAGCCTCCCCTCAGCTGGGTGCGTCGTACCAAGGACCCCAGATGAGCGCGTGTAAACCATCAGCCGCCCAGGCGGGGAGGGGCATCGACGACCCCATTTTATTTTTTCGAAAATTTCGAAAAACAGCAAAGCCAACAACCCTCAATAAAGGTCTACCTCTTCCCTCATAATTTCCCAATTCCATCAAATTTATAGCTCCGGGTACATACCTGTTAGGTCAGATCACCAGGTCACGTATACGTGGCGCATAGAAGTGAATAATTTTTTTGTATTTTGAAAAATACGGAGACTTTGTTGAGTTCTTGCCTTACCGTGCAGTCTTGCCTATTTATGCCAAGGCTGTCCGCCAGGCTGGGAAATGACAGGATCAGGTCCTCCGCAAGCGACAGGTAGCTCTTAGGGTAGCTGAAAGGATCAGGAGGAAGAGCTCAGGGAAAGATTGGTTTCGGTTTCAGCAAAGCACGGACCTCAGGGCAACTAAAAAACAGACACTTGAAACTAAGCGATATTTCGTTAACGACGACAGTGCGCTTTACCCCACCGATTTTCACCATTTTATGTGAGACAAACGGAGAGCACAACACAAAAACATGGATATATTACTCGAGCATGGTTATTTAACAAACAATTGGTACTTTCCAAACCAGACATCCTAACAAACATGTCTAGAAGTACATACAGAAAACAGGGAACCGCTTCATCTGTTCCATCATGGCAATCATATGTATGTAGATAGCGTTTTTACCGACGCCACTTTTCTCTTAAAAAATAATGATTTAATGAGCTGAATATAATTTACTAATCAACGATGTAGTGCTGGGAATCAGCAGCAGTGTTAATAAATACCAAAAGGGATTTACAAAAAAAATTGCGTAGGAGTTGCCGTTATCGATAACAATTATACTATTGTTGGGGGCTTATCGGCGCACCAACTGCCAGTATGATATGGCGTCACCAACTCTCTGCCTGCTGGAAGGGTATATCAGACGCCAGCTTGGTCTTTGTTCAGGGAAGCCGCCGGGCCTTGAACCCGGGTCGGCTGCGTGGCAGCCCGCTACGCTGACCAACTCATCGCCGCGCCCCTCATGTAAAATTCAAGAAAAACTGCTTTAGCTCGGGACGCTCTCAAACGATACATCCTTTTTCTACGTCGAAAACCAATAAACGCTTATTCCTATTATAGATAATCACACCACTGCGATCAAATGCGCTTGCTGTGGAATATATCAAAGGCTAGCAGTAATGATTGTTCACTGGCCGGTAACCATTGAAGGTTAAAATCGTTACCGGCCAGGGAATGCTACAATTTGTAATTTATACAACTTATTACAATTTGTAACAAGCACCGGGCAGGCGGGCATTATTTACAATGGTGTCAGGCGAAGAGCTGCCCAGAATTTTAACAGCTCAATTTATGCTGCCAAACACAGCTGCGGTTTCAGAATCTTACTGCATAGCAATGTATAGCGCTTACACGACACACAGTGCCATTTATACACGAGCGCTAACCTGTTGTGATGAGATTGCCGGAACGTCTCGTACACGCACTGGTACAGGTTCATGGTGTCCACGTGGCTCAGCGTTGTACCACTCCGAAGTTTCAGTCGCAGGCTGGCCGGCAGCAGCGCTTCGTCGATAATTGAGTCCGACGCGGTGTCTCGCGATCTGCCAAGTCGCATACGAAATAAATTGCTTGCCTGGCATATGACGCTCGTTCGTAGGATGGCCGAATAATTAACAACCCTATATTAAATGATCACTCATTAACTGCAAAAATATTCATTTTAAAGGAGAAGTTGGGTAATATTAACTGCGAATCTCAAATAACCATTAAATTTGAAGTAAATGCGAATTCAAGACAACAGGCGATCAACATGAAACATTCGCAACACTAACCTATCGCGTGCTGGCGAGGTCCCCACAGAAGGACCAACCACGTCCACCGACACCGTGCTACAGGTCGAAAGTTGGGCTATATGACTTGTGTGGCTTGGCCCCACGGACGTGTCAGTTGACCTGACAAAAGACGTCGTTAAGGATTGGAGTACGTATATATGCTTCGGTAAAGATTACAGCATATTGAACGTTGATGTGATTTTGTTAGAGTTTGCAATTTGCATTGTAGTAATTGATTTGCAATTGTAGTGCGGTCATTAAAACTATGTTTTTTCACATTACAACTAATAGAGTTTACAAGATGTTTGATGATGCCTCCTGGAATATTTAGGATGAAATGGTACTTATACAGTGGGATTATATGTTCGGGCACAGCCCTTCATCAGAATTAGGTAGTTAGTTAACCGATAGGTAAACTCTTAATTATTATTCATGTGTAGACCTCAGATTTGCTCCAACCAAATTATTATACCCCTACTCTCTCTGTCTCTGTCTCTGTCTCTGTCTCTGTCTCTGTCTCTGTCTCTGTCTCTGTCTCTGTCTCTCTCTGTCTCTCTCTCTCTCTCTCTCTCTCTCTCTCTCTGTCTCTCTCTCTCTCTCTCTCTCTCTCCCTCTGCCTCGCCTAAAAAATTGGATGATGTGAAGTGGTTCCTCACTCGTAACTTTATAGACGCTTTCGGACAGCTCGTCTAATAAAATTCTAACCTGGGAGATACCGTTGCCCCACTATCGTCAGCCTCAAGGACCATGAAGACGTCGTCCTTCCCAGCGATGTTTGCGGAGTCACCTGCAGCTTCCGGCCCACCAGATCTGAAAAATAACAACTTGATCAATGGAGGTCACAATGTACGATGGAATTTTTTGAAAGCGACTGTCAATGCTTCTAGGTTTTCGGTCCAGGACTGTGGAGTTGAGTGTGACGGTCGGAGTCGACAGTTTTGACTAGGTATCAGAGTCGTGGGTTTTCACGGGATGGCTGAAGATAAGTGGGACAGTCATGACAAATGTGACATCATTGCGCAAGAACATGGCAGAATGTAGAATGCCAGCACCACACAAAAACGGGTAGAAATAACATTATATACATTGACATGTACCATACACAAGATAATTTCATTGTGTGGTGCAGATGCAACGACAGGACATATTTTAAACATTACCAGGGCGCTAAAATAGCAGTCCACATCGCTTTTATAAGAACGATGAACCATCAATTATTCAAATTCTAAGCTTAGTCATTTATCACTCTGGAATTCAGTTTTTAATCATAATTCCAGACATACGTTTGTTCCTTTAGAAATACGAATCTTACTTACGTTCCATGAGATGAGGGTGTCAATAGTCGCATCTTCGCACCTTCGTAGAGGTCCAGCTCGCAGTCGAGGTCCACCCACTCGTTTACAGAGCCATCAAAGATCTCCAGGGCAGGAGAGCTGCAGGCAAAACGCTCCCTGACCTGCTTGAGCAGGTCTTCGAGCCGGGGCGTGCTACCCTCGAGGACGATCTTCTTATTTCGATTCGCGTATTGCACGAGAACGTTCATGTTCTTGCTCATTTCAAATGTGTCCTGTAAAAATGTACGTTATCATGATGTTCGAACAGGACCTTATCACAATAATATACAGATCCTATCACCTGCAACGCGCCAGCGTCACGGCCCGGTGCTCTAGTGCAAACGTCTGTGGCTCCCGAATATGTTTACAAAGAACATGACAAAAAGCAAGCTCATGGCAAAGTCTGACCTGGACCTTACAAGGCCTGATTTGGGAACAATGACTCAAATACCTTCGTAAAAGTTATCAGTTTTATGGTACTGAAAGCTTCTTTGTTGTACGTGTCTAAGTTTTCTGCTATTTAGGGAAAAACGAGGAGAGAGGAGTACGAAATTTACACCCCCCAAATGGACACGTGTAAGTTAAGACTGGACATATGGCTATCACTACGAAAAATCTGTATTGTGAATACATAAAGGTAAAATTATCATTCTGAAATGATGAGAACATGTGGAGGTATTTTTTTAGCTGAGTCCTAGCAACATAAGGAAACATATACTATTCTCGGCTTTGAAAATAAAGCTCAGATCCATACTGATGCATTTTATAGCTCACTATGTCCTACATTAGACACAAATATTAAAACAATACCTAGTTGTTAATCACCTTCTGGAATGTCGAACGTCGCGCAGAGTCAATATGAATATCGTTTTTAAAAAAAAATCATCCATTTGTTGATTCGCCCATATCTTGCTGATTAGTCGGACGCTGCACCACCAATCGTCACACAACACGTTTTTACTTCAAACTGATGCCTGTTTTGATCTTCAGAGGGACAAATGCCTTCCCAAAAATTATGTAATATCCTAGCGGATGAAAGTCTGCTAACTTATCGGGCTTCACAAACAACAGGGGGTCCTCCTGTCTCAGTGTCCCTGTAGAAAATGCTTGAAGTGTCTTGCTGTACGATAAGATAGGACGTCGTCTTCCTACAAAAGCATAACGAGTTTTGTCCGAATGTACTAACAGGTGCTCCACTTGCAGCAGATACGCCTCATCAGAGTTACTCTTGACAACCACAACGTCACCTACACTATAAACTGTACCACAAAACGACACTTTTTGTGCAATGAGATGGGTCTCATCAACCTCTGGCCAGACAGAAAAACCAGCAAGATGCATTGGCAGTGCTTGAAGCTGGGACAGTACATCGAACCCACAGTATAAATACGATGGATCACTGAACGTAGTACACATTCGCAGCTGGTGCTTCCTCGCCATTGTGAGACAAACATTCCGCCGATTTTCGAGGACCTCAGGAATGCTTTCAATTCTTGATGTTTGCTCTCGAAGCGAATCGTGCAGTACTTTGTCGGAGGGCCGTGCTTCTTGATCTCAGATGGATAATGCACCAAATAATGAAATTTTGGTGTCATATGGAGAGTCAGGATATACTTCCCTAAGTCTTAGCAACCAGTCAGATATTTGATTTTGAAGGCCGGCTACATCAGCTTCAGAGATTGTTTCTGCCATGATCAGTTGCACTAGCTCAATCAAATCACTAATAATCGACACATATAGCTGCCCATCGACAGGAAGTCGTTCCTCACCAGTCACGAATGCTATCATGAGAGGCAGAAGCCGCAGAAGGGTCCAGGCTTCACTGCAGGTTTGTTTTACGTCTACAGACTTCCCACTAACGCGTGGGGGCCTCGGTTTTGTTCTTGTCGACTTGATGGAAGGGGAATTCTTGCACCATGCGATTCAGCATATCACCATCCACAACACGCAAGGCAAGAAGACTAGAAAGCACCAAATTAATCGTATGTAACACGATCCCTTCAAAAGATCGTGAGTTGCGTCAACAGATATCTTCTGCATGATGTGGAACGTCTCGAGTTCATTTAGGAGACATGTTTGTCGTATTCCAAATACCCGACATGTCTGCATCGAGAACTCGTCCCTTTCTAAAAGACGTATTTCAGCCTCGTATTCTTCCTTAGATCGTAATGCGAAGTCACTTTCCTTAAACGACGACTGAATGCTGTGTGAAGAAGCATGACAGAAACGACAAATCCTTTTCGTTTTGTAAAACGAACGAAAATATCCAGCAATGTCATGCAGTCCTAAGTTATCACCAGTCAGCAGCTCCACGCAGCCAGTGACACTTTCAACTTGACCCTTCCACAAGATAGTTATACCTTGGGACTCCAATATTTTCAGATCATTCACCAATGGTCTCAAGATAGCTTGCCATGAGTGCTCCTTCACATATTTGTGATGAAACAAGAGAGCCAGGTGAGTGTTGTTCAGCCGTGACCTCTGTCGTAAATTTCCCAAGGTGAAGTAAATTCCTCCAATTTTATAATCGACCGTCTTGTTTCCCACCGGACAGCTAACAGTGAACTCATCGTAGTACAAAATGAGACTGATACACTTTTCTCTCGTCTTCTTGTGCGCGCATCCATCGTAAATGTCTGAATAGCCAGACACACCCGCATGAGTGTGTGCGTCTAACGTTGCAGTACTTTGGAAACGGTCACTGCTGAAGATGGCCTCCAACTGTTTCGTAACAGGAATGAACTGTATTGTCTGGGGTTTTCCATTCTTTGATTCTCCAAGTTTGATAGTTTCCGGCGAAACCATAAGCAGCTCTTTCTGAGCATAGCCTTCCTAACTTTGAAGATGAGTCTACCATATAAACTTCTTTCACAGATGGCAGGTCCTTAATATCTACAGGTAACGATCCTTTTCTTTGGCTTTCGTGGCCGAGTTCGTTTGAAATTCGATTAGAAAATGCCTTAAACTCATCGATTACTTCGTCGCATACAGATTGCGGCACATTCCTTGACTTCAGCCGCAATATAAATTCGGCAAATTCATGGGCACGTGGCTTTGACTTGATTCTCTCAGGATCAGACGTGGGATCAGTGGATACAACGTGAGCAATTCCTTCTACTAGGGTTGAGCTGCTGGGAAGCATGCTCCAGTCTCAGCCTTTGCTGTCTGCTGTTCATGCTCTACAACTTCACCTGTTTCTGGTGAATCAGCTTCACAGTCGACGTTTTCTTTAGATTGAGATCGAGTGTCTAAATTCCAAGAAAAATTGCCCGATGATGTGCTGGGTGACATCAAATGTCTTTGGGCAGGAATACACCGATGACTGCGGTGTCTGTTCCATGAGCGTGTGTCTGAGAAGGATTTGAAACAGTCTGGACATTTTATACAGAAAAAGGATCAGCTCTCTCATGCCGTCGCAGGTGTTTGACGAAATGCCGCGTTGTGGATACATGATACGCACAGTAATGGCAACGGTACATAATATCTTAATTTTCCCTGCAGCAGAAACAAAGTAGGTTAAACTAGAAAAAAGCAGCAAACACTTCAACAAAGCACATCGAAGCACTGACATTTCATAAAAAGCTAAGAAATTGCACATGAACACTGTCACCTATCTGCACAGAGTTTTCACATGTGCGTTGGAGGGGATCCTAAAATATCCCCACGTATTGTCGGAGGTGACCGGAGAACCATTTTTTTAAATTGCAGTTAAAAACTTAATCAGAACATTATTTTATTTTTGGAAGCACACAGTCTAGATATAAAGGGTATGCCTGGCAAAAGCAAACAATAATACCCCCCAGCCCATTTTTATATATTAAAATAATATACATGAGTAGTTTTTATGGAAGTTCAGAATACAAACATGCTCAGGATCTTGATACCGTTCACATGTATTGCAACAATCTTTGCATCTTTACATGCAATCCATCATCACAAATGAACTTCAAACTCTTGTCTTCCACACTCATTTATCTAGAAGACAAAATCTTTCACTCCTAACAAAAAACAATATCCAACAGGTCAGTTATGTTCAGGCCTTGCATACGATTACTTTGCTATACTATAAGTTTGCTTTGTTCAATAAAACATACTTATGCCATGGATCGAATCAGCATTAAAACAATCAGAAAGTACATATTCAAATGCTAATTGCAGACTGCAGGAAACAGGTAACCCAAGTGTGGGGTACTGGATGCTGAGGTACAGGAACCTGGGGTACTGGATGCTGAGTGACACCCAGGCAAGAATAATTTCCCACTCACTTCAGGATTCTTTATCAGATTACTTACTCTTTTTGTCAGACCTTGGTTCTAAATGCAGGCACAGGTAAAGGAAGTTTTGATTTTTGCAAATGTTATGCAACAATTTAGCACTCTTTGAGGAAAATGTTAATAGGTTTGAACATGAATTTATCGGTTTGGGCTTCAAACATTAGATAAGGCTTTTACTCTGTTTCTCTTTTAGTTTGTATTAAACAATTGGCCCCCTTTTAAATCATAATATACAAAAAAATCATTCACAAAATAATTTTTCATCTAAGCTAGACAGCTCTGGATTTTCCACATGCTGACAAGGATTTTGACTCTTAATTTTCCACTTGATACCCTAGCCTAAAACAAATTTTGGGACAATGGGTAACCCTGTGACTAACAATCCACAAGACAGTGTATACGGTAGGTACATGTCACATGTTATCTGAAGGTCAACTGTAGAGAAGGCCACAAGAGGCCTGTGGAATCTGGTCTTAACAAGCATGGTTGCCTGTCAAAGTGTAGGAGCTCAGTCAGTGCCTAGGGTGTAGTATTCATGCTCAGTCCAGTACCTAGTGGTCAAATCTAGCTTTGAAATTGCTGGTGGAAGGAGTACAGGCTAAAGACATTGGAAGTCTATTCTAATCATTAATGATTCTAACTATAAAACAAACCAAGTGTTGTATTAACCTTCAAAATATTGCACAAAGTTTTGTCTTAAATTTTTGTATTGGCTCCTTGCCCCTATACTCCATACTTCCAACAAAAATAATCATGAAAATAGCTCCCATCTTCCCCACCTTTCTATCCTATGCAATCATTCCATTCAGATCCTTAAGTACATTCCTATTCCTACAGGCCAAGTCAAGGCCTCTATCCAGTATCTTCAACTTTAAGCTCTATTTGAATCTGCTCCCTCACACCAGACAGCTGCTTACTCCAGTGACCATTTCATTTGTGCCACAATTGCACCACCACAAAGCACTGGTCTCAAAGGACACTCACACCCACCAAGGAGATCTCTATATGGGATCCATGATTTTCAGTAGACATTCCAGTATAAGGTAAAAGGAAACAATTAGCAGACAATGCCCTGCTGCTCCCATAAATCCACTCATTCCCTACCAAATATACCTATGACATCTCTCTAATCTGTCCATTACCTTGACCTATAGTGTCCATGAGTGTCTGAGATATCTGGTATCAAGATATCAGATATCCAGAGATTGACCTTAACCTTGTGGTTTTGGGGACACTCAGGCTTCTGACAAAGCCTCTTTTGCAACCATACATACATCAAAAGGTGATCAAAAACAAGCTACTACCTTATACCTTACCTAGATACCTTAGATGTAGCAGGATCTTTTTTAAGGCATACTGGTGCCTGTATTTCCTGATCTCATCGAGCTCATAACCAAATATTGTCATCACCGATTAGGTTTAACCTGCCTTAGAAGCATGCACTAGAACCCAAAAATCCTCAAATGAGTTTGAGTCATGCACATTTTTAGGAGATGAAATTTTCATGGGTACCTCTTGAAGCTGATACTAAACTCTGATAGAACTTGAAGCAGAGAGAAATTTGACAAAAAAGTTCAAATACTTCAAGTTACAATTCAATCCATAGGCGTAGGAACGTCCAGAATATTGGGGGGCCAGCGGGCAGTTTTAGGTCATTTCTTTCCAGTCAACGCCATAGGGTTAATGGTTAAGAATCGTGAATATTGGGGGGGCCATGGCCCCTGGCCCCACCCGTTCCTACGCCTAAACTTCAATCACTTTTTGGTATGGTCAGGGCATTTATTCTCTGCGGCCTAGTGCAAATTTTAGGTGGCTGGTGGTGTGACTATGTATTTTTATATCATAGCTGGTGCAACTCATAGCATGTTGCCTTCCTTTGCAGACTAGGGTAAAATAATAGTTACACACTCACTGGTATTTACAGATAGGATAGAGGGGCAGATGGTTCTTACAGATGAAACTGGGCATAGGCGTAGGAACGGCCAGAATATTGGGTGGGCCAGCCAAACTTCAACATGAAGCTGCCAAGACTGTAATAAACAACTGTGACAAACTGTATGCCAAGACCAAAAACTCTTCAGATTTTGACTCCTCGTTGCCTTCTGCACTGGCTGGTCATATAAATGTCCAACTTCCTTTCATTATGGCTGAAATCATGATTTTTGGGCCCGCGGGACCATGGCCCCTGTTCCTATGCCTATTAAACTGGGCTCACCTTTCCCAATCCAGATGAAGGGCACAATATAGATGGAACTTTGTGTTTGAAGACATCACTGAAGCATTAGTTTCTGGATGACATCAATAATGTTGGGTATTGGTGAAGCAGTCGTCACACAAAGATACCATAACCTCACCTTGATAAATCTGTCATGGTAATTGGACTAATTTTGTATTCAAGCAATGCATTCAATCAGAACTTACCTGGCAATGTATCAGTGGCGTAGCCAGAAATCAGCCAAGGGGGGCCATGCCAAGCCAAGGGGGCCAAGGAGAAGGCGGCGACTGTGCCGCCTCCCTGTTAATAGACCTTTCAGCGCCAAAGGGGGCATGGCCCAATGCCCCCCCTGGCTACGCCACTGCAATGTATCCTGCTAGATTAATAATCTAGATTATTGAATATGTTCTCCAAGTAGGCAAAATAGGTACAAAATAACTTTGCACCCTTTGAGGGTTACCTATATCAAATTTCTATGTACACTTGCCAAGTAGGACATTATAAATGATCCTAATTTGCTTTATCATTAAGATAGCATCCACATTTTAATATTTTTCTTATCTTTTCAAGGGTATTAGGTAGCTATAGGTCAGTATATGCCTGTAAATTTGAGTACACTGCAATTGCCTACATACATACATACATGCATACCAATTGGAGATGTGAGTCCACAGCATTACCCGTTTCCTGGCATTGACGACACGAAATATGATTGTGTTGAGAAAATTATCGTCACTCACACTTCTCCCAGGCCCAGGAACTCTAAAAATCACTTCACTAACTCCGGAAAAGATTTCATACGTGCCACCGCATACGGGAAACTCCATAAATTCAAGATGGCGCGCGCCCCGCGGTACCCACGCTGCAAAATCAAGTGGTAGTCACAGAGTCATTCTGCCGAACTACCTCCGGAGGATCATGCTGCATGCTGCCATCACTTACCACCGTCTTCACCAGTTTGCACGACCTTTCAACATCGTACCTGCCGCAGGTGTTCGAAATTACGACCTATAGACTGGTGTTTAGTTAGTTCCAATGTGGTATCGTTCTGGTTTTTAGACGTCAAAATGTGGTAGCACAGGTGGTCATAGGGTGAGGGTAGTCAAATATTTTTTCAGTGAAGCGAAATAGATGTAGGAACATTTGCACAGTGCTTTTTGTCAAGGATACGGGGAAGACTGTTAAAGAGTAGTGGCTTACAACATCGACAATATGCTTGAAGAGGGTCGTGAATTTTTAGGAATTCTATACCCAAAAATCGGTAGCAGTGGCCCCAGATTCATTCATAGCAGGCCACCCTCGTTGGTCCCAGGAGGACATAGCAACATAGCACTACAACAGCCCTTAAGACATTAAAGATGAGCAGTTTTCTCAACCCGTAATGATACGACTCCAGGACTCTACGGTTACCCCGGTGAACTTTATAATTTTTTTCCAGAATCAAATCAGCTATTGCACCTTGCTATTTGAAAAAATAGTTGAATCCAGAAACATGCCCGTGAATCTAAAACTTGGCATCATATTCTTGATTCCAAAGAAAGTAAAATGTAGCCGGATGTTAAGTAACTTCCTACCGATAAGCCTTCTAGATACCCTTTATAAAGTTATCGCTCGTTGCCTTGCCCGTCGGCTAGCTAATGTCATCAATCAGCTCATTAACAGTGACCAGACTTGGGTTCGCTTGATGTGGGAAAATATAATACTCTTGCTTGATCTAAAAGAATAATAATTCAGCCATCCTCCATGCTTGCGACGTAAAGACAATATGGAACTCTCCTATGGTGATAATATTTGTACTATTTTCTGGCTTCACTTTTCGCCGTTTGTGTAGCCTATTATTTACATGGGGTAAAAAATACACCATGTCTTACTCAGTTGTACTGATTGATATCAATGCAGCTCAGTTGTAAATCATGTGTTTATTGATATTGATATGTTTCGGTTCGTCCTGAGTCTGAATATCCTTGTTGTCGTCCTCCCCAATTTTTTCCGCCCCGGAACTCAAGCAGCGTCCGCCGCGCCGCTATCGGCCGGCTCCCGCGTATCCACCGGCCGGTCACGTCGGAACCTTACATACAAACTTTGCTTTGCGTGAACACGTGCCCCGTAGCTTTCTGGTGAGCTCGCCAACACCCCCCTCCGCCGCTACGGACCCGTCGTCGCCGCATTATTTGCTTCGCCGCCCGAGCTGGTTTGCTTCGGAGCTCGCAACCTAGCACGGTATCGCGTCTCTCTCGCCGGCTCGCAATCTCTTCAGTATCACATCTCTCCCGACGCTTCCTATACCTTCCCCCTGTCACTCTCCCATTGTCACTATTCTAAGACTCTTGCTTTTAACTAGGCTCATGAAGGTCTCTGAGGTATCATGCGATGCCTGCCGCCCGACTTCAGTGCGGACGCTTTAATCGTATCACTTCCTTGCTAGATGGTAGTCTTCCTGTCATGTCTTTTTTAACATACCTGTAATTGTCCGTGTTTGCGAAATACATGTCGTGGCTCCAAAGCAAACGTATGATTGCACTGACTGACAGCATATGAGACACTTACTTTCAGCAGCTGGGCTGGGAAACAATTTTATCGGATGGATTGACCTGTTTGTACGATAGAAATTCCAAGTTTTCCGCCACAGCGGCGGTGCGGATTCACAGGAAAATATCAATACCATATAACATAACGCAATGACATGAAGCACAATAACATAAAATCTTCATTTTTGCTCGTTATTTGTGACAAATGATAACTATTTTTGGAGACCAGCACAAATGAGTTTTAAAATATATTCAGAAATATCAGGCCACTAAACATTTGAAGCACGAACAGCTTGCAACAAAGCATTCATGGTGCAGTTTGATACTTAGATGGCTTAAAATTTTCATTCAACTCAGTGTGCAGATCTCTCAAGTTACCAAGTTACCGTGAAGGAGGGCATGGTTGTATGAGGCGATGTAATTATGAGAAGCCTGAGTGGAAAACAAGTATCCCCGATCATCTGACATGACATGCATAATCCCTACGGAGAACCACGAAGCTTTCACGAGATATGTCTTACTATCTGTCATGTCATCGTCTGATGAGATGCTTTCAAATTTAAGGTGAAACCTTACATCGGGGGACTCAAGGCCCTACATCCCCGACGGGATCAAGTTTTTTTAGTATCCTACCAGAAGAATATTGGTGCTTTGTATGCACTTAACCCTATATCCAACAGCAGGCAGATTCTGCCCACTTCTCAGGTATTTCCATAGTATCTCCAAAACGGTTTGAGCCAGGCTCTTGAAATTGTGTCACTCCCCTTAGAACCAAATAGCGCGCGTTGCCTAAGATGTTGATATATATATATATATATATATATATATATATATATATATATATATATGTGTGTGTGTGTGTGTGTGTGTGCGTGCGTGCGTGTGTGTGTGTGTGTGTGTGTGTGTGTGTGTGTGTGTGTGTGTGTGTGTGTGTGTGTGTGTGTGTGTGTGTGTGTGTGTGCACGCGCGCGCCGCCAGAGGCAGCGCTATTGCTAGGTAATTTTGGGGTCCCGCATAGGGATCAAGTTCGAGGGGGTGCTGAAACATCCCTCACCCAGGGCGAAGGTGGCTCGGAGACCCATCGGGGTTACCGTCACGTGTTAAGACGATACCGTTGCATGTTACCAGGCAGCTTAGACGGGGCAGGGCGCACCACAAGCACAGTTCAGCTCTCAGAGTTGAATTCATCTGCTCGGACTATTTTCCGTGCAGTGGGCTTTCCGAAGTACACCGGCTTAGCTAAGGCACGCTGGCCGACTTTGTCCTCCTCCCTCCTCCAGTCGACAGTATATAAGCCGAGCAGATACTGACGCTGGCAGCAGTCTGCTTCATTCTCATCAAGGTGTAACATCATCATGCATAGCTCAGCTGTTGAACTGCTGGTGGCGGTTGCCATAGCAGCAGCCCCTGGGTACGGAGTGCCACCTCCACGTTGTTACTCGGCACCACTGAAGAAACATTTCAACATTGGTGAAAAATGGACCCAGCCCCAGTGCCAGGGCGCCTCCTGTGTCAACGGAGAGGTGAAGACCCAAGAATGTGAAAAACCTGTTCTGACCTTGGGCCCCGGGTGTGTAGTGGTAAAGGGCACAAAGGGGGGCTGACTATCCGGCCTGCTGCCCCACCGTCAGCTGCTAAAGGCCTGGCCAGTGCCACGACAAGTACCTGGACCAATTTTTCAACAGCGGCGACCTCTGGACTCTGCCTGGCTGCAAGAGGTTCACTTGCAGCCAGGGAAAAATAGTTTCGGTGCCGTGCGCTCTCGTGGATCTGCCCTCGACCCCGGTTGCAAACGGGCGAAGGGCCAAGGGAGCTGACTATCCGGCCTGCTGCCCCACCGTCAGCTGCCCAAGGCCTGAGCAGTGCTACGACAAGGACCTGGACAAAGTCTTCAACGATGGAGACACCTGGACCCTGCCTGGCTGCAGCTTGGCCACTTGCACCCAGGGGAAAACAGAAGTGAAGGCTTGCAGCCTGGGGGGTCTACCCTCGACCCCTGGGTGTAAACGGGTGAAGGGCCCAGGGGGAGCTGATTATCCGGCCTGCTGCCCCACCGTCAGCTGCCCAAGGCCTGAGCAGTGCTACTCGGCCGTATTGGACCGAGTCTTCAACAGCGGCGACGCCTGGGTCGTGCCTGATTGCCAAACTGCCGTTTGCAACCAGGGACAAACAAAATTAATTCCCTGGCAAATCTGCCTCCGACCCAGGGATGTCAACGGGTAGACCACCTAGATGCAAGCTGATTATCCGCTCTGCTGCCCCACCATCACCTGCCCAAGGCCTAACCAGTGCTACGACAAGACCGGGACCGAGTCTTCCAAACGATGGAGAGAATCCTGGACCCTGCCTGGCTGCCGCCAAGGTCACTTGCACCCTGGGAGAGATAAAAGTGCAGCCCCGCAGCTCCTGGGTCTGCCCTCGAACCCCTTGTGTAAACTAGTGGAAGGCCCAGAGGGGCTGACTATCCGGCCTCTTCATTTCACTTCCAGTTCATTAATGTCAGGAACATCTCGGTTCCATGTATTTATCTATTTATTTACTTATGAGCAGCGAACAGCCACAGGTCACGACCCACTTACGGCTGAGGTCATCGTCTAAGACAGAAAAACACACATCTGACTTAAGGTATACCCACACACATACTCACGCATGCGCTGTTAATCGCTTACATATATACATGTAGGATACATACGATATAGATTTAAATTAAACTTCCAAGGCTAAAAAGGCACTCTAAAGTATCTCACAGCAGAGCCGTAGCTGCTAAAATAATGGATATGTGCACGTAATAGAAAGAAATAAAGGTATGAAAATGTGTATCTAAGAATGAAAAATGCATATAAATAAAACACCCTTTGGTATAGAAAATTTAGATTACGAATAGGATAAATATTAAGAATATAAGTGAAAACCTAAAAGTCTAAAGGCGCAACAACCCCGCGAACATTACAACGACGATGCTAAAACGCTATCCCATGTATGTGCCTACACTATTCGCATATCGCAGCACAAACAATTGTCCGTTCGTCCGTTCGTATATTTTGTCTAAGATCCACTGTATGAGGTTTTTCACTTGACACGTCATTTCTATAAAAGTAAACACTCGGGATATTGGCTAAAATACACACAGAGCATAAAATACATAAAATCGTAGCGCTGAAAATAAGAACACAAGTAACCGTCGTAACAGGTATTGTAGTGGCTTTTGATGTTCCTACGTCATGGTATCGAAACGTTGAAAGTCAGATCTTCAAACCTCAAACAACAAAGCATAGAAGAAATGCGCGCGTAACAGTTTCACATGTTCGAAGTAAAAATGATCGCTTAGAAATACCATCATTGATAAGTAACTAGAATAAATGGCATCACATCTGGCCCCTAAGTGCTCTAAGGACACATCGTTTAACACGCGCATTGACGGGGGCGGGTACCCGCCCCCTTGGGTTTTTCGGAGCGGTGAAAACGGCGGCGCGTGGCCCGCCGTACTAAATACCTTTTCCCTCATCATTTTTACAACTTCTGTGAAAATTTTAAGGTTAGGTCATCTCAGGTCAGGTCACCAGTACAGGTCAAGTGACCCGACCTCAAAAAAGTTTAAGATAGCATAAGTCGGAGCCAGGGTGGACTTATCCGATTGAAACTCATATCACATAATGGCCTCACCGAGTTCTCTAAAATATGTTCGGTATTTTTGATATCGATACCTAAGGTCAGGTACGAGGCATGACCTCTCCGTAGGAAATACATGGAAAATGGTTTTACGGAATAACTCAGTAACGAATGGTGATAGAGCATTTATTTTAGCTGCATTAGACTCGCCTGGGCTTTGCGGTTGTAATGATATCATTTTATATAATTTGCCCTGCCTGACCTCAGGTCAGGTCAAATCCTGATTTGACCTAGCAAGGTCAGGTATATATCATTCGATTGGCTTGCGAGGATTCATATAGTTAAGTCGTTTTGCTCTATCTTTACTTGTTCAGATGTAATGACCAAAAACGAATTTACATTTGGGCATGTTTTACCGTGACCTTAAATATGACCTGACAAAAAAATGGTTCAAATGTTTTCAATGGGGTGGATGGGCGGCCACCGTTACGTTTTCGCACCTACCGTGGTTCTCGGATCTAGGGGCGGGTCCCGCCTCAGCGAGGTGGCCAGCCCCCGTCAATGCGCGGGTTAAAGTAGGCACTGTTCGTGCAGTGACAGATCTCGACAGTCAACGAGTTATACGAGGCGGCTGTGACATAGCAGAGACGTCGTTGGCCGGCATTGGTTTGGCCCGCGGTGGTCGAAGATAACCAGCCTGCCGCGTGTCGTGGCCGTGATTTGTGAATGAGAAAAGCTCGCAAAGTTCTTTTTTTCCTTTTAAGCATTTATTAGTGCACTAAATACAGTCCATGTCATATCCAATGGTTAAACTGCCTCAAGAAACGACAGTCATTCTCACGCACCAACTGATAATATGGTCTTCTTCACGGATTTCGGTGTGCGAATAACGGATGATCCCCGACCATACAGGTATTTTAACGTTTGTCACATCTGACTGACACTGCAAGCATCTCTATCTTCATATGTCATAACATAGCACTACAACAGGAAAAAACAAGCAAAGTTCGCATTGAAAACAGGCAAAGCTAATTAGATTTTTGAGGACAGTGTCATACAATTATTCATACACATTCCGAGAGTTTATAGGCATCGCATGGCTTCTGGTTCGTTTTTAGTTTCCGGCTTTTAGTTGGTTTGATCCATGAACTTCCGAAACGGAATCAGTTTAAATTCTGCAAGGAGCCCCACTTCTTATTGAACTGAGTCCAATTACCTTTGATTTGTGCAGCAAATCTTTCTGCCTCTATATCCAGCTTGAGCTTGGACTTGAAATCAGCAATGCTCGGAATACGGTTGGAGTTTTGTATTAATGATTTCGCCAGGATTATTGCGTGGTTGATGACAAGACTTTTGTAGCGCCTGAAATAACATCTACAAGGGTTAAGTTTTCATGTATTCCCCAACTTCTGAAGAAATGCTTAATGGTCATCCAGAAAGATTGAATTGAAGGACACTCAAAGTATTTATGCTCTATTGTGTCTATATCATTTTCACAGTGGTCGCATAATGGGCTAGGTCTTATCTTGAACCTAAGTAAAAGTAAATTCGTTGAACATATTCTGGTCAATATTTTATAGTGCAATGCTGCGTAGTACGTGGAGTGGCAACATCGCATTACAACTGAGTAGCAATCCTCCCAGCACAGGTCTGGAAAGTGTCTGTTCCAGTAGCGTTACCAGATTTTTATTTCATCATTTTCAGCACTTAAAAATAATCCTGCGAAGTGGCCTACCCCATTCTCTCTTGAAAGAGCAAACATAACCAATGGATGTATTATTGGCTTCGGCAACGGCCCCTTATTCAATGCATCCCTTACTTTGCTTTTAATAGAATGAACAAGCATCGCATAATTCATTTCTATTCCTCTAATATTATACCTTGTAATAATCTTATTATTGTATATTATCTTGTATGTATGTATGTATGTATGTATGTATAGGTATGTATTATCTTATATGTATTATATCTTGTATATAATCTTGTGCGTATAATGTCAAATGGCAGTAAGCCGCCTCGATCATCAAGGAGGTCATCGATTCTCACGACACCACTTTGGTACCAATTTTCTAATCGTGAAGCAGAAAACTTTGTGTTTGAATCAGAGTACCACAGTCCAAGTTTTAACCCTATTTCCGGCAGGGGGGCTAATATTGCCCCCCTTCAGGTTTTTCGAGAATATCTCCGAAACGGCTTGCGATAGAACTTTGAAACTTCCTGACTTTTCCTAAAACTAGTACAGGCAGGTTTTCTGAAATTTTCAAGATTATATATTTACCAGGGGCGGAGCTATGGCTGGGTTTTTTGGGGAGGTTCTATCCACAAACCAAGTATTATCGTATGCGATGGGTTCTTTGTAAAAGGAAGCCGTCTCTGCTGATCCTGATACCAGTTATATGGTTTTATTATATCATTTTTTATGTGATATGATAGTGCATTCACAATTGTCACTATTTGTATTCATCAGGGGCGGTTACAGCAGTTCAAAATGGGGGAATGTTATCAAGAAGGACTAAACGTTAGTAAGTGAGAAGACTGCTTACAGCCGTGCCAGGGCGAACACAATTGGGTATATGAGAATTCAAAATAGTTATAACCCAATTCTAGATTACCAGAGGCGTGTCCAGTCACTACACATTTTCAAAATGCATATTCCCAGCCAGTATCACCGCCGCGACTCAATATCGTTGTATATTGAAAATGTGTTTCCAATCACCCCCACCCCCCCACGACGAGTCCTTCATCCGCCTATGTCACCCCCTTTCCCAGAGCTGCCATGGGAGGGTAAAAATTATCAGAAATAAATTTCGACTAGTCGAGGGACTAATATACTCATGCATACCACTCGCATATTGTTGGTATGTATTTTACCCCACTGTTTTACCTTACTGCATCCGCCCCTGATGAGTTTTTCACTTTTTTCTCATTTATTTATGTGTCAAAGATTCCAAGCAGTATATGACGGCTTCTAATCCACGTAACAAAAACTTTTTAGGTTGTATATATTTCCCCTCATAGTCCTGGTCCTGGAACTGCCATTGAATTTCGAATTTTTGCGTAACTCGAGTATATGACAATTTCGAGTCAATTATTTGTAAATCTGAACTAGTTTTGTGAAAATCGTACAACAGAGACAAGGGTTATGGAAAATCTAAAAATACACAAAAATTGTATATTTTGCGCGCCCTTCTCCTTAAAAATCAAAATTTTGACATTTTCTTTTTCAAAATAAAGTTTAGCGTCAGGGAAATCTATAGCACTTTGAATTTTCAAAATCGGCCGGTTAGATTACGAGATCTTAGGGGGGCCGATATTGCCCCCCTGCCGGAAATAGGGGTAGCCGGGAGCCTGACGGAAATAGGGTTAAGTGATCCTCCTCAATTATTGGCAAAACCCGAGAGACATCAGCCCATGAGAGTATAACTTCCTTCCAGAAAGGGCTGGAAACCTTAGCTGAGAACATCTGGAGTGAGCGTTCATTTCTTTCCCAGAAGGTACTATCACTGCACACTGTGTTCAGAAATAGATAGGACCATGGGTGCTCGGACAAAATTGAGCGCCTTACCCAGGTGCATTTTAACGCTTTTATGTATATATCTACATCTGGCATGCCTAAGCCACCTTTACCCGGAGGTTTTACTACAGTCTTACGTTTAATCTTTTCATTTTTTCCTCCCCATAGGAATGTGAACAAAATACGATTTAGCCTTTTAATTATGGTGTGTTCAGGTCTAGGAAGAGTCGTAAAAAGTGAGTGAATTGTGGCAAAATAATATTTTTAATCAAGGTTATCTTTCCTATTAGAGTCAGGCTTCGTTGTCTCCATGAATTTATTATATTCTGAGCTTTAACAGGAATGCTTGCGTAGTTTTTTGTCAGAAGAATATTTAAATTATTTTCAAAAACAATCCCTAAGATTCTCATGGAGGTAACCCATTCAAAGGGAAAATCCCACTCTGAGGTGGCATTTAAACTGACAAAATTAGGACAATTTCCGATCCACATTGACTTACATTTATTTATGTTAGGGTATAAGCCACTGTACTTGGCATAATGTCCAAGGTCTAGAAACAGTGCTCTTACGCTGTTGATGCTTCCATCGAGCAGGCACAATGTGTCATCCGCATACGCAGACACTTTGTATGTTTTATCATGAATAGAGATGCCATGAATTTGATGATTTGACTGTAATCTATCGAGAAGGTGTTCAAGGGCTAGAATGAACAAATAACAACTTACAGGATCACCCTGTCGACAAGAGCGCTCAAGAAAAATGGGCTGCGACATGTTGCCATTATATGTTATGCGAGCAAAGGCTTCAGAGTGAAGGACTTTGAACCACTTAATAATGTTTGATGGAAAGTGTCTAGCAATTAAAGAAGCTTCTATAAACCTCCAGCTCATGGAATCGAATGCACTCTCAAAATCAATTGCAATGAGCAATCCTTGTTCTTTTCTAAGATTAAGCTCGTGAATCAAATCATAAATTAATCGGGTGTTGTCACCAATGAAACGTCCAGGAAGAAAACCCGTTTGCTCAGGCTTGATAAGTAGTTTAAGCACAGTTTTTATCCGAGTAGCAAGAGAACTGGACATAATCTTATAAGGCACGTTTAGGAGAGTAATCGGTCTGTAGCTTTTAACAAGATTCGGGGGTCTGTCTTTCTTTGGAATCAGGCAAACTAACCCTTCGCGCAGTGTTAAAGGCAAACTGCCAGTTGCTAAAGAAGCATTGAAAAGACGAATGAAAAAATATTTGAATCTCGGCCAGAAGAATTTATAGAATTCGGCAGGAAAACCATCAGAGCCGGGTGTTTTAAGGTTCTTCATTTTCTTCAAAGCCGACCCTATTTCCTCTAGGGTGACTAGCTGCTTCAGCCAGTCCGCTTGATAGCTACTCAATTGACTGAAAGTATCTTTGTTAATATATTCTAACATTTTCTCCAGACTAGGCTCTTGTCCTTGACTGAATAGCTTCCTATAATGTGATACAAAAGCGTCCATTATTTCATTCTGAGTATTCATCGTGACATTGTTCACTCTAATTGAAGCTATGATTTTACTTTTAACGTGTCTTTTCTCAAGATTACAGAAGTAAGCGGTCGGCCTTTCACCTTCTTCCACCCAGCGGCATCTGGATCTTATTATGGATCCATTTAACCTGTTTCGTCTTATGTCTTCGTGCTGTTTCTTAAATTTATTAAGTAGGGAAAGTTTGTCAGAATTTTGCCCAATGGCTTCATCACTTTCTAGCAGTTGTATTTGATTCCAGACTTCCTTTTCATTTTTATGTGATTCTCGAGCCCTTCGTATACTAAATGAAATGGTTTCCGTTCGTAGTTTAAGTATCAATGTTTCCCACAACAGACTATCGTCGATTGTGAAAGATAGTTGCTCCAAGTTTTCCGGTCGGTGTCTGAAACTGGCTGGATAAAGAGGTACCACATATTGGTCGATAATTTCCTCAAAAGCGGAATTTATGAGGCATGAATAATCTTGGTCTCTTAAAAGGGATACGTTGAATTTGTACCACCCCCTTCCACGATTTTGGTTGTTCAATACTATATTTAAGGTGAGCAGTGAGTGATCCGTTCGATATCCTGGTTTGATGTCAACATTTCTGGCACTGGAAGAAATACGGTTAGATATCAAGAAGAAGTCTAGGCGAGCCTGCCTAATGCTAGGCTCATGACGTCTCCATGTGTATCTTTTCGTTCCGGGGATTAACTGTCTGTAAATATCGACAAGTTCATGCTGTTCCATCAAGTTAAGCAACTCTTGCCTAGCTTGGACATTGTTTTCCCTACAATAGTTATACGTATCAAGATCTTGGTTTAACACTAAATTGAAATCTCCAGCCATGATAACTGGGTGTAAGCTTTCATTCTTATCCGTAATCTTGTTGTTTAAAGACGTGTAAAAATCTGGTGTGTCAGTGTTTGGACCATAGACACAAGCTAGTACAGAAACTTGTTCAGCTAATTTAATCTTGCATACTATATAGTTCCCGCACAAGTCAAAGTCTGGATCGAACAATGCAATGTGTTTCTTTTTACCAGTTAGAATCCCTACCCCACGCGCGTTACTAGAATAAGGTGAGAAGATTGCATGAATTCCCCAAGCATTCCTAAAATGATTCTCTCGATCAGCTGCAACATGGATGTCTTGCAGGAACAGCAGATCAGCGTCGTATCTGCGCAGGTGCATAAATACATCCTTTCTTTTCTTAAAATCGGCCAGGCCCCTGCAATTAACTGATAATATTTTGAGTTCAGTCATATATCATAGTTCGAAATTAAATTCATATGGTCAAATATTCCTTCAAGCAATATAAACAAGACACACATGTATCTATTTCCTATCAAAACTTGAACGAAGCGTTGGAGAAGTTACTGGAAAACAAATAACCAGAGGCGATGCGGAACCTTACATACCTAACTTAACACTTGAACTTTGTGATTGACAGTACAACGGAAGAAAGCGAAAAAAGTGTTCAGTCAAAACAAAAATGTTTCCAAAAACATCAAACTAACCTCCAAATTAACAGAAACCATCTCTGATACTCAAAGTCAGCAATGTTAACTCCCGCACTGGTGGACCTGTATATTCGGCCTGGGAGGCGAACTACGATAAGCCTCTGTGGGGTTTTGACGGGGGATTGCTGTTTAAAGAAAAAATTCTCAACAATGCTGGAATCAAAATTGATAACCATCACATTAGGTTCTGGGCGTGAGAAGAACATCAATACTGAGAAAACCTTGAGGCGTGAGAAGGTATTTTGAAGTGCATTAACAACATGTGGGTGAGTAGTAAAAACAAAAAGAATGCTTCGAGAGTAATCGCCGGCATGGAAAAGCATGGTTTTGTCTGGTGCATGTTTCAAACACTACAGAGGGAAAGCAGCACAATTCATAGTCTTGCAATGATTCAGTTGAGAGGAACTGATGGTGAGGCTCTCAGCAAAACAACATATCTGGTGGAAAAACAAAAGTGTTCTTAACTTCATCGAGTAATCAACAAAACTCAGCAAAGCAGTTTCAAACGCTCATCATACGCAGCAAAAAGGCCGTTTGCTGAAGTCACCTACATGCCGTGGAGACACGCCAACCAGCAACAACATATCTCACCACTATTCTCGGAGAATGTCACGAATCCTGTCTATGGAATCGACTCGAACCTTCCGACCGTGCTGAAATGTCTTACAGTATACTTCTCCGTTCTTGGAGAACACGGTGTAGACGCGCTTCGCAGCCTTTTCTTTCAGCAGAGCGTGGTAGATGTCCTGTCTGAGAGGGGACAGGTTCTCATTTATGTAGAGCGACTGCGGGATGTCTGAAACACTAGGCTGTACCACTGACTTCGCTCGCAAACGGGCTTCGTAAAGCCTATCACGCACTGACTCCTTTGCTGCACTCTTAAATTTACACATGATTGCTTTTCGTCTGCCTACACGGAACGCGTCCTCGATATCGTCACGCGTGATGGAGATATCAGGTACGCACTGGCCTAGCAGGGTGATGGTGGTCTCTGCGACGTCTTCCTTCCAGTGTTCCGCGGGAGGAGGCGGAATGGCGGATCCGGAAAGGATCAAATCCTTTCGTCTTCTGTCGGCATCAATTCAATCCACCTCTGTCTGCAGGGCACCGATCTTAGCTTCTCTGTCGCAGAGACGCTGCTCGAGCTGTTCGATGTGACAGTCTCTAGACTCAACGTGTCTTTCGAGGTCTGCAACGCGACCGTGGAGACGCCCCAACTCGGCCTTGAGTGTGGCAAACTCATCCGCCATGCTTCTCTGTATACGGTCCGCTACTTTCCGGAGTGCTGATTCCAGCGAAGCCTGTGTGACCGGCAGAGAAGAGGCACGCCCAGGGTCGGTAGCGTCTGTGGAAGATTCCGATGTGGAACGTTCCCTGGAGATGCGTTGCCTCTTGGTCGGGCTTGCACTTACAGAGCCAGGTTGTGTCGCTGTGTCTAAGCGCTCGATCATGTCGCGAACCGACTTCTGTTGCCCTACCCTGGGAGCGGAGCTCTCCACGCCACTGGCACCGCAGCCGGTGCTGCGCTCACGCCCCGGCCCAGGGTGCTGGGGAGGGGCGGGGCGAGGCTGGCCGGTCCCCGCGCGTTGACCGGCTGGCGGCTGAGAACCGCGGCCGCCTGCTGCACGTTTCGAGGGCATCATCAAACTTGATATGGTCGGATACAAGTACCAGTATTTCCTTGGTGTGTTCCGGTCGATGCAATGCACCAACAGTTAAAAAGAACAGCCGGCGATATGTCGATCAGAACGCCATCGAAGCCTGTTCAAAGCACATAAAAGTCCCCCACCGCCGCACCAAGAAGTGGCTGAATTTTTTTCCGAAAAATCACAAAAATACGTTTTCGGATTCAACACAACAGCACAGTCTTTCGACAATTCAAAATTCGTCACTATCCGCACACAAAAAGGCGTGTTTATGCGGGAACCACTTTAGCACCGGTTGTTGACCTCACTCATTGGAGAGCCGGACGGAGCGTCCGCACCCTACCGGCGCGCGGCTCGGATTGCGGCTCGCAAAGTTCTTGTGGTTGACTGATATCTAACACGACTTTCGTGAGGCAGGGCTGATGATAAGTGGCTAGCTGGTTTGGATTTAGAAAGCCGAGACGTGCTACTTTTTCTGAAATATGATCATCTTTATTCTTTCCAGAGATGATCCTAACACAGAAATTAGAAATATTTGCATGCGATTGAACTGAGTACAGGTCCCGTAAATCGAAATGCAATAACGAATAGAAGAAATTACAAGAGCTTAAACAAGCAGCTTCAGAACACGACATGGAATAGTGTAATTGGCCTGAATGAGACAGATAAGAAAGCCGGTGCATTTATATGTAATGTGATAAGTGTTTGTCTGGTGAGTGAGGTACCTCTCCATGTGAGCACCTATATTTTTTACCTCCTGGTTTCAGAAACAGTGGCGTTCCCTAGCCTGATCTGCACTGTTGGGATGTTCCGAAGTATTTGCCGTGTTCCAAGTAACATAACCTGCGTTTTTGTGGCGTTTATTCTCGGGGATATTAAGGTCACTTCCAAGAGCTGCAATCATAGCCGGAAGATATCGTTTCTGACCTGAAATAAGTAATTGTGTGTCGTCACAGAAGTGAATGACAGAAGTGTCGATGCAAAGGCTCATCTCGTTCGAAAAAATGGACCACATGAGGCAGGACAAGCTTCCACCTTGGAACACCCCACAGGTGTTCGGAAGTGGGTCCGACAGAGTGCAGCTTCCAGGTCGGCTCCTTCTGCTGGAGGATGATGCGGCCTCTGTGTCAGTAGAAGTCCTGGAATAAGTTTTTACCTCTTGCTTATAATCTCTGAGATAATCCTGAAACCAGTGGGTATCGATACCATACGATTGTAATTTCTCAAGAAGCCTTTTGTGGCAGATAACGTCAAAACATTTCGAAAGATCTAGCAAAACCAAGATATATAATTTTCCCTCTGTCAACGCTGTTTTGGTGCAGTGGTTCCTACAGTAGCCATGCTGACTGTTTTCATAAAAAAATTCGAATTTAGGAAGTGTTTTAGCTGTCTATGAACATGCCTAGAATTTTTGGCATTCTTTAAACTGCCTAACGCGATATGCTCATATAAGGATCCTATCGAGTACATTTCCCTACTAAACAATCTATTTTATCTTGACTAGTGTTCTAAACACTCCGCAGGTCAGGATTCGGACGATTTTATGGTTTCAATTTGCTTTTTCCAAAAGTGCATAAGCCTTGTCCCTCATTTCTTTGATAAGATGCGCATTCAGTAGACTGATTTACCCTGAGTAATTTGTTTAAACTTTACCGTTTTGGGATCGTTCGGACTCCCCTTGGTTTTTCACAAATGCTTCTGAACCAATTTAAGTTATAGGCTTGTCACTCCGCACAACTCTAGGATAATCTATTTGACAACTTATGACCAAAATTGTCACCAGTTTAGGTCAGTTCAACGATTACCACGACATTATTAAATCAATGTAAGGCAATTACAGCCTTTAAAAATGAGGCTAACAAAATTAGGGTGTAACTTGGTCTCTAGAAGAGTTAGATTAAGTTTCTGAACTTCTTGCGAAATCTATTCAAGGGTCAAACCTATCTGCTGACAAAAATTTTGGAGTCAGGTCATTAACAAGGTCACCAGAGGTCACGGAAATTCACAGTTTTCGACGTTGTCTGGGTCTTTATTTTTTGGACGAGGTAAGTTACAGCAGTAAATTTGACATCATAGTGACGAGCATGACCCAATAATTCAAATGATGTACAACATGAGCCTGAGAAGGTCTATATTTGATTTGACCTTCGCCTGAGGTCAAGGCTGCGATGGTACCTTTCAAAGGTCGTGTTGCATATCATTCAAATGTTTGGATCAAGATAAACACATTGGTGTCTTTGACTTTGTTCTATGTCTAATGGTTCCCGAATTATAAAAGTAGAAAGCTAAGTGTTATAGTTATAAAGCTTATAAAATTAGAAGTTATAAAGCTAAGTTGGTTAGAATTTGACTCATTTTAGCCTTATGTGCCGTCACGGGTCTACAGGTATGGTTCAAGCTGGTCTTAAAGTAGAAGAAAGTAAGACGCTTCCAGCGCCGTTCCAAGTTTTTTTCCGTGTCAGCTCCGGTTCCCGAGACCGTAGTGAGGGTCAGATCGGACCCCTCCCTCGTTTTTTTGCGAATGATTGTGCGCGGATTTAAATCAGACGTGCGCCGCTTTGCTTGCCTGTAGGATGATTAATTTGACAATTTACCATAAAAAATTAGCATCAGTTCAGATCGCGTAACAAGTTATGGCGTCCTTTCTAAACCGATGTGAGGTCATTTGATTCTAAAATAAGTCCCAAAAAATAGGGTGCTACTCGGCGTCTAGAAGAACTAGATGAAGTTTCTAGATATCATTCAAACGCACTTGAAATAAAAAATATGCGCGCTTACTACTCACAACTCTCCCTAGCACTCTATATGTTCTATCACCCTTTTCCCTTCCTCTATGCAGTGGCTTCCCAGGTGGAGCTGAGTCAGGTCAGCGCAACGCCACGGGTCGCACGCGTGTCCGGCGCTCCTTCCACCGCTACCCACACCTGCTCTCTGTGAGGCTGGATGAGTGACTGTATGAGCGTGTCAAGTGCGATTGTGATCGGGTGGAGGTTCTTGGTGAGAGCACGGATTATTGCTGTTAGAGCATGCTTTTTAATTAACACGCGCATTGACGGGGGTCTGAGCCACCTTCGCTTTGACGAGGGGGCGGGTACCCGCTCCCCTAAGATCTCAAAAACCACGCTAGGTTGCGAAAAACAGTAAACGACGTTAGGTAGCCAATCCACTTCTCCATCGAAAATATTTGAACAATTTTTTGTCAGGTCACATTTAAGGTCACGAGAGGTCAAAACATGCCGTAATAGGGATAACATGTAAATTAAGTTTTTGGCCATTACATCAGAACAAGTAAAGATAGAACACTATTTTCCATCTCCGGGAACGATGTAATTGTGTGAGTTAGTGTTGCTCATATGATAAGTTATAATTGTTTCAATTATGGATAAAGTCGCAACATCTTTGTAAATTTTTGTTTAACACGCGCATTGACGGGGGGCGGGTACCCACCCCCCTCGGGTTTTTCGGAGACGGTAGAAAAACGGCGGCGCTACGCGCCGCTGTACTTAGTGTACCCTTTTCCTCATCATTTTTACAACTTCTGTGAAAATTTTAAGGTTGGGTCATCTCAGGTCAGGTCACCAGTACAGGTCAAGTGACCCAACCTCAAAAAAAGTTTAAGATAGCATAAGTCGGAGCAGGGTGAACTTATCCAATTGAAACCCATATCACATAATGGCCCTACCGAGTTCTCTAAAATATGTTCCGGTATTTTTGATATCAATGACCTAAAGTCAGGTACGAGGCATGACCTCTCCATAGGAAATACATGGGAAAATGGTTTTTACGGAATAACTCAGTAACGGATGGTGATAGAGCATTTATTTTAGCTGCATTAGACTCGCCTGGGCTTTGCGGTTCTAATGATATGCATTTTATATAATTTGACCCTGACCTGACCTCAGGTCAGGTCAAATCCTTGATTTGACCTAGCAAGGTCAAATTATATATCATTCGATTTGGCTTGCTAAGAGGATTCATATGGTTTAAGTCGTTTTGCTCTATCTTTACTTGTTGAGATGTAATGACCGAAAAACTGAATTTACATGTTATCCCTATGACGGGCATGTTTTGACCTCTCGTGACCTTAAATGTGACCTGACAAAAAAATGGTTCAAATGTTTTCGATGGAGAAGTGGATGGGCAGCCCAACGCCGTTTACTGTTTTTCGCTACCTACCGTGGTTCTCAAGATCTTAGGGGGGCGGGTACCCGCCCCCCGTCAATACGAAGGTGGCTCAGACCCCCGTCAATGCGCGTGTTAAGGCTGAAAGGTCCATTATTAATAAGTTCATTTGCCCTCGTCTCCCCCGAAACAATGGATCCCTTTTTATCATTTTTAATGGCTGCAATTTTTATTTTTTATAAATATTGTCGTAAGTTGTTCCCAGTTCAGTCTTAGGAGTAGGTGTCTCACTAGAGTCATCAAGGGACTTTTTACATAGACTCCGACCCCACCACCCAAATGAGGAACTCCTACGATGAAGTGTTAATCAAGGAACCAAGTTGAAAGTCCCACAAGGCATAGCGACGACCGTCTACCTCAGGTCACCCCCTCACGAGTCAGTTGCCAGCTGGCCTTCAGTATTTACAGTGCTTACCACCTCCCAGTTGACCTAAATTACCTTTCCAGAAGTTTAAAAATGTTGTGTTAGAGGTATATGGAGTACGGTGACGCTGCGCGAAGGTGGTTTTCGAGAACTCGGTGGGCCCATTATGCGATATGAGTTTAATGCGATAAATTCACCCTGTTCCAACTTACGCTATCATAAAAATTTTTGACGTTAGGTCACTTGACCTGTACTGGTGAACTGACCTGAGATGACCTAACCTTAAAATTTTGACAGAAGTTTAAAAAGAATGAGAAAAAAGGTATGACAAGCATGGCGGCGCTACGTGCCACCATTTTTATGCTATCTTTGAAAAACCCGAGGATGGGCGGGTACCCGCTTCCCCGCCCATGTGCGCGTTAAAACTTCTTCTGGTTACACATCAACATGTTTCTTAAGATGTCTGAAATTTTTCGTGAGGAAATAATTACTCTAATTCAAATAGTTAGCATCAGGCTCACTATTGGAAAAGATGGCGCGGCATATCCATAGACGAATGAACTTTTTCGAAGTTGGGGGCAAAAGTTCTAATCGTTGGTAGCGTCAAATCGTTTCGATTCGTTTCGAATTTAGGTCTACACAAGCATCTGGTTCGCCTGGGACCGCTCCAACTTTAACACGCGCATTGACGGGGGGGGCGGGTACCCGCCCCCCTCGGGTTTTTCGGAGATAGTAGAAAAACGACGGCGTGTAGCGCCGCTGTACTTGGTATACCTTTTCCCTCATCATTTTTACAACTTGTGTGAAAATTTTAAGGTTAGGTCATCTCAGGTCAGGTCACCAGTACAGGTCAAGTGACCCGACCTCAAAAAAAGTTTAAGATAGCATAAGTCATAGCAGGGTGAACTTATCCGATTGAAACTCATATCACATAATGGCCCCACCAAGTTCTCTAAAATATGTTCCGGTATTATTGATATCGATGACCTAAGGTCAGGTACGAGGCATGACCTCTCCATTGGAAATACATGGGAAAAATGGTTTTTACGGAATAACTCAATAACGGATGGTGATAAAGCATTTATTTTAGCTGCATTAGACTCGCCTGGGCTCTGCGGTTCTAATGATATGCATTTTATATAATTTGACCCTGACCTGACCTCAGGTCAGGTCAAATCCTTGATTTGACCTAGCAAGGTCAAATTATATATCATTCGATTCGGCTTGCTAAGAGGATTCATATAGTTCAAGTCGTTTTGCTCTATCTTTACTTGTTCAGATGTAATGGCCGAAAAAAATGAATTTACATGTTATCCCTATGACGGGCATGTTTTGACCTCTCGTGACCTTAAATGTGACCTGAAAAAAATGGTTCAAATGTTTTCGATGGAGAAGTGGATGGGCAGCCCAACTCCGTTTACCGTTTTTCGCTACCTACCGTGGTTCTCGAGATCTTAGGGGGGCGGGTACCCGCCCCCCCGTCAATGCGAAGGTGGCTCAGACCCCCGTCAATGCGCGTGTTAAGTGAAGTGGCAGTGACGGTGAACCAAGTGCGTATTCCTCCATCTCTTACAAAGCTGTCAACAGGTCAATAAGAAGCCGCCATATGCACATAAATTATTCTCATGGAAATCAGAAGTCTTATCTGTGCACTGTTCTGGAGCAGGTGTCACACGTATTGCTCTATACCGACTGACACGGCAGACACACTGACACACTGACTATGGCGAGCGTGATGGCAGATGATTCAGTGCACCCTTTGTCAGTGTAGGGTACTCCTGGTGATGCTGCTGCACTGTCTGCAGAAGGTGTTGGCGCACGTTTTTTTCCACATGTAATATTCTTAAAATATTCCTGAAGTAATTTCACCAGCATTTCCGCAGTCATTCACGGGCTTCAAGCCCTGTACAAGCTCAGCTGTTTTAATAACCTGGATCGTTGGCTCACGTCTAGGGCGGCGTGCTAAACCACCATGTTCCAAAGGCTGCTTCCTTGAAGAGCTGCCAGGACGGTGGTCCCATAAAATCTTGCAGCTAAGTGGTTTTATCGGCGCTCTGTGGTTGCTCATGATTTCCCAGAGCAGGTGCACCCTGTGGAATTATCATAATCAGCTTTGCGGGTATCAAAACCTTCGGGTTGTCTGGAACTTTGCGCTAAGCTGTGCAAACAAAAACCGATTGTTCTGTGAGGTACCACACGTGTCTCTGAAAGGTTGTTTATCTTGGCAAAGGCTGGAGCTGTCCCTTGAAAGCCTGTTTTGGGCTTTGCAGCAGCCTCTGCCTGGCTGACAGCTCACTCTCGGTGGGATGTGCTGTATGATAATGTTAAATCGCTTAGATATCCTCCACCTGCTTTAAAGACGGCTGATGTCAAATTCGCTTTAGAGCTGCTGCTCTGCCTCAGTCTGTCGGCCGGGGCCAAAAAAGTTTTCAGCGTGTCACCGTTGAAAAAAGCAAACCATAAATTTGTCACAAGCCCAGGCTGTAAAAGGTGGCACATTTTCCCTTAGAAGGGTACCGATGAACACTCGTAGACCATCCTAGTCGCTTCAAAATATTACGAGCTCAGATTATAGGTGCCAATTTAGACGATTCGTTCCTGTATTTGTCTGAAAGAAAAATGTCGGATTTCTTGTCACATTTCTCACCTTGGGCTGTCACCATTTAGAATATAAAAATGGTAGGCTTTTCGACCCCTGTGTGCCGTCATGTTTGAGGGAGTACGACACTTAAAAACAACTTGGTAACTGAAAGGTAAATGATGCAGACTTATACCGCTCCAGTGGAATGAATTCTGTGTCCTGGGCCCTGATCGGCAACTAAGATTCTTAGCTAAGACTGTCTTAGCTAAGACAGAGCATGCGCAGTACGTCTCACGCCACCCAGCTAGCCACCTAGCGGTAAGACTGGCGTTAGCTCGTACATGACGTCACAAAAGTATGACGTCAGCACTAAGACTGTCTTACTTGTCAGCTAAGACAGAAAATAGTGACTGCGCGCAGACTGAAATATCGGCATATCTGGCGCGCATGGGATGATTAGAGCAAGTTGCGTTTTGCGGTGCGGCAATCTGGTGCGAGTGGTTCACAGTCGTGGATAACGATGTATGTACCTTTTACTCACCGTTTAAAGGTAGAAAAACGCGTAAACACTACAAGGGCGTCCCAGCTGCCCTCTAGTGCTAAGAATATGAACTAACAAATCGACTTGCCTGCCACCTGGTGCTAGGACTGGCGTTACACCGATGACGTCACTGTTCATGACGTCGATTATGACGCGTCTAAGCCTAAGAATATTCTTAGATGCCGATCAGGGCCTTGTGACTTCGCGCTGCGCTTTCATCATCTTCAGAAACCGCTTCACCGCCACAGCCATTCTCTGAGGTCGTTTCCGTGCTAGGATCCAAAGTCGTTGCAGGTGCAGCAGCCTTATGCTGGTCCTCGGCCATAATCATATCGCTCTGGTTCTTTTGAGCTCTAATGAAGCTCTCGTCCTTGACTGGCACTAGCATTAATGTTCGCTTTCCGCGCATGTTTCTTAGAATCCTTATGTCAGCGCTCTTCGCTTCTGCAGTCCCAAATCTGTTCTTCTGTATCTGTGTTTCAGCGTCAGTGAGATACACATCGAATAATCGGTCAAGCTGGCTCTGGAACAGCGTCATTCGTTTCTTGAAGACGTTTGTGTTATAGCTCCTGTTTTTCGGTAATTTCGCATATTGCTTGCTAAGCCTACCAATCTTGTTATTAAGCTTTCAATTTCTGCATGGCAGGTGGGACACCTCGATCCCAAATTTTCATCATGTTGTCTGCCAACGATGTCATTACGGAAGAATTTGGAGTAAATTATTTCAATCTGAAGAAATTTTCCAGAGAGAAGGCAGTTATATCTTTCGAACCTTGAGCAATTAGCCAGTGGTGAGTGCTGCTCCGAGTTAATATTTTGCGTTTCCAACACATTTTGGATTATTACCCCACCAAGACGACACACTTCCTTTCTCCGGCTTCCGCTAGGGCATTGCAGCCTTGGACTGGACACAAGTGGAAATTCGGCCCTAATGTTTTTTTCTAAGTGTGGCAGCATGTGCAATTTGTTAACACGCGCATTGACGGTGGTCAGGGACACATTTGTGTTGGCGGGGGGGGCACCCACCCCGTCCCCCCTTTATGTCTCCAAAAAATTATTATGCCGAAAAAGGGAAAAGGCATTGGAGATGTGAATATTCTACGTCCTACTAGCTCGCTGAATGCCTTTTATAAAGTTATCACAAAATTTATAGCGTTTTGACTCTCGCTAGGTGTAATTAAAAACTAATAAGTGAAGATCAAACTGGATTTATCAAAGGGCGGTAGATTGGGGACAACGTCTAGAACCCTCCAAGACGTCATCGATTATTGCAATCCACGAAAATGCTCAGCCCTACTCTTGGCATGCGATTTGAAATCCGCCTATGATTCAGTGGACTGAAGTTATATGAAATTAGTCCGATGTGCATTTGGGTTTAGAAACAATTTTATAAAATGGATTGGAATACTTTATGATAGCGATGGTTTTGAGGAGACGAAGATAAGTTATAGGTAGTATTTTTATGTCAGGTCAATCTTGAGGTCAGCATAGGTAAACAAGGTTCCATGGGCTTAGACCAGGACAGGGTACGTTTCTCCCTTTATATTTTTTTACATAGCTGAGATAGAGAAAATCTTAATGCACCATTGGAATATGACCTTGCTAGGTAAAATAGTAAAATGACCTGACATCGAGCTAGGTCAGGGTCACAGGGTGCCCTGGTATGGTCATTGGTCATGTTACATATCAATCGACTCCCTCTGCCGATATAAGCACAAAACGGGAGCTTTATCTCAATTCAGTGAGAATGTATCGGCAAAACAACCACTGTATGCTCGTGTGACCTGACATGACCTTTGAGAGATCAGATGGTCAAAAACTCAGCTTTATGGTCAATATCGTGGTTAGAATGCAAAGTTTGAGGATTTTTAGTTTTATCTATCCAATATTTACTGAAAACGAATCCATTCTATTTTTCACTATAGACTTATAATGGAGTGACCAAAAAATTGAACCCACCTTGGGTCACCAATATTAAAATTCCGAGATAACAGATTTGTAGACCCTAATGACGTTATCATATTGTAGAAGTTTCAAACTGATCGGTTTGCTAATGTTCCCTGGGCGCTGCTTCAAACTCGTAATTTTAGGTTTTGAGGTCGGGTCACTTGACCCTGAATACCCTGACCGACCTCCGGCGTCCTGGTCACGTGACTGCCCATTAGGCTATTTCATTTTTATCAATGTTTTTTGTTTTTGTCAGATTTTGTGTTTTTCCCGTTCTATGGTCCAAGTGAAGTCGATCGGTGCCATTTTTATCGCAAACGGATTATATTTAGGTCTGACTCATGGGACCTGACGATATCGAGTTTTCGTCAAAAATGGCCATAATGGGGACCAATACGGCTGACGCTGTAATGATCATGATAATTCCAAACATGTTTTTAAGCCTGCTATTGTACAATGTTGATACAGTCATGATGGAGGCCATAGAATGTCGTAAACGAAGGGAACAAGGTCTATGTAAGCTATGGTATAAAGGGCAGTTTTGTTCATGAGGCCTCGACCTGCGGATTCTTGAGCCCACTACTGGAAATGCTTCCGGTGGTAAAATGCGTCAAAAACAGTTCTGGGCGGGGAAATTATATTGCATTTGCATGCACTGATCGTGAATTTTATTTTCGTAGTGTCATAGCTGTCTTCTTTCTGTGTGCACCCCGGCAGGTCACGCGCCTTAGTGGTGAGAAAGTGGGGGTGCATGACGTTGTCACTAATTCGCAAAGTGCACTCTCCCATAGACATGCTTTGAAACCCCCTTGGAGACGGTAAACGGCTTTGGGTTGCCCATCCACTTCTCCATCGAAAATATTCGTACCATTTTTTGTCAGGTCACATTTAAAGTCACGAGAGGTCAAAACATGCCGTAATAGGGATAACATGTAAATTAATTTTTTCGGCCATTAGATCTGAACAAATAAAGATAGAGAAAAACAACTTAAACTATATGAATCCTCGCAGCAAGCCAAATCGAATAATATATAATTTGACCTTGCTAGGTCAAATTAAAGATTTGACCTAACCTGAGGACAGGTCAGGGTCAAATTATATATAATGCACATGATTAGAACCGAAAAGCCAAGGCAATTCAAATGAAGCTAAAATAAACGTTCTATCACTATCCGTTACTGAGTTATACAGTAAAAACCATTTTTCCCATGTATTTCCAATGGAGAGGTCATGCCTCGTACCTGACCTTAGGTCACTGATATAAGAAATACCGGAACATATTTTAGAGAACTCGGTGGGCCCATTATGTGATATGAGTTTCAATCGGATAAGCTCACCCTGCTCCGACTTATGCTATCTTAAACTTTTTTTGAGGTCAGGTCACTTGACCTGTACTGGTGACCTGACCTGAGATGATCGAACCTTAACATTTTCACAGAAGTTTAAAAATGATGAGGGAAAAAGTATGCCAAATACGGCAGCACTACGCGACGCCGTTTTTTATTTCTCCGAAAAACCCGTGAGGGGGCGGGTACCCGCCCCCCGTCAATGCGCGTCTTAAAAACCCGATTACAGGTGAAGTCAGTAGAATAAAAAACACAGGGAGGCCTAAATACAACAAAAATACTCACATCAGACCAGTACTGGTTCGGCGGCCGCAAACACAGCAATATTTTTCTTTAGTACCCCGAGCGGATCACAGAATATATCGCTGAGGGGTGACACGTTTAAAAAACTGTTCACCACACGAGGTAAACGACTAAAAACTCCTGAGGCAACAGCGTTCACTCTAGTTAGCGGAACACTAAACAAAGTAGAACGGGAAATCCTACTGTTTCTGGCCGGCACATGTACCGTGAAACCTTCTAAAAGATGTGACAATGAGATGAGGCCCCTAAAAACTTTACATAAATCAAGATATCACTTTGGTGACACCTAGCCTGGAGGTATTGCACATTGTAGAAACTAAGGAGGTACTTGTAGTCCAGCACAGCTTTGGCAGGCTCAGTATGGTTGGCTAGCCACATTAGGAATTTATGCTGAACCCTCTCCACGCGAATGAGATGACCTTTTGCTGTCCCGCCCCAAATGACGGAGCAGCATTCAAGAATTGACCGAATATTTCGTTGAACACGGATACCGCCACATGCTTGTCCAGTTTGTGTTGGGGGAAGCTGACTGGATGGTTCGAATGAGAAGGCCTAATGCCCTATTGCCTTTTAGTACTATGGAATTAATGTGCGCCTAAAAAGTGAGTTTTTGGTCCAGAATGACGCCCAGATCTCGGACGGTGTCGACATTTTCCAGAATTTCGCCGTTGATTTTGTAAGATGAAGGGATGAAATTGCGGTTTAGAGTATTTTTGAATGCTATACATTTTAATGCGTTGAGCTTCAGCTTCCAGTCCGCTGCCCAGCGTGCAGCCGCATCCGAGTCATTTTGAAACCTGATGACGTCATTATGGGTGCCAATTTGACCCAAAACTTTCACGTCATCGGTAATCATCAAAGAGTTTGTAGAGATTACAGATGACAAATCATTCACGAAGAGAAGGAATAACAAAGGTGAGATATGCCCGCCTTCCGGCGTCCCCGAGACAGCTAGAGTCCAGTTGGACATGAAATGACCCTGCCTATGCATTTAACATTGAGTGCAAGCTCTTCTACATTTTGTTTTCTACAGGGGATGTAAAATAATTTCCCGGTAAAAAAGAAGAAAAAAAGGCTACATGCCTAAATCATGTCTGGATTCCAATTCCATCCAAACTGCATTCCAATCGTGGTGTGATTGGTTGATATAATTACACGTGCTTCCTGTCTACTTTTGAATTGCATGCTACATATTAGAGAGCCTGTTCAAGCTGTAATAGTGAAACTTAACTCTAATGAAGAAACTGATTTCAATGATGCTAACATAATTTTACCTTCACTTCGCATTATTTTTAGAGTTTTTACTCTGAGTTTGGCATGCACTGCCCTTCTTTTGCTTTGCCTTGAATTCGTAGTAGCTGCGCGGGGTTTAGCACGCGCACTGGAGGGGGGCTCGGAGGGCCCCCACCTGTTTTTCCGAGGTGGCCGGAGAACCGCTTGTAGCCGAAACACGGACTTTGCAACATTAAACAAAATTTAATAGCGCGTCGATTGGTGAAGATGTTTTGAAAATTGGTTGAAATTTTTTTACTTATAGGCTTTTAAAGTCAGACCTGCATTTTGAGATCGCCGTAATCGCGCGGTCGGACCAGATAGTTTGCATTGGAGACCGAGTGGTGAAGTCATAACACCATATAACCGGGATTATATGTCAAGGTCACCTCACATGAATTTCAAGGTCAAAGGTCACAGGTCAAGGTCCTATGTGCACTTTCAAGGTCACTGACCACAGTGCTTCCGGTCAAATGACGTTACCCGGTCTGACGTACATTATGCTATGACGTCATCGATAAGGTACCCCAATACCAAGGTCAAGGTCAAAGGGCAAGGTCAAAGGTCATTTTCAAAGGTCAATCCTCATTTTTCGCCAAACAGTGGCTGTAGTGCTAGTCAAAGTGTACATTATAAGTAGTATACTATATTGTGACCTTACAGGTCAATGACCTTGAATGACCTTGACTCCAAAATTGAAGGGAAGGCTCTTTGAGACCTTCTCGGTATGACCCTGGTCCGCCTTTAGCTTATTCCTGCCATTTTCCCGCATAATCATGGCATTTACTGGTCGTTCCCCGGCATGGCCAAGTTTTGACCTTTATGACCTCGTTTGACCTTGAAGATTTTTCCCTAGGTCAATAAAAATTGATCATGATGTAGATCACTATAACCCCCACCCACCTCTCAAATTTCGTTTTTCTACGCCTCTTAGTTTCCGAGATCTTAGGGGGCCTACCAGGCCCCCTCCAGTGCGCGTTAGTGCCAGACCCCCCTCCAGTGCGGGTGTTAACAACACACCAACTGCTAAGTTTGTACGGTAGCACCACTTCTCACCCTGTTTTGAGGAATTTCGGACATCAGATAAAGATATGCAGAGGCTCCACTGCGGCTTGAACCTAGTATCGATGGCTTTGGAGGCAGAAGCGCTATCCACTAAGCTACCTATCCCCGGCGATGAGCTTAAAAGCTGCTGATCAGATCATGATCAGACGATAAAGCTTGCAGAGCACGCGAAAGCTTCTCGATTTTCCGAAGTAATTATGCACGTCATGTCAGATGGTCTGGGATATGTATTCATCATTCATGTTTCTGATAATTACAGTGCCTCTCACCATAGTGGATTCCTTTACGGTAAATTAAGAAGCTTGTGTGGGCTTAGTTAAAGGTATATTGTAAGCCATTCAGGCACGCTACCTGCAGTTTCCTGAAATTGGTTGAGCACTGGGCACTGGGCTCGGGAATTGTCGGCTCGTCACTGGTCGAGCATCATTCACTCATCTACAGTCAAACTGCAGCATGGATGTTTTACCGCAAGGTATCCAGACTAACTGAATTCACCCGAGAATTTTAATGCTCTTTGTAGATTTGCGCTAACCTCCATATTTTCGAAGTTAGAAGGGGGCCATCGGTGCCCTCCCCGGTGGGGCAAAGGTGGCGCCGGACCCCCGTGGAGCGCAGATCATACCAGGCAAAGACAAAATGTTTCGCGATTGGAGGAGCGACAAAATATGAAATCAAACCCGAAAATGCCGACTCATTGGGAACAGAACTGAAAATCTTAGGGGAATGGATAAATTTACTCTGTTCTAATTTATATTATCTTAATTTTGTTTTAAAAGTCAGTTCACTTGACCTATACTGGTGACCTGGCCTGAGATGACCTAACTTTAAAACTGTTGACAAAAGTTGTAAAAAGAATCAGAGGAAAGATATACCGAGCATGACGGCGCTACGCGCCGTTGTTTTTGCTATCTCCAAAAACCCGAGAGGGGCTGGGTAACCGTCCCCCGTCAATGCGCGTAATAAAGTTTGAAGGTCAACGTAAATATTTAAGAAGAAATAGTTTTGTATCTTAAAAGTGGCCGATATAAACTATTGAAAATGGCTATCAATGAACATAAGATAACACAGGCCGTATAAGGAAAACAATTGTTGTACCTCAGGCCAGGTTTGGACCTGGTGACCTATTGCCTTTTTCTTAAAACTATTTTTTGTTGAAAAGTCCTATTTCCCTCAGTTGATATTATGAAAGTACTACCTTGGTGGTGAATAGTTTCTGGTTGACATGTTTATGATTTTGGTAGCCATACGGTGTGCGTTGCAAGACTATAATTTGGTTTATAATTTAGACGCTTTGTCCTGGAATGACCCTATTACGTCACCACTTACATTACAGTACAGGTCAACTGGTCCGACCACGCGATTGCAACAATTTCAAAATAGAGGACTGACTTTGAAGCCTATAAGCAATTTGTCTGATTTTCTGAGTTTCTTTACCAATCAACGAGCTCATAAAATTTTCATATGTAGCCAGATAGCTTTTTGTCCGCGGCAAACGGTTCTCCAAGCATCTTGAAAACAAATATGTGGGGGGGCGCGTCAGGACCCACTCTACTGCACGTGTTAACACGCGCATTGAAGGGGGTATCAGCCACCTTTGCATTAACGAGGGATACCCCCTAAGATGTTGAGAACTACACTAGATAGCGAAAAACACGGTAAGCAGGGCTGCATAGCCCATTCAAGTCGCTATAGAAAGTATTTAAATCATTTTTATGGGTTTGATATATTTTTGTCAAATAATATTTTTCATGTATCATTAGCGACTAGATACGAAGCTGAACCAGTTGGCATCAATTGGCCCTTTCAACTCAAAGACATCATCATGGAATGAGTTTCAAGAGCGCTTAGGTCAGTTCTTTGTTGCAAATGACGTCGCTGAGCCAGCGAAGCGCCGTGCAATATTGCTAGCAGTAATCTGAGAAGCAGCTTATGGGAAGCTCAGATTACTGGTAGCCCTCAAAAGCCTTCCGACGTCCTGTATGATTACCTGGTGCCGATTAACTGATAAACTCGTCAGAACTCTCATGACTACGATAACAATTGTGTGGTTGTTTGTCGTGTATTGCACTCTTTCATGCAATTAAGGTCTGAAAGATCGTCACAGAATAGAGACCTAAATGTACCTATTGGTGTGAAATGTTGACTTCATAAGTTTGATATTTTCTGTCGCAAACGCCAATACTCATAGAGCTTCATAATAAACAATTGATGTCTTTAAAAATAAATCGGACTTGAAATAAATCATCCCGAGCTTGATTCTTACGGAAGGTATGTGAGAAGCTGTATGCACAGCCTCCAGGCACAGATTATGTATAATGCGCAGGACCTTGGATCGGGCTAACTCTACCTGGCTGTTCAGCTGAGACATTGCGTGTCGCTTTTGCTTAGATTTTATTCACAACACTCGTACTTATGGAAACAAATCGCAAAAGTGTGTGCAGTAACACAACTTGTATTGCCAAAATCAATATCAAATTCAAACATATTCGTATTTTTAGGTATTCCAATGCTAAAAACCAATGGGTGACTGCGACAAAGTACTCTGCACTGGAGACACTTTACTGTGCTACAGCAGACTGGGTAGTTAGTGCACTCTTTACAAGGCACAATTTCACAGTCCGGCTTAGGCGCGCAACCAGGATTTTAGTTTGGGGGGCGGGCTGACTAAGAGGGGGGGTGGCAGGCTGGTGGGGTACGGCATGGTTGACAGGAGCGGCAGGTTACTAGAGGAAATAATTGGCCAGAGTGAGATACTTAACGCGTAAAAAAACAAATTTTTCTCCCAGGGTGTAAAACGCAATTCAAGGGGGTGAATTTATTTTGGGCCTGGTGTGTGGAAGCATGCAAAGCACAGGACCGAAAGCCAACGTCGGGAGCGAGAGTTGTATACCATCTAGGGTTCCAATATATATTCAATGCTTGTGAGTTTGCAGAAACGCTTTTCTATCTTGCCATTGACGCATTGGGCCTCCTGACATCCAGGCAGAGACCAGGTGTCGCCGTTGTCGAAGACTCGGTACAGG
This sequence comes from Lepas anatifera, assembly GCA_034440635.1. Lineage (NCBI taxonomy): Eukaryota > Metazoa > Arthropoda > Thecostraca > Lepadidae > Lepas > Lepas anatifera. The sequence goes on along the minus strand of JAOTON010000966.1, from coordinate 96,952 downwards.
ATGTCGTCGTAGCACTGGTCAGGCTTTGGGCAGATAAAGCTGGGGCAGCAGGCCGGAAATTCAGCCCCCTCCGTGACGCCCACCGGCTGACACCCCTCTGGCAAAACCACGGGACTACACGCCTTCAATTCTGTTTTTCCTTGGTTGCAAGTGGCCAAACTGCAGCCAGGCAGGGTCCAGGTGTCTCCATCGTTGAAGAATTGGTCCATGGTGTCGTTGTAGCACTGGTCAGGCCTTGGGCAGATAAAATTTGGGCAGCAGGCCGGAAAGTCAGCCCCCTCTGGGAGCTCCACCGGCTTACACCCCGGCGGCAGAACCACAGGGCTACACGCCTTCAATTCTGTTTTTCCTTGGGTGCAAGTGGCCAAACTGCAGCCAGGCAGGGTCCAGGTGTCTCCATCGTCGAAGATTCGGTCCATGATGTCGTTGTAGCACTGGTCGGCTCTCGAACAGACCTTCTGGGGGCAGCAGCCGGGGTACTCGGTGCCCGTGCCGGGCTCCACACGGCATCCTGCAGCCAACTTGCCAGGGTCTTCACATTCTTGTGTCTTCGTCTCTCCTTTGACGCAAGAAGCGCCCTGGCACTGGGGCTGTGTCCATTTTTCACCGATGTCGAAGAATCTTTTTAGTGGCACCGAGAAGCAACGTGGAGGTGGCACTCCGTACACAGGGGCTGCTGCTATGGCAACCACCACTAGCAGGCTAACAGCTGAACTATGCATGGTAATGTTACACCTTGATGGTAATGAAGTAGACTGTTTCCAGCGTTAATATCTGCTCCGCTTATATACTGCCAACTGTTGGGGAGGAGGTTAACCCTCGCCCCACCGGGGGGCCATCGATGGCCCCCCTAAGGTTTTTCCGGGATAGCAGAAAAACGACGAGGCGCAGCACCGCGGTTGAGGGCTCTACCTCTCACTGCATCATTTTCCCATCATCCCTGAAATTTTTTACCCCGGGTCACCCAAGGTCAGGTCACCAGACGAGGTCAACCAAGGTCACCTCACTTCACCTTTAGAGCTCTGTAAGAGCTACATTTCAAAGTCGATCGATTTGAAACTTCCTACACTTCATGACCCCTCCAGGGTCTACAAGGTGTATATCCGGGATTTTTCGATTTCGTGCCCTGAGGTCAGGTCACCAGGCGACCTCTCCCATTGGAAAAGCATGGGGAAAAGCTATTTCATGATATAAAAGCCACAAAAATGATTGCAAATACTCAGACTGCTCAGAACAACGTTTTTGGACACCCTTTCACGGATCCCAGGGGTCATATTTGCCCTTTGACTTTTCCAATGTCATCCAAGGTCACCAGAGGTCAAAAACAGTATTTTGACAATAACTTTTGACCTAATTGAGCTAGAGCGGTGAAACAAACACCATCGTGTTTGTCTGGTCACTGGCTTTCATTTGATATACGGCAAGGTCACTTTTTGACCTTTCGTGACCTCAGGTCATATTAGGTCACGAGGTGACCTCTGGCGGTCAAACCACTGGCGGGAGGTCTTTACGTTCCACATAGCGGAAAAAGTACTGGCAATTTGCTATCAAATGTACTTTACCAGGCCTCAATAGCTCTAATGACATAAGAGTTATGCCCAGTTTGCTTAATCATTGCATATTTGAGTGAAAATAGCCGATCTTGACCTAATTTGACCTCTGGAGGTCAAACCATTGACCTGAGCACTAAAACATGCGAAGTAATTTCTTACTGAATTCACGCGAGCTTTCTATTGCATTTTGCAGATTTGCGCTAACGCCCATATTTTCGGAGTTAGAGGGGGGCCATCGATGGCCCCCCGGTGGGGCGAAGGTGGCGCCGGACCCCCGGTGGGGCGCGGGTTAAAGTCGGCCAGCGTGCCTAAGCTAAGAAAGTGCACTTCGGAAAGCACACCGCACGAAACCCTGATCCGAAACAGGTGAATTCAGCTCTGAGAGCTGTTTTTTGCTTATGGTACGCCCTGCCCCCGTCTAAGCTGCCTGGCAACACGCGACGGTATCGTCTCGATGCGATGCTGAGGCGTTTAACTGTAACGATTGGGGGCTAGCAGGCAGTGGTTTTGCACGTGCTGAGAGTCGTTTAGTATTACAGTTATTTTTCTTCTCACTAGCATGTACTGTGAACTGCTCTGTAGTCTGCCCCGTTGTACGCTCTCTCGGCGACGGCTCATGTAGTGGCATAACCTTTACAAAAGAACACGTAACTTGTATCGACAGTTCAACCAAATAGCAAGCTTGTAAGAACCGCAATGTCTATCGCTGCAGTCCACAAGGTCAACCGCCGTTTTTCTTTACATTCTTACCACACTCGAAAAGGTTTTGTGCACATAAATGTGATCCCAAGTCGACTGGGAATAACCGAGTCGTGACTCCAAACACTGGTTCTGAGACCCCGTGTCCGCTAGTTACTGCACTGAGCACCATCCTGGAATGTAACAGTGAAATCTGTCAGTCATTTTTACGGTAAATTGTTAGTCAGATAAGGATCGTGGGTAACTGTTGATACATTGTTTGCAAGACTAAGCTCAATATAGTGAGATAAAAAGATACTTATTTTATGACTACTGCTGGTAGTGACAGGGAAAGAAAGATAAAGAGAGAGAGAGGGAGAGAGAGAGCGAGAGAGAGAAAGAGAGGGAGAGAGAGGGAGAGAGAGGGAGCGAGAGAGAGAGAGAGAGAGAGAGAGGGAGAGGGAGAGAGAGAGGGGATAGGGAAAGATGAAAACGAGATGGAAGGAGGAGACGGTTATGGACGACTTAAGATCGACACTTTGCTGTCTTCCTTGCTCTTTTTATAGACGCTGAATCCTCACTTTCGGCTTCCCTGTTAGAAGACACGGGCCGAGGGAACTTCACATCCGGTTTTCTGCAACTTCTGTCGCAACTTCCATGCCTCTTCTGCAGACCTGCACGTCAAGACACAACCTCGTGACCTGCAACACGAGACTCAACCTGGTGACCTGCAACACGAGACTCAACCTGGTGACCTGCAACACGAGACTCAACCTGGTGACCTACACAACGAGACTCAACCTAGTGACCTGCAACACGAGACTCAACGTGGTGACCTGCAACACGAGACTCAACTGACGCATCAAGAGGAACTTCAAAGGCTGATTTTGGACTAATTCTTCTCTTCAGACCCTGAACTTACCTTCAGGCTTCACGGGACTTTCTCTCTTTCTATTCTGTATTTTGCTTCATTTTATGTCGGGCTGGTATTTTTTAAATTGTTTTACGCCCTCAGCTCAACCTCACACCGGCTCATTTTGCTTGCTGACGAATTATTTGAGTCACTGTCTTGCCACGAGGTGCACAGTTGATGCAAAATGGGGCGTAAGTGGGGGAGAGGTATCAAAACGAATATAAGTGACACTACCTACTCTCCTGTCATTATCCTCTGAGCGAATATCTTGATCACTGAACAAATCAAATTTCTGATGTGAAGTATTTTGTTGTAAAAAATTACGAAAAAACAACTGATAGACTTTGCTAAATGTCTATGTTAGCTACATATCTAAGTTGGAATCTACCACGGACGTTTACAATTTTGCCAACAAAATTTTGACACAGGAGGAAGTGCCGGCTTCGAAACCGTAAGAGGCGACACGCCTGGCATTGGTTGACCATTGCCATCACAGTAAGCAATTGACAGTCACCATTGACAGTCACCACAGCACAGTCACCATTGACAGTAAGCAGTGCGATAGTATAGATGACAAAGATGCATCACAATTGTATCATTCTGTGTCCTGTACATGTCGGCAACCTGCTGAAACTATATAATGCTTATTATTTACTGAAAAAACTAAATTACTGAAACTGAATATATATATATATATATATATATATATATATAATATAATTTATATCTGTAAAGCCTAGATGAAGTTTTAGAATACAATGAGCGTGTTACAAACAACAATATGACTTCGTACTTCCGACAAATAACAACCGACTTCGTACTATGCTGTAGTAGAGCACCATGACAGAGCCCAGATCGGCCACTACACCGCCTTCTGCTGGAACCAGCCAGCGGCGCGTTAGCACTGCATGGACGATGTTTCTGTAATTTAACACGCGCATTGACGGGGGGGGGTGGGTATACGCCCCCCTCGGGTTCTTCGAAGATAGCAGTAAAACGGCGTCGCGTAGCGCCACTGTACTTGGCATACCTTTTTGCTCATCATTTTTACAACTTCTGTGAAAATTTCAAGGTTAGGTCATCTCAGGTCGGGTCACCAGTAGAGGTCAAGTGACCTGACCTCAAACAAGTTTAAGATAGCATAAGTCGGAGCAGGGTGAACTTACCCGATTGAAACTCATATCACCTAATGCGCCCACCGAGTTCTCTAAAATATGTTCCGGTATTTTTGATATCGATGACCTAAGGTCAGGTACGAGGCATGACCTCTGCATTGGAAATACGTGGGAAATGGTTTTTACTGTATAACTCAGTAACAGATAATGATAGAGCGTTTATTATAGCTGCATTAGACTTGCCTTGGCTTTTTGGTTCTAATGATATGCATTTTATATAATTTGACCCTGACCTGACCTCAGGTCAGGTCAAATCCTTGATTTAACCTAGCAAGGTCGAATTATATAACATTCGATTCGGCTTGCTGCGGGGATTCATGTAGTTCAAGTCGTTTTGCTCTATCTTTACTTGTTCAGATATAATGGCTGAAAACTTAATTTACATGTTATCCCTATTACGGCATGTTTTGGCCTCTCGTGACCTTAAATGTGACCTGAAAAAATGGTTAAAATATTGTCGATGGAAAAGTGGATGGGCTACCCAACGCCGTTTACCGTTTTTCGCTACATACCGTGGTTCTCGAGATCTTAGGGGGCGGGTACCCGCCCCCTCGTCAAAGCGAAGGTGGATCAGACCCCCGTCAATGCGCGTCTTAAGTGCCAGCCGCAAAAGTGAGAGCGGCATCAGCCTACCTAATTCTTATGCTGCCAGAGATGGGACACGACGCGCACGTGGTGAAATCCAGGTGCGTTGCGATTTCGAGTAATTATATTATCTGCAAATAATCAATGGTTGAATTTTCCCTTTACATATTAAGTCAGTTGGATGATATGTACCTATGAATGTAATGGGCCAGTCATAAACATGGCTGTGTGTGCGTTTTGTCTTGTATTTTGTTCGTGTTCATGTATATATATATATATATATATATATATATATATATATATATATATATATATATATATATATGTATATAGACACATATATAATTTATTTCAATAAAAAACAACAGCAATATATTTCATTGTATTTTCCTGAGACAGATTGCAGTAAAAATTATCATCAGAGCAGCAGCATTTATTTTTTGTATAGTGAAGAGGATTATGATGGTATGATCCTTCTCTCCGTGCAGGTGCTGGATATGTGAAATGGAAATAAGTGCTTCATAGTTTAGTCTCTAGCGTTACTCACAGCTGGTTCACCTGGCCGACTTCGTACCGAGTAAGCGCATTACCGGGGCGGTAGCTGGGTACCCATCCCCTTTGGGTTTTTCACAAATGTCCTGAAAACGGCTACGTGCAACGCCGCTGTACTCAGTATAGTTTTTTTCTGATGATTTTTATAACTTCTGTCAAAATTTTTGGTTCAGGTCATTTCAGGTCAGGACATCAGTGCAGGTCAAATAATCTCACTTCCAAAAATTAGAAGACATAATGAACAAGAAAAAGTTGAATTTATCAATCTATAATTAATTTCACATAAAGGGCTCACCGGGTACACAAAATGTTTTTTTTCAGGATTAACGATATAGATGCCCTGAGGTCGGTTATGAACCATGACGTCTCCGTTGGAAATGTATCCGTAAAATGGCTTGAGCTTTGTTGGTAACGGAGCTGCATTGTGTACTTTGACATAATTTGCGTAGTCCTATTTTTGCAGATCTAATGATATGCGTTCTGACCCAATCCGATCTTGACCAGACCCAAGACCAGGTCTTAGCTAGCATAGCATAGTCACATTATTTATCACTCCACGCCGTTCGTGGAAAGATCTTCGAAAGTGAATTATTATACGTCGTGGTTCTGTGGTTCTGAGATTTAGTACATTTGTGTTCCTTGAGCAGGTATAAGCATGGAATGGGTATAAGCATGTAATGTTTTTAGTAGTGCAGTTTTGTCTTTGTCCTATCTCAGGTCTTCGTCTTTTGTAGGGTGTTATCCGTTATCGGCAATCGTTACTGAGTTGCGTTAGGCAATGTTAGTGTTGTGAATTGAAGTGCATGGATGTGAGAGAAATAAATGTGTAAAAGTCGGAAAAAAAAGAATAGCCCGGAAGAATCGCCTGATCTAACGTCCTGTGCATTATACATAATCTGTACCTGGAGGCTGTGAGTACAGCTTCTCAGATACCTTTCTTACCGGATACTTTTCTACCGCATATCGCATACCTTTTTTGCCGCATACCTTTCTACCATACCTTTCTTACCGCAGGCGTACCTTCCAGGCAGGCTCGGGATGATTTATTTCCAGGTGAGATTTATCATTATCGGTATTTATCGTTACAATGAAGCTCTGTTTGGGTTTGGTGGAGAAAATTGAAGTAAAGTTCCTATTTTGTAACAATTATGTGGTTCAACTATGTAACAATTATGTAACAATAGTGATCATTTCAGAAAAACTCGTCCGGACGAGTTCACCATCACCACTTATCTATTTAAAAAAACATCGTACCAAGGTCACCTATACAAAGTAAAAATTTGGGTCCATTTTCAGATGTCAAGTTGAAAGAAATCACCAGTCTTCTCTTCTCTGTCATCAAAGTTCTGAGGTCAGTGCAAACATTGAAGCAGAAATATTATATCAGTGTGATCTGCAGGGTACATGCCGGGCTATAGGATGGCCACCTATGTCCTGCTCTTGACTTTAAACTCCAGAGTGATTCTGTTGCTGCTGCTCACTGAATTGGTGTGGGGATCCTGTTACAGTCTTTGGTAGAAGGGGGCCCTCACCTCCTACAGTTTCAGGGGCTGTGTTACTCCCACTTCCCCTTGTTGAACTGGTTTGTGAGTCATAACGGTCTACTGTTGAGAGTTACTGCCCAACCGATGCCTGATGTTCTCTGAGAGTGGCCCCTGAGGGTTCATGTTGTGGGGCAGGTAGATGGTGCACCTGCCCTCTGTTAATTCCAGTCTGCTCTTGTTGGTTCGATTTGTTTGTTCTGCCTCTTCTCCTTGATCTCCCCACTTATCTCAAATCTCCCAATCTGTGGTCAAATTCAAGATCCCCTCCAGACCGGGTTTCCAGAATTTGAGTGTTAGACCCACCCTCGTCCTAACCCTCGCCCCACCGGGGGCCATCGATGGCCCTACTAAGGTTTTTCCGGGATAGCAGAAAAACGAATAGGCGCAGCACCGCGGTTGAGGGCTCTACCTCTCACTGCATCATTTTCCCACCATTCCTGAAATTTTTTTACCCCGGATCACCCAAGGTCAGGTAACCAGACGAGGTCAACCAAGGTCACCTCACGTCAATTTTAGAGCTCTGTAAGAGCTACATTTCGAAGTTGATTGATTTGAAACTTCCTACACTTTATGGACCCTCCAGGGTCTACAAGGTGTTTATCCGGGATTTTTCGATTTCGTGCCCTGAGGTCAGGTCACGACGTGACCTCTTCCATTGAAAAAGCATGGGGAAAAGCTGCCTTATGATCTAAAAGTCACAAAAGCGATTGAAAATGCTCAGCTTGATCAGAAAAGCGTTCTTAGACACCCTTTCACGGATTCCAGGGGCCATATGTGCCTTTTGACCTCTCAAAGGTCATCCAAGGTCACCAGGGGACAAAAATAGTATTTTGACAATAACTTTTGCCCTAATTAAGCTAGAGCGCTGAAACAAACACCATCGTGTTTTTTTGTCACTGGCTTTCATTTGATATACAGCAAAGTCACTTTTTGACCTTTCGTGACCCCAGGTCATCTTAGGTCACGAGGTGACCTCTGGAGGTCAAACCACTGGCGGGAGGTCGTTACGTTTAACATAGCGGAAAAAGGACTGACAATTTTCTATCAAATGTACTTTTGTTGTTGTTGTGGTTGGTTGTTGGCCGGGTTTCACCGGGGTATATTTACACACACACACAAGCTCAAGTCACATAAAATACAATCGACAATTGGGCACATGCCCCCATCCACCATCACTGGCCACAGTCCAATAATACCCTCGCACCCCTCCTTCCCACTCCCACCCCTTTTCAGTACAAACTACCGCACAGCTCTCAATCATCACACTGCACACAGAGCATCCACACTTCAAAACTCAGCACACAGTCCCCAACCAACCAACCACGACCGTCAACCGGAGCAAGTGCACGGCTAGCCACCACGAAGTTTGTGAGAGCCCTTTACCAGACTTCAATAGCTCTAATGGCATAAGAGCTATGCCCAGTTTGCTTAGCATTGCATATTTGAGTGAAAATAGCCGATCTTGGCCTAATTTGACCTCTGGAGGTCAGACCATTGACCTGAGCTCTAAAACATGTGAAATGATTTCGCACTGAATTCACACGAGCTTTCTCTTTCTATTGAACCTCGCAGATTTGCGCTAACGCCCATATTTTCGGAGTTAGATGGGGGCCATCGATGGCCCCCGGTGGAGCGAAGGTGGCGCTGGACCCTCGGTGGGGCGCGGGTTAAACAATCTCCATTTTCTTTTCTTCTCCAATCCACATTACCCTTGTTGTCCCAACAGGAATGTGAACTGGGCTACCGCCATTAATAATTGTGATGAAGATGTTTCCCATGTACATACGTATAAAACCTATTGAATTGACAGTTCTCCATCTTCCTGAGTTCTCGCAAGGTCTGTATAAGCCCCATGTGCTGTTTTATCAGAGGCTCGAAAGACAAGCAGGCCTAAACGATTTGGGCTGAGTCTCTTACCGTATACAGCCATCCTATCATTCAAGCTCTGAAAGTGGATGAGGGTGCAGCCTGGATTATACAGACGGCGACATACAGCAACTGGGGAGGTTCACTCCCAGGAATACACGGATGAGCTACATAGAAATGTCAACTGGATTCTTATCTCTTTCATGCTGTGATACAGCTTTTCCAGTGAGTATTAGCGAACCATTTCTCCAGTACTGGTCTATTTTTCTAAGTTGGCTGAGCTTTTTCTTTCTCTGTAAGAGCATTGTTTTCGAGAAGCACAGCTTCGAGACAATCCTCGGTTTCAGCCGGCTCAACCTCTGTTTTTGCCAAGCTTTTTTTAAGTGACTTTTCTTAATCCTTGAACTCAGTTAACTCTTTTTTGGATCAATGGCCGTTACGCTCATCTCCAGGTTTCTCCCCTTCCTCTCATTTATCTATTTCTTGAAGTACACCTTTGGTGCCATTTTATAGCAAAATTATGCGATTTGCAAGCCACAGACGGAATTAAGAAACAAAAATTACCAGAAAGGGCTGAAGTTTACCTGACTTACATCTCAGTAATGAAAACAGCAGCCTATTCTATTCTCTAATGACAGGTGGTTGATGGAAGTTCTCCTTTAGTATATTCTACAAAATAATTTGACTATTTTGTCTCTGACTCGGCCGACATACCTGATGTGGCTACCGTCTGGGGAATAGCTTAATCATCTGTGGCAAAAATGCAGACTAAGAGCTTCGTTACAATCGAGAAGTAGGATCCTATCAAGAAAAACAAAAGCTCACGGAGGTCCAAACCGACAAGATAAGTCAAATATCCCTCAAGCTGAAAGCTTTCGCGAGAAATGTTAGATTGTCTGTCATGCCATCGCCTGATCAGCTACTTTCAAATTCAGGCTGAACCCTTACGACGGTGCACTCAAGGCCCCAGAATCCGCGAATGGTTCAAGTTTTTTAACACCCGCACTGGAGGGGGGTCTGGCACTAATGCGCACTGGAGGGGGCCTGGTAGGCCCCCTAAGATCTCGGAAATAAAGAGGGTTAGAAAAACGCCACTTGGTAGGTGGGTGGGGGCTATGGTGATCTACATGATGACCAATTTTCATTGACCTAGGTTAATATCTTCAAGGTCAAACGAGGTCGTAAATGACAAATATTGGCCAGGCTAGGATCGATTGGTAAATGCTGTGATTATGCAGGAAAATGGCGGGAATAAGCTAAAGGCGGACAAGATTCATAGAGAAGAGGTCTCAAAGAGGCTTCCCCACAACTTTTGGGTCAAGGTCATTCTAGGTCATTGACCTTTAAGGTCACCATATGGTATACTACTTATTATTTACACTTTGACTAACACTGTAGCCACTGTTTGGCAGGAAATAAGGATTGACCTTTCCCAATGACCTTTGACCTTGACCTTTGACCTTGACCTTTGACCTTGACCTTTGACCTTGACCTTTGTATTGGGGTACCCTACCGATGACGCCATAGCATAATATATGTCAGACGGGGTAACGTCATTTGGCCGGACGCACAGTGGTCAGTGACCTTGAAAGTGCAGATATGACCTTGACCTGTGACCTTTGACCTTGACCTTGACTTTCATGTGAAGTGACCTTGACATATGGTCCCGCTTATATGAAGTTATGACGTCACCACTCGGTCTTCAATGCAAGCTAACTGGTCCGACCGCGCGTTTACGGCGATCTCAAAATGCAGGTCTGACTTTGAAAGCCTATAAATCAATAAATTTTCGGCCGATTTTCAAAACGTTTTCACCAATCGACGCGCTATTAAATTCTGTTAAATGTGGCCACGTTTCATTTTTCGGCTACAAGCGGTTCTCCGGCCACCTTGGAAAAACAGGTGGGGGGGCCTCTGAGGCCCCCACTCCAATGCGCGTGTTAATATCCTATCAGCGAAATCTTGGTGTTTTATTGCATTCTCTTAAAAAGGAGAGGGACAAATACATCTACTGTATGAGCGTGTATGTATTTATCTCCGACAGGCACATACCTAATTATAGGGAAAGTCAATGAAGGTAAAACGCATAATCACCAACAGCCTGCTCCTAAAAACGCGCTATAAAACATTCAAAACACCACAAGCTCAAATAATCAAACTGTTTTACTGACCTTTCATAGCTACTTGAGGTGTCGTAAGATAGCCAATAAACTTCTTAACTCTGCCCCGGTGGGGGTGTTTGAACACCCCACCTCGGGTTTTACCGGCGGCACAAAAAAGTGGCGGTGCTGCGTGCCGCCGTACTTGGCATGGCCTATCCTTGATAAATTCTTCAACTTTCCTCAAAATGTTAAGGTTGGGTCATTTAAGGTCAGCTCACCAGTGGAGGTCAGGTGACCTCAGCTCCAAAAAATTATGGTGGCATAAGTAGGAAATGAGTAAATATATCGGATTGGAACTTATACCAAAGAATAGGCCTAACGAGCGCTTTAACATATATATTCCGGGATTTTTCATATCGATGACCTACGTTCAAGTACGGACCATGACCACTGCTTTCAAAATACAGGGGGAAAACAGAATTGGGTTGTATTTGTGTAGACACAACTGAGGATACCTTCATGTTCTCCAAACTGTAGTATCCAGGGCCTTTTTCATATTCATGCTGCAATTTTGGACCTGTGACCTCTGAGAGTTCATATTGGGCTACTAAAACAGTTTTCAGACTTAGGTCAATAACTTTGTATGACATGATAAAAAACAGCTTTTATTTTGGTGTCATTGCGTTTTGATTTTTATTGCGAGTCAATTGATATGCATATTGGCTATGCTAGGGTAAAAAGTCACCTTGAGCTGACCTGAGACCAGGTCATTTTTGTGTTTTGACCTAGTATAGTCGTATTATACTTCATTCGATTCGCCGTGACGAGAGGAAGCAAATAGTGCCTAAAAATGATTCTAACTCAAGTCTGTCAGATGCTAGAGCCCTAAAGTTCTACTCAAAATGCGACCTTCTTTGACCAGTCATGATCTCAATATTCGCCTGAGCCAAAAGTGACTTATATAGCTTCCTCATGAATTTGTATAAGCTATCCAACAGCGTTAGCGTTTGTTCGCCATCCTGCATAGGGGCCGAGTTCGAGGGGGTGTTTAAACACTCCCCACCAGGGCGAAGGTGGCACAGAGGCCCCACTGGGGCGCAGTTTAAAAGCAGATGAACGCCATTCCAGAAGAGTACTGAATTCCTGCAACTCTACCTTAGGACAACAGAAATTCTGAAGGTACTGGATAGAAATATGACCAAACTGTTTAATTAAATCTTTTTTTACATTTTTCGTCATTGGTAAACTTTCCTGAGGACGTCAAATATACACAATTTTCCTTTACTTCCAGCTGATAAAATCCACTGGCATCGCAAACAAGACGTCCCGTCGCGTGTTGCCAGGCAGCTTAGCCGGGGGCAGGGCGTACCACAAGCACGGCATGGCAGCTCTCAGAACTGAATTCACCTGTTTCGGATCAGTGTTTCGTGCGATGGGCTTTCGCTTTATCTTAACACGTGCATTGACGGGGGGCGGGTACCCGCCCCCTCGGGTTTTTCGGAGATAGTAGAAAAACGGCGGCGCGTAGCGCCGCCGTACTTGGTATACCTTTTGCCTCATCATTTTTACAACTTCTGTGAAAATTTTAAGGTTAGATCATTTCAGGTCAGGTCACCAGTACAGGTCAAGTGACCCGACCTCAAAAAAAGTTTAAGATAGCATAAGTCGGAGCAGGGTGAACTTATCCGATTGAAACTCATATCACATAATGGACCCACCGAGTTCTCTAAAATGTGTTCCGGTATTTTTGATATCGATGACCTAAGGTCAGGTACGAGGCATGACCTCTCCATTGGAAATATATGGGAAAAATGTTTTTTACGGAATAACTCAGTAACGGATAATGATAGAGCATTTATTTTAGCTGCATTAGACTCGCCTGGGCTTTGCATTTCTAATGATATGCATTTATATAATTTGACCCTGAACTGACCTCAGGTCAGGTCAAATCCTTGATTTGATCTAGCAAGGTCAAATTATATATCATTCGATTCGGCTTGCTAAGAGAATTCATATAGTTTAAGTCGTTTTGCTCTATCTTTACTTGTTTAGATGTAATGGCCGAAAAACTGAATTTACATGGTATCCCTATGACGGGCATGTTTTGACCTCTCGTGACCTTAAATGTGACCTGACAAAAAAATGGTACAAATGTTTTCGATGGAGAAGTGGATGGGCAGGCCAACGCCGTTTACCGTTTTTCGCTACCTACCGTGGTTTTTGAGATCTTAGGGGGGCGGGTACCCGCCCCTCCGTCAATGCGAAGGTGGCTCAGACCCCCGTCAATGCGCGTGTTAACCTCAGCTTAGGTAAGGCACGCTGGCCGACTTTGTCCTCCTCCCCTCCAGTCGACAGTATATAAGCCGAGCAGATATTGATGGTTGCAACAGTCTGCTTCATTCTCATCAAGGTGTAACATTATCATGCATAGGTCAGCTGTTGGCTTGTTGGTGGTGGTTGTTATAGGTACGGTGTGGGGGTGCAATAAGCCGGCCCCTGCGAAGGGGACGCCACCTCCACGTTGCTACTCGCCGTCATTGAAGAGACACTTCGACGTCGGCGAAAAATGGGCAGAGCCCCAGTGCCAGGGTGCCTCCTGCGTCAACGGAGAGGTGAAGACACAAGAATGTGAAGACCCAAATCTGAGCTTGCGCCCCGGGTGTGTAGTGGTGGGGGGCACAGTGGGAGCTGATTATCCGGCCTGCTGTCCCACCGCCAGCTGCCCAAGGCCGGACCGGTGCTACGAAGAGGATTTTCGTGATGGACGATGTTAGCAGCCCTAGGCCTGGGCAGTGTTCACGGCGGCTTGCGACTCTTTAGGACGCGGCGTTTTTCGGCGTCAGACCAATCAGATTCCAGCATGTGGGCAGAGCTTCTGAAACGGTCTTGTTCTGATGACGTCATCCCTTGCGTTCAAAGACCGAAAACCTGCGACCTTCTGCGTCGCTGAAACGGGAAACGCAGAACCCATGGCAGTTGATATGGCGCACATAGACAAAATAGATTGCTGGCAGGGAAATTAGAAGTTAGTGAAGAAAAAAAACGACTTAAAAACCAGCGTCTGTTATAGACAAGAATCTGTAACCTCGTTGCACTGATTAGAGGAGAATATGGATACGATGGTGAACACCGCCATGGGAGCTACATTAAATAAGATCAGCAGCAGAATGTTGGAAGGTTTATGAACGTGGTATGGCTTCTGTTTTTGCAGCCTGTACCCGGTTGCCGTACTTTGCTGGCTGACACATGCTATAATGATAAATTCTGCCCAGAACGTACGTTCAAAGATGACAGCAAAATTTGGCTATTGCACCTATTGATGCTGGAAAAGTGGTAGGACACTGACTTAGAACGTCAATGCCCATTGCTCCCATATCTTTATCGTTCTCCTCATCCGCGAATACTTTGTGTATGAGCTCCATCAAATATCGTTCTACTAAGTCACCCCTCCTCCCCACCTCCATGATGAATTAAATGCGTAGTCGCAGACAAGCAAAAACCACCATGCCACAAGCAATCAACACAACACAACTAATACGAAATCACGAGTACGAAAAATGAAACGGTCATTGGCACAATAGCGTCAGCTTTGTCGACAAAAAAGAACGCAGAAGTGTTCAGCTCGCAGTGCGTGGCGGTGACGTCATGGGCTCGTGGGCGGAGCTTAAGAGGCCCCTGACGTCACTGCGACCGAGTACGACGCAAGTTGCCTTGAACAAACCCCTGACCAGTGTCTGTACCCTGTCTGAAGTCAATGTCGTGTTAAAAACCCATCTCGACATCGGTTTTGGTAATGATTGACCGACGCAGGAGCCCATCGAGGGCAGAAATGAGTCGTGACCTCACTTCTAGCACAAGTTCTACTTTCACCTTGCCGCCCCTGCCCATAGCGCGTCGCCCCTACGTTGAATAATTCAGCTGATAAGTGATTTAAGCCATCCCTGTTCCAAAACTGCTGGCCATCACCAGGGAAAATATCTGGCACGTGACACGCTACCCATGCACTTAAAATTTGTCGCTCCCTAATTTCACTATCGGCCCAGTGCTTGGTATGCCATCCTCTCTTATGGAACAGGTCATTTCTTTGCTACACAAGCCTCTGTCTCTGTCCTTAAGCTTAATGATTATTTGAATAAGTCCTATGCATGAACCGCCGCCCCACAGCCTAAATAAGTTTAGCTCACCATCCGATATAAGGCTGGTGGTCTCTGCCTATGGCGTGCCGCCCCCTAGGATAACACGCACATTGGCTGGGATGTGAGCCACTGTGAGAATAAAATCCTTTTTATTGCTCGTGTTGCTCGGGACTCATAATTTCTGCAGGCCGTCACCACACAAGATCCGACAAGTAACGATACATTTATATTAACCCTTGCCCCGGTGGCGGGTACGAGCCACCTTCGCCCTGGTGGGGGGGGCTAAAAAAGACCCCACGATCTCAAAAACTAAGAGAGCTAGAAAAAAGCGCAAAACGGCAATCGAAAGCTCTTTGAAAATGATATCGAAAATACTTCGGTCGTTTTTCTTGTCAGGTCAATATCAAGGTCACCAAAAGTCAAAATAGGTCAAAATCGCTAATATGAGGTGTACCTCATATAACCTCATATATCTCAGAAACTATGATAGCTAGAAACATTTTTCTAACACCATTCGAAAGCTCTTGAGATGCGCTTTCATCGCAGTGGCATTCATTTTCGTGTCAGGTCAAAGTCTTGGGAGCTACAGGTCACTAAATATTGGGCATATTCTTGGGAATGTCCATAGCCACCCATGCATAAGGGTGTTTACTTTTTCGCTAATAGCTTCCAAATCAAGCAAGATACAGCCATAGTTTATGCACCATTGCAATCCTCTCATCAATACAAATCGAATGATATATGATATTGCTATGCCAGGTCAAATTTAAGAATTTGACCTGACCCAGGTCAACAGTCTGACCCAACTTGACCTGGTATAGTCATGATGTATATCATTTGACTTCCAGTGACTATACAAACGCTTTGGTGATAAAATAAACGCTCTATCTTAGTTTATTCAAAATTTATAAAGAAAAACACCAAAAAATGTTTATTTGACCTAAGGTGACCTTTTAAAGGTCACAAGTCAAAAATTTTGGCATCAGCTTCAGAAATGGGCTAAGAGCAAGTCGCAACCGATGTTTGAAGTTGATTCGATCCATACTTACTGAGAAAAGCTCATTTCGTGATTTTCCCCATGTATTGACAATGGGGAGGTCATACTCTGCACATGACCTTAGGTCACCAATATCAAAAATCCCGGAACAAGTGTTGTACTCCTGGTGGGTCCAATATGTGGTATGAGCTTCAACTTGATCGATTAACCCTTCTTTCAGTTATGCGGTCCTAAGTATTTTTGAGGTGAGGTCACTTCACCTGGCTTGGTGACCTGACCTGATATGACCTCGAGCCAAAATTTTCAGGAAACATTTAAAAATGATGAAGGAACAGTTAGACCAAGTTTTGCGGCGCTGCGCGCCGCTGTTTTTTGGTCACTTCGGAAAAACCCGAGGGGGGTCTAAAAAGACCCCCCACCCGGGCGAAGGTTAAAGGAGTTAAGGTGGATTCAACATAGGGATACCATCTTACCTCACCGATAGGTTAAGCCACACACACTACTTAACCTTCTGCTCAATTCACTTACATTGCCTCTTCACTCAGCAGCCGGCACGCAGAAAAGCCGGAAAAAAGCGCCGGAATTGAGCCTGAAGAAACTGGACAGAACCAGTCGACCATAGAACTAATTTAAAGTCGGGGTCACCAGTTGTAGGATTCAACTCGGCCACGTAAGGCCTTATTCAATCTACTAATCGAAGGAAAGAAGTCGCCGATGATAATGTCCAATTTATTGATGCAATTGCCAAACCGCGGATGGGGGACAACAATGATAGCTGACAACAACAGCGGCAATATTTACAATTAGGAACATATACCCATTCCAATGGGAAATAACGAAATCCCAGAGAAATATGTAACACTCGATATGGACGCGTGTAGAGTGAGTGAGAACGTGAGTGATTGTGAGAGCGTGTGACGGCGAGGAATAAATCGCCGGCAGGTTCGATGCTGTAATTGACAATGAATTCAGCGCCGGTTGCAAACCGAAATCGGACTTGCAGTGAGCAGGGATCTGCTCAGTCAAGAGTGCAGACCCAATTACACGACGTTATCGCCAGTGCAACTGGGGGAAAGAAACACTCCAGGGAGTGGCCTGGCGAGTGATCGCAATGCAGAGGTGGAGGGGTGGACCAGCCAGAGCTGCAAAAAATCTCAAATCTGTCGGGCACTTTCGAAAAAAACCTCCAAATCTGTCGGGTGGTTAGGATAGGACTATTAAAATTGTCTAAAACCCATTTAATTGGTAAAATGTTCCTACTCATTTTCCACATTCTTAATAGAAAATACTAAAATTAGCATAAAAAACTTCTAGTTTGGCACCAATGGATATCATTATCCTTATTTTTGTGCTCTGATCCTTATATGTGTGATATCCTTATTTTCGTGCTCTGAAGCCGCCTATGGCAAATCTAAGTGGAATGACACAAGTCTATTAATCTTCAAAACTCTAGAACTGAGACTGTTCTTCGTGTTTTCAATTATCAGACGCGCTCAGGAAATTAAGGTTATCGGCAGAAACCTATAACAAATTGAAAACCGAACCACCAATTCTCATTTTCTGGAGTCACCATTGGTAAAGGAAATTTATTATTGGATGTAACTTGAGATTTGTGGACGTACAGCATACAAATAGTGTGTGTCAAAGTCAGCTCTACTGGGTCTTGAATAAGACTCAGTCTTGAATTCAGATGATTTAGGTCACAGGTGGAAATATGCAATAACATGAAAAGCAGCCCCCCCCTTTTTCAGTCCTCTGCAGCTGCCATTGACAAAAAATGCTGCACTTGTGCATGCAACTTTTGTGGTTAATTCTGGACAAACAGGCATTGGATTTAAAAGAAGACGGAAGGGAAAATCAAATGTTTTAGTCTAATTTGACCAGTCTGCTGGTAAAATTCATTTTTCCCTTATCAATATCATTTAAAATTATTGATCAACAGTGAGCATAACATACTGTGTGGAAATAAATGTAAGCTGCCGAAATTACAACGAACACCACATTACTTACTTGTTTGTTTTCTCCCCACTGTTCTGATCTGCCCGCTGTTTGACCCATGCTTCAAAACGACCTCCTTGGCCAAAACCACTGTTCCTGAACTTGCAGGGCAGACCAGAATGCTTGATTCGCTGATGCTCCTAAAAAAAACGTTTTTCGCCAAAATACCCACATCCCTCAAATCCACATTTAAGCTTGACACGGGACGGTGGAAGGGGCTTCAGCTTAATCGGAGCCATTTATCAGCCCTTCAACTATGGACGATGAAATCCAGGCTCAACCAGTTTACTCAAGATGTATACCAAAGTAATGCAAGAGAAAAATAATCAAAAACACAACCTTGCAACGTATTCCCTCCACCACACCACGGGATTCTAGGACCTTGGCCTCCGCCATATCCATAACGCAACACACCAAACCGCATGGCTGATTTTCAAACCAAAGATACCTTTTACACCGGCTTTGCCGCAAGGGCGCTGTTCAAACAGCGCCCTTGCGGCAGCGTTGAGCGTACTTCCAAACGAAGGAAACGAAGGAAAAAAACTGTTTTGCCTGTCTGAAGGCCTTTACGGCGGCCTGTCGGGCCAAGCTGTCGCGTGCTATGGAATACAAATCGGGCCCGACAGGCCGGTGAAGGAATTTTTCCAGCAGAGGGTTTTCTGGGTGACGTTTAAAAGGCCCTCTGTGCATAAGGCCCTCTATTCAAAGGTCCCTCGATTCATAAGTCCCTCGAAAAGACCCTCTGTACATAAGGCCCTCTATTCAAAGGTCCCTCGATTCATAAGTCCCTCGATTTTCCATCGGTTCTTGCCGCACACTGGCTTGATATGGGAGAGGTGCAAATTCATGAAAAACTTGAGTGAAAGAGGTGACAATTCTAATATTGAGATTTTTTAGAACAAAAAATATTTTCTGTTTCCTTTCAATATTTTTTTTCTCACAGATTGTAAGATCTGTCGCAGGACCATACCTTGCCCTAAAATCTGTCGGGCACTTTATGACCCGAGAGCCCGACTTTTTGCAGCTCTGGGACCAGCCCAGAGAGTAGCCCTGGCGAACTGACCGGTGTTGTAACCACGCAGCGCGCTCTTTATACCCGGCTGGCAGTGGTCACGTGACCAGGTCGCGCTCTGGTTGGTCGGCCGGGTGGGTCGCTGGTGTGGTGGCAGTGACCTGGCGCGCGCCTGTGCCGGTGGCGGTGGTCGGCTGACCGCGCCGCGGCTGAGGGCGCGGGGTCAGCTGGTTGGCTGCAGCTGGAGCCGTGTAGCGGTGCAGTGGCCGCTACAGACCATAGGCGCAGGAACGGGGAGGGGGGTGGTTAGGGGGCGATTGACCTCTCCCCAACGTTTGGACAGATTCGACTCTGAATTTGTAGTTGAACCCACCTTTGAGCAGATTCAGGACATTTTCCGTTAAAAAATCAAATGATAGGCCTAATCATACTTGACGTTACCAGCAATGACAACTTTAACCCCCCAACTTTGAAAAAAGCTCTTTCGCCTATGAATATGCTGAATATGAATATGCTATCGCCTATGAATATTCTTTCGCCTTGATCTGCTGCGTCTTTTATTTAGACTAATTATTCCCTCCCGAAAAATTCAGACTTTTTGCCAATTTCCTGACAGTCCTTTATGAATGGCATATGAATATTTGTTTATGTCTCACCAGAAGAATTCGAACAGGACTATAGCAAAACCATTACAGCAAAGATATTTTCCTCCTTTCTTTTCCCTCACGCATTTGTATAATTCCTTAACACGCGCCCCGCTGGGGGGCGAAATTGGCCCCCCTCCTAGTTTTCCCCAGAGAGCTTAAAAACGAAGAGACGCAGAAAAACGATAGATAAAATCCTGAACGATAAAAATAAAAGCTGAAAATCCTCAAACCGCCTATTCTTACCAGGATCTTGACGATAAAGTTGAGTTTTGAGCATCTGACCTCTCAAAGGCCATGTCAGGTCACGGAAGCAGAGAGTGCTTTTTTTGCCAATAACTTCTCACTGAATTGAGATAAAGCTCCCATTTTGCTTACATTGTGCTTATATTGTCACGGGGAGTCGATTAATATCCAGCATGACCATACAAGGTCACTCTGTGACCCTGACCAAGCTCGAGGTCAGGTCATGTTCACTATTTGACCTAGCAAGGTCATATTATACATCACTCAATTTTCTGTGATGAGAGGCATCCAATGATGCATGAAGATTTGCTCTAGGTCCCCTGAGAGCAGATCTAGAAGATTAACGTACATACACTGCTCTGTTGTAAGCCTATGGAGCCTTCTTTGACCTATGCTGACCTCAATATTGACCTGACATAAACATTATTGGCATAAAATCTCTTCGTCTTGTGCTTTCGAACGCCGGCCGTAATTTTCCTTTAGCTTTCGTGGGGAACGAGATGCAGAGGGGCGAAAAACGCCCCCCCCCAGCGGGGCGCGCCATGCAAGAGACCCAGGCGGGGCGCGTGTTAACAGAGATGGGCTCTTAAGGGTTTCACGCTCCTCCGCGGAACATATAAACATAATATGTTATGTTTGTCTTCCAAAAACGTCTCTTGAAATCCGTACTTGGTGTTTTAATAAAGAACAATGATGGCTTGAATGACAAATCACTGTACTATTACATTACCAATGTCCCTTAACCCGCGCCCCACCGGGGGTCCGGCGCCACCTTCGCCCCACCGGGGGCCATCGATAGTCCCCCCTCTAACTCCGAAAATATGGGCGTTAGCGCAAATCTGCAAAGTGCAATAGAAAGCTCGCGTGCATTCAGTAAGAAATTACTTAACATGTTTTAGTGCTCAGGTCAGTGGTTTGACCTCCACAGGTCAAATTAGGTCAAGATCGGCTATTTTCACTCAAATATGCAATGATTAAGCAAACTGGGCATAACTATTATGTCATTAGAGCTATTGAGGCCTGGTAAAGTAAATTTGATAGCAAATTTCCAGTACTCTTTCCGCTATGTGGAACGTAAAGACCTCCCGCCAGTGGTTTGACCTCCAGAGGTCACCTCATGACCTAATATGACCTGAGGTCACGAAAGGTAAAAAAGTGACCTTGCCGTATATCACATGAAAGCCAGTGACAAGACAAACACGATGGTGTTTGTTTTATTGCTCTAGGGTAGTTAGGTCAAAAGTTATTGTCAAAGTACTGTTTTTGACCTCTGGTAACCTTGGATGACCTTGGCAAAGCAAAGGGCAAATATGACCCTTGGCATCCGTGAAAGGGTGTCCAAAAACGCTGTTCTGAGCAGTCTGAGTATTTGCAATCATTTTTGTGGCTTTTAGATCATAAGACAGCTTTTCCCCATACTTTTTCAATGGGAGAGGTCGCCTGGTGACCTGACCTCAGGGCACGAAATCGAAAAATCCCGGATATACAGCTTGTAGACCCTAGAGGGGTCATGAAGTGTAGGAAGTTTCAAATCGATCGACTTTGAAATGTAGCTCTTACAGAGCTCTAAAGTTGAAGTGAGGTGACCTAGGTTGACCTCGTCTGGTGACCTGACCTTGGGTGACCCGGGGTAAAAAATTTCAGGGATGATGGGAAAATGATGCAGTGAGAGGTAGAGCTCTCAACCGCGGTGCTGCGCCTCGTCGTTTTTCTGCTATCCCGGAAAAACCTTAGGGGGCATTAATGGCCCCCGGTGGGGCGAGGGTTAAAGGCAAAGAAACGCCATTCCCAGAAGAGTCCTTGCAATTTCTGCAACTCTGCTTTAGGACAACAAAAACTCCGCAGGCGCTAGATAGAAATGTGACCAAACTTGTCAATTGAATCGTTTTTGTCGTCTTTGTGTATTTGGCAATCTTTCCTGAGCACGTCAAATATACCCGATATGCCTGACTTCCAGCTGTTAAAGGCCTCCAACATCGCAATGAGATTTTACCGTCGCGTGTTGCCAGGCAGCTTAGACGGGAGCAGAGCGCACCACAAGCACGGCGTGGCAGTTCTTAAAACTGAATTCGCCTATTTCGGATTAGTGTTTCTTGCGGTGGGCTTTCCTAAGTGTACCGACGTAGCTACCGCGCTGGCCGGTTTTGTCCTCCTCCCCTCCAGTCGGCAGTATATAAGCCGAGCAGATTTCAACGGCGGTAACAGTCTGCTTCATTCTCATCAAGGTGTAACATTATCATGCATAGGTCAGCTGTTGGCTTGTTGGTGGTGGTTGTTATAGGTACGGTGTGGGGGTGCAATAAGCCGGCCCCTGCGAAGGGGACGCCACCTTCACGTTGCTACTCGGCGTCATTGAAGAGACACTTCGACGTCGGCGAAAAATGGACAGAGCCCCATTGCCAGGGTGCCTCCTGCGTCAACGGAGAGGTTAAGACACAAGAATGTGAAGACCCTGTTCTGGACTTGGACCCTGGGTGTACAGCGGCGAAGGGCACAGAGGGAGCTGACTTTCCGGCCTGCTGCCCCACCCTCATCTGCCTAAAGCCTGATCAGTGCTACGAGAAGACTTGGGACCGAGTCTATGACAACGGCAAGACCTGGGCCCTACGTGGCTGCCTCTGGGGCTTTTGCCGCCAGGGACAAATAATAAAAGCCCGCAGGGTCTGGCAAGGCTGCCAGGCACACTAGGGTTAAACGAGTGAAGAGCCCAGAGGTGGCTGAATATCCTGTCTGATGCCTCGCCGTCAGCTGCCCAAGGCCTGCCCACTGCAGGGTGTAGTCGATCTGAAAATCGGCGTCAGATTAAGCTCTGTGCTGTTTCTTTTTTGTGTGGTAATGCCAATTTTATGTAAAAAAATTGGGTTTCCGGTCTTTTTAATTCAAAATATGCGTGCAAGAGTGTTGACAGTGGGCATGAAAATGTGTCAATTTAGGTGATGCTGTACAAGTATATCTTAGAGACGTGAGTTATACTCATAGGCAGATCCAGGATTACCGATCGGGAGCCACCTTCTGGGGGGGCGCCACATGTGACCGGAAAAACCCATCAGATGGGTGCAAAATCTTATCGGTGGGCACCGGTTTTTCGCATCCGGGGAGGGGGCGAGGTGGGAAGCGACATTTCAGAGGGGCACCATTCGCCTTTCAGGGGGGCGTCGTGACCATTTCAGGGGGCGCTGAGGGTCGATTGGGGGGCACGTGGCCCCCTTGCCCCCATGGATCCGCCTATGATTATATTCGATGCTCCACCACATGGCAGAGCTGAACAGTCACCAAGCAGTTACCAAACAGAAGATGAAAAATTATCATTCAAGGCAATGGCGTATACAAGGAGAAGGGACTACAGGGATCAAGCCCCCCCCCTCCCAGAAACATCAGAGTGTCTATAGTTAATACAAAGCTGGATGCTGTTCCGAGGCAATGGCAAAGAAGGCGGATAGCCCTCCCCCGAAATAAAGTTCTGGGTCTGACACTGATTTGGGGTAATTCTGGTTAGTATTTTCTTTATCCTAATAATCCTTTTATTCCTATTTTGCTTGGCTTCCTCTGCTTTTTCAAATGAAATGTTTCATGTTTGCACTAAATATTTGAGGTCCAAACTACATACGAATAGGAGGAGGACTAAAACACAGTTTTTACAAAGAAATAAACTTTTTCTATGTTCCCGGGCGGTTTTTTAATGAAGTTTGACACGCAAAATCAGAATATGATATTCATTTTGTCCTATTGATTCGTCTGACCCCCTCTACCAGGAGTCCGAAGTTTGCAAGTTTGGTCGGAAACGGTATCGTTGCGCGTTGGATTCAAGCATAAAGTTTAAATGAACTACTGAACTTTGTAACAATATGTGGCACTGGCAATTCAAGGAGGGAATGCCGAAGAGGCCGCGGCTTCCCAAAGCCAAAAAAGTAGCTTTGCTCACATTTCAATTGGCCAATTCTGGCAAATTTTCTTCAAAAACACTATGTTTGCGCGATTTATCTCGGTCAGGAACCCAAACGCTGCTCCTACGTCCGCCAGTGATGGGTGTTGTAAAGTCGTGTGTCCAATAGTTTCCCATGCTCAGAAGAAATACAAACAACGCTGATTATTTGGTCACATCTGGCCAGAGGTAAAACTCCGATCTTGTTAACAGGAGATAACGGCGCGCCAGCTACAGGAATGCTAGTCTGATTGAGTGATTAGTGAAAGAATTGGGCCGAAAAAAGATCAGTCGTTTCAATTCCAGGCATTCAAAAGTATATCGGCTCATTTCGGGTCGCAACTAGGGGAATCAAGGTTTTCTTGTCAGGGAGGGGGCAGCCATAAAGGGTGAGCATTTCTGAGGTGTAACAGAAACGATATAGTTCAAATGAGGCCATGCAATTTCCATTTGAGCCTTATTTTGCGTATGTTTTAGGGAAGCATATTTGTCCAAGAACATCTTTTTATCTTCTTCGTAATGATGCATTCCAAACCTACGAGTGGAGGTGATAGTGGCAGGGAAGCTAAAAACCGACCACACATCTAAACACCTGCCGTGTCAGGTACACCCTGTTCTCATGTTTTGGAGGGAGTTGGTAGCCGTGTTGAAGGAGCTGGACATCACATTGGTCCAGTTAAAAAAGTATTTGCCAACGTTCCAGTCATCCTCTCCGAACAACAACATTCTATCACTGATCAGGGGATCAACTCCCTCCTCCGGCTTGCCACACACGACTTTGACCGCAATGCTTGAATAAGGCAGACGGGTTTGATGTGCACATCTTCCCAATCACTAGCTTTGCCAAGAGACTGATCAAAGAGAATTCCAACTCTCGTGTACAGCTGCGCTGTCACCCAGACCCTGGGTCCTAAGTGACTGACTTCTTTGTCAAGTACTCCAACGTCGACAACACACTCGGCCTGTATCATCAGCAGCTTCGCAAGTGTGGAGTACCTACGGATCCTGGCGGCTGTGGTGGGGATTATTGAGATGCACCTTAGGGAGCCTTACATGTCACTCACCTCCTCCACGACAACCTGAGACAAACTGCGCTCTGCGTTCCCCACGTGTTACCGGGACCTCACCAAAGCACAGCTTGCTGTCCTCCTGGACCTCAAAAAGCCGGCCTTCAGCTTCGTGTCTGAAAAGCGCTTTTCCACCTGCCTCTACTCTGAGGACCTGCTGAAGTCGACCGTGCTCGTCATACAGCAGTACAGGGCCGAGGTAATCTCCGTCCTTAGCACCCTTCTGCACGAACTGGCCAAGGACTGGGCCAGACAGAGAGGCGAGATATTTTGCTTTGGTGAAACCGCTTCTTCACAGTCCACACGCTCCAAAGATAACCAGGAAGGGCTCAGCTGGGCTTCTATCTCCAACTTGGACGCCGAGAGAAGTGTCCGCTCCATAAATCACGACCTCAGGGTAAGGGGCGCCAAGGAGCTCAAGGCGGCCAGCTCCTCTCAGGAGAAGGACAAGGTATTCAGCCTCACCCTGGCTTCTGAAAAGGATATTGACAAGAAGTTTGTTAATATAATGGGAAAGAGGAGTGAGATCATTAGCATGCTGACTCAGTAGGAGCAGAAGCAGCAGGAGCTGAGGAAGTGGGGTATGGCGGCTGAGGAAATAGTCAGTCTTAACATCGACAAACAGCGCAACGCCAGCCTTGATAGGTTAACCCTCGCCCCACCGGGGGGCCATCGATGGCCCCCCTAAGGTTTTTCCGGGATAGCAGAAAAACGACGAGGCGCAGCACCGCGGTTGAGGGCTCTACCTCTCACTGCATCATTTTCCCATCATCCCTGAAATTTTTTACCCCGGGTCACCCAAGGTCAGGTCACCAGACGAGGTCAACCAAGGTCACCTCGCTTCACTTTAGAGCTCTGTAAGAGCTACATTTCAAAGTCGATCGATTTGAAACTTCCTACACTTCATGACCCCTCCATGGTCTACAAGGTGTATATCCGGGATTTTTCGATTTCGTGCCCTGAGGTCAGGTCACGAGGCGACCTCTCCCATTGGAAAAGCATGGGGAAAAGCTATTTCATGATATAAAAGCCACAAAAATGATTGCAAATACTCAGACTGCTCAGAACAACGTTTTTGGACACCCTTTCACGGATCTCAGGGGTTATATTTGCCCTTTGACTTTTCCAAGGTCATCCAAGGTCACCGGAGGTCAAAAACAGTATTTTGACAATAACTTTTGACCTAATTGAGCTAGAGCGATGAAACAAACACCATCGTGTTTGTCTTGTCACTGGCTTTCATTTGATATACGGCAAGGTCACTTTTTGACCTTTCGTGACCTCAGGTCATATTAGGTCACGAGGTGACCTCTGGCGGTCAAACCACTGGCGGGAGGTCTTTACGTTCCACATAGAGGAAAAAGTACAGGCAATTTGCTATCAAATGTACTTTACCAGGCCTCAATAGCTCTAATGACATAAGAGTTATGCCCAGTTTGCTTAATCATTGCATATTTGAGTGAAAATAGCCGATCTTGACCTAATTTGACCTCTGGAGGTCAAACCATTGACCTGAGCACTAAAACATGCGAAGTAATTTCTTACTGAATTCACGCGAGCTTTCTATTGCACTTTGCAGATTTGCGCTAACGCCCATATTTTCGGAGTTAGAGGGGGGGCCATCGATGGCCCCCCGGTGGGGCGAAGGTGGCGCCGGACCCCCGGTGGGGCGCGGGTTAACAGGGATGGGGGTCCCTTCACAAGCCCAGAGAGGGTTGAAGCCTTCATGCCTAGGAGGACTTCGGTGAAAAGGATAAGAGCGAAAGGCTGCACATGGAGGTCAGGCGCGCCAAGAACGCCTAAGTGTCCCTGCCGAAGGTCTCCGAGGTTTTTAGCCTAAAAAAGACTACAAGAAACTGCTAAACAAGACCCATGTCCACAAACTGGAAGCGTACCTAAGGAGGCTCAGGTGTCATGTGAACTTGGAACTGGATGACTTCAGGAAAACGTTGGCAAAGCTGAACCAGTGGATGGATTGGATGTTGTGTGCAGTGGGGAAAAATACTTGGATCTCTCTCTCTAACACCCAATTACGGTGATTTGATCAGTAAATAAACATATTGCGACAGCAGAGCACCAACAAAAGTTTGGGAGAAAAATAGCAAAAACTTCAACCCCATGGTAGGGGGGTAAGATTATAAAATATTTGAAAATCGATTGCATATTCTGATTCGTCATCAAAGACTACATATAAATATGCCCAGGAACGAGGGACTTTGAAATAGTCCTCCCCCTAATACGAAAGGTATGTTTAGATAGCCTTTCAGAGATAAATGATATTTAGGATTTTCAGATAATGCTAATCTTCAATTTAATATCATAAGGAACATTGAAACATTTCCTTAACCTCCATATGATATGCATTTTATATAATTTGACTTTGATCTGACGTCAGATCAGGTCAAATCCTTAATTTGACCTAGCAAGGCCAAATTATATATCATTCGATTCGGCTTACTGCGAGGGTTCATATAGTTTAAGTCGTTGTGCTCTATCTTTACTTGTTCAGATGTAATGACCGAAAACCTTACTTTTCATGTTATCCCTATGACGGCATGTTTTGACCTCTTGTGACGTTAAATGTAGCCTGAAAAATGGTTCAAACATTTTCGATGGAGAAGTGGATGGGCTACCCAAAACCATTTACCGTTTTTCGCTACCTACCGTGGTTCTCGAGATCTTAGGGGGGGTACTTGCCCCCTCGTCAAAGCAAAGGTGGCTCATACCCCCGTCAATGCGCGTTTCAAAAGGGAAGTAGGACATGTTCACAGTCAGGGACCTGTTTTGGGTCATTTCAGGTCATGCTAGGTGAAGTCCTTAATTTGCTTCCTCTTGTCACGGCCAATCGAATGATGTATAATATGACTGTTAGGTCAAAACACAAAAATAACCTGATCTCAGGTCAGGTCAAGGCGACTTTTCAATCAAGCATAAACGGTATGGATATTAACACGCGCATTGATGGGGGTCTGAGCCACCTTCTCATTGACGGGGGGACGGGTACCCGCCCCCTAAGATCTCGAGAACCACGGTAGGTAGCGAAAAACGGTAAACGGCGTTGGGCTGGCCATCCACTTTTCCATCGAAAACATTTGAACCATTTTTTTGTCAGGTCACATTTAAGGTCACGAGAGGTCAAAACATGCCCGTCATAGGGACAACATGTAAATTCAGTTTTTCGGCCATTCCATCTGAACAAGTAAAGATAGAGCAAAACAACTTAAACTATATGAATCCTCTTAGCAAGCCGAATCGAATGATATATAATTTGACCTTGCTAGGTCAAATCAAGCATTTGACCTGGCCTGAGGTCAGGTCAGGGTCAAATTATATAAAATGCATATCATTAGAACTGCAATGCCCAGGCGAGTCTAATGCAGCTAAAATAAATGCTCTATCACCATCCGTTACTGAGTTGTAAAAGTTGTAAAAATGATGAGGAAAAAGTATGCGAAGTACGGCGGCGCTACGCGCCGCCGTTTTTATCTGTCTCCGAAAAACCCCAGAGGGGGCGGGTACCCACCCCCGTCAATGCGCGTGTTAAAAACCCAATTAAAGGTGAAGTCAGTAGAATAAAAAACACAGGGAGGCCTAAATACAACAAAAATACTAACATCAGACCAGTACTGGCTCGGCGGCCGCAAACACAGCTATATTTTTCTTCAGTACCCCGAGCGGATCAGAGAATATATCGCTGAGGGGTGACACGTTTAAAAAAACTGTTCACCACACGAGGTAAACGATTAAAAACTCCTGAGGCAACAGCGTTCACTCTAGCCGGCGGTACACTAGATAAAGTAGAACGGGAAATCCTACTGTTTCTGGCCGGTACATGTACCGTAAAACCTTCTAAAAGATGTGACGATGAGATGAGGCCTCTAAAAACTTTACATAAAAACAAGATATCACTTTGGTGACACCCAGCCTGGAGGGATTACACATTGTAGAAACTAAGGAGGTACTTGTAGTCCAGCACAGCACTGGCAGGCTCAGTATGATTGGTTAGTTACATGAGGAATTTATGCTGAACCCTCTCCACGCGAATGAGATGACCTTTTGCTGTTCCGCCCCAAATGACGGAGCAGTATTCAAGAATTTACCGAACATTTGCGTTGAACACGGATACGGCCTCACGCTTGTCCAGTTTGTGTCTGGGGGAAGCTGACTGGAAGGTTCGAATAAGAAGGCCTAATGCCCCATTGGCTTTTAGTACTATGGAATTGATGTGCGCCTGAGAAGTGAGTTTTTGGTCCATAATGACGCCTAGATCTCGAATGGTGTCGACATTTTCCAGAATTTCGCCGTTGATTTTGTAAGATGAAGGAATGAAATTGTGGTTTAAAGTATTTTTGACTGCTATACATTTTAATGCGTTAAGCTTCAGTTTCCAGTCCGCTGCCCAGCGCGCCACCGCATCCAAGTCATTTTGAAGCCTGATGACGTCATTATGGGTGCAAATTTGACCGAAAACTTTCACGTCATCGGCAAACATCGAACAGTTTGTAGAAATTACAGATGGCAAATCATTCACGAAGAGAAGGAATAACAAAGGTGAGATATGCCCGCCTTCCGGCGTCCCCGAGACAACCGGAGTCCCGTTGGACATGAAATGGCCCTGCCTATGCATTTAAAATTGAATGCAAGCTCCTCTACATTTTGTTTTCTACAGGGGATGTAAAATCTTTTCCCGGTAAAAAAGAAGAAGAAAAAAGGCTACATGCCTAAATCATGTCTGGATTCCAATTCCATCCAAACTGCATTCCAATCGTGGTGTGATTGGTTGATATAATTACACGTGCTTCCTGTCTACTTTTGAATTGCATGCTACATATTAGAGAGCCTGTTCAAGCTGTAATAGTGAAACTTAACTCTAAATAATGAAGAAACTGCTTTCAATGATGTTAACATAATTTGACCTTCCCCTTCGCATTATTTTAGAATTTTTATTTTGAGTTTGGCATGCACTGCCCTTCTTTTGCTTTGCCTTGAATTCGTAGTACCTGTGCGGGGTTTAACAATGCACCAACTGCCAAGTTTGTTCGGTATCACCACTTCTCACCCGGTTGCGAGGAATTTCGGACATCACATAAAGATATGCAGAGGCTCCACTGCGGCTTGAACCTAGTATCGATGGCTTTGGAGGCAGAAGCGCTATCCACTAAGCCACCCATCCCCGGTCATGAGTTTAAAAGCAGCTGATCAGACCATGATCAGACGAAAAAGCTTGCAGAACACGCGAAAGCTTCTCGATTCTCCGAAGTGATTATGCACGTCATGTCAGATGGTCTGGGATATGTATTCATCATTAATGTTCCTAATAATCACAGTGCCTCTCACCACAGTGGAGTCCTTCACGGCAAATTAAGAAGCTTGTGTAGGCTAAGTTAAAGGCATGTTGTAAGCCATTCAGGCACGCTACCTGCAGTTTCCTGAAATTGGTTGAGCACTGAACACTGGGCTCGGGAATTGTCGGCTCGTCACTGGTCGAGCATCATTCACTCATCTACAGTCAAACTGCAGCATGGATGTTTTACCGCAAGGAATCCAGACTAACTGAATTTACGCGAGCTTTCTAATGCTCTTGGTAGATTTGCGCTAATCTCCATATTTTCGAAGTTAGAAGGGGGCCATCGATGACCTCCCCCCGTGGGGCGAAGGTGGCGCCGGACCCCGTGGGGCGCGGATTATACCAGGCAAATACAAAATGTTTCGCGATTGGAGGAGCGACAAAAGATGAAGTCAACCCCGAAGATGCAGACTCATGGGGAGCAGAACTGAAAACCTTGGGAGTAACATTTCTGAGTCAGGTAACAAGTATTACAGAGAGAAATCTAGCTACAAAGATTCAGGAACCTGACAATTTAAACAGAAATGACACCAGACAAGCCTGACCATTTGCGAAAAGTCCTGGCGATAAAATATCTTATCAGATCATGATTAGCCCATATATTATCTTCACGTCTGTCGCCGAAACCAGAGCCGATAGACCTGATTCAAAAACTCTATTGGAAATTACTATGGAATGGGGAAACCAGGCAGGGCGAACCGGAGACATCTGTTACAGTCATAATATCGGTTAAACATTATTAGCGTAAACAAATTGTGTACAGATTCAAAATATCACGGATTAAGCTTTTATGGTCATGTGATTTTATAATGATGTCACTATAAACGTACAGTTTTTGTTTTGGAAAAATGGAGTTTAGGGTGCTTAATTTCCGTACACAAAAAATGCGGGAAAGGATTTCTATTGAATTTAATTAATCATATTTTAGATCTACTACTTCAGGTGCATAATAGCCAAGCATTGCATACTTTCAATAATCACCGCCTTTGCAATGCATTTAATGCATGCATTTCTTACAGGTGAACGACGCAGTCTCAAAAGAACACACATTCCTAATTCTTTGTGGATTTTATCTAGTTTTTGTGAGGATATTAGTATATTTACATTCTTTCCGTTGTGTAATAGCCCTGTACTATTCTGTTCCATCAAAAAATTTGGAACACAGCTCTAACCTGAGAGTAGCATCACTGTTATTCTCATATTTCTTCATTCAAAACCATTGGTATGCCCAGGCATACAGATGTCGAATAAGATCATAAAATCACACTAGTTTCCTAGCCTCTTTGTTTACCCGAGGCGAGGAACAGGCACCACCATAGCGTGTGAACGTCAGAAGGACGCGAAACGGCTGGCGTTGGTATGATTCTTGTCTGGAAAATACCTCTTGCATGCTGCATGATGGTGCTCAAAACCTTAAAATTATTTTCCACCGATAAAGTGGTACTGTAGCTTTTAAAAAAGCCTAAGTAGGAAATACCAGGCCACCCTCTGACCATCCACCGCCAAGCTTGCTTGTGGTGAAGTCAATGCTAACGGGGAAGATATAAGACAAGGGATTTCAGCTAGCGGGAGACAAAAAAACAAGGAAATATATATCTGTAACCCCGTCTTCATTTACCCAAGATACGTGAGCATCCTCGGTACCAAGGCCCTCGGCACTCACTATGACGCACATACACGAGGCAGTCGAAATATGGCACGACCCGTACGAAAGATTGCGACGCAGAGCGGGTCGTTCTAAAACTGAACTATTATCCTATGCAAATGAAACATTTAATCAGGCTCTGGAAAATTTATTTTCTCTCTCTCCCAGATATTTATAGTCAGATAACACATATCCAACGAATATATGGTAATTCATATCAGGACTTTATCAACGCTGTTCATGTAGAATTCATTTGCTTACTACTGGTACGAACTAGGCCCAAAGTCCCCTTTTAGAAAATGACTGAGCCCGAGTGATACAATCACACTATGCATCCGGATAGACTGGTCGATTCGTTCTTTCCAACGGTCGGTACAGAAATAGTGCACACTGATGTTGCTTATGCCCCTCAGAAAAGGTTTCAGAGGCCACTAACGATGAAAGGAAAGTTCCTTTGAGTTCTCAACAATTCCACCGGCTTACTCCCATTGATGAGTAAAATGCTATGCCATTTTTTCCAGCATGCTTTTCTGCGTTGGTGTGTAATGGATATAACTGATGGATTTCTAAGACTTCAACGAGCGCACTTAACATGGGATATCGTGAGAGATATGATTAATATCAACCTCAGGCGCATACTTTACACAAAGCGATCCTTTTCTGGATTAGTTTTACGCAAGATGAACATAAGGCTGGTTTTAGGCATAGCACAGTAGTTGAATAGGGGAAAGGGCTCAAAGTATGGCTCCTATATGGCATATCATGATATTTGACACTTGTTTCTTCTACGTTAATATATTAGCTTGGTATAATTAGGGCTGCCTGTTCACAAAAAAATTGTTGAGGTGGAAGTGTAAGTATGTGAGTATATTTCCCTTATTACGGATTTGAAGCATTATTTTGAACTGGGCGGGCACCCTATGCCGATTACATAAATACCTTTCTTTTGTCCAAATATAAATCACCATGCACGACTGACTTCGCCATCGATATTTGATTGCCAATTCATTTTTTCTGTCACCAAGGGTATCAAGGGCGAATTCAGAGCGACCAAGCCGTGGGAGTGGTGTCCCTCTGATCAAGTCGCCGACGACTCTGCACTGTGTTTCGGCAGAGCTTGGCGGAAACCTGGTCAATGTGCCTCCCCCTCGATCATAAACCTGTATCTGCCCGTGACTAACACGCACCCGTTGCGAAGGGCATATTCACCTCCCCCTGCCGCCTGTCTAATTTACCCGGAAATCTAAAGCAAAATTACGGACAGCGATCGAAATCTCTTGACCAGACGAAGAGAAACTGTATGATTATTTTTGTCAGGTCAATATCAAGATTACCAGAGAATTTTCCAGATGCTTAAGTCAGGGAAATGTAAATTTCTCCTATATATTTTACTGGGCGTATCTCGAAAAAATCTTAGCCATCATTGAAGTCATGGAAAATCAAATTATGTAGAAAATGACCATGTCAGGTCAAATGGAAAAACGACCTGACCTCCAGCTAGATCAGGGTCTCGTATTATAGTCATGTTGAATATAAATCGACTTCCCGTTACAAGATAAACACAATGAAAGCAAAATGGAAGTTTTATCTCAATGTCGTGCAAAGTTATTGGCAAATTAATTACTGTGTACTCATGTGACTTCACATGACTTTTGAAAGGTCAGATGCTCAAAAATACAAATTGATAGTTTGTATCAATAGTAAATGCTGTGATAAAATACAGGGTATGATAATTTTCAATTTGCTTTATCAAATATTTACTGGAAGTCAGCACTTTTTATTTCTTACTAGGGACATATAGTGGACTGAACAAAAAGTGACCTCATCTTAGGTCAACGATGATAAATTTCATAGATTGAAGATACGTAGAAGACCCCAATGACCTCATCATTTATGATAGTTTGTTAATGATCGATTGCCAGATGTATTGCTTCAGCCTCGTCAATTTGGTTTTGATGTTGGGTGACTTAACACGCGCACTGGAGGGGAGCCTCGGAGGCCCCCCACCTGTTTTTCCGAGATGGCCGGATAACCGCTCCTAGCCGAAACACGATACGTGGCCACATATAACAACATTTGATAGCGCGTCGATTGGTGAAGATTTTTTGAAAACCAGTCGAAAAATGTTTTACTTATAGGCTTTCAAAGTCAGACCTGCATTTTGAGATCGCCGTAATCGCGCGGTCGGACCAGTTAGCTTGCATTGGAGACCGAGTGGTAAAGTCATAACGCCATATGGCCGGATTATATGTCAAGGTCACCTCAAATGAAGGTCAAGGTCAAAGTAAAAGGTCACAGGTCAAGGTCATATATGCACTTTCAAGGTCACTGACCACAGTGCTTCTGGTCAAATGGCGTTACCTCGTCTGACGTATATTATGCTATGACGTCATCGATAAGGTACCCCAATACAAATTTCAAGGTCAAAGGTCAAGGTCAAAGGTAATTGGGAAGGTCAATCCTTATTTCCTGCCAAACACTTTCTATAGTGTTAGTCAAAGTGTGCATTATAGGTAGTATACCATATTGGGACCTTAAATATGAATGACCTTGTATGACCTTGACCCCAAAATTGTACGAAAGGCTCTTTGAGACCTTCTCTATATGAACCTGGTCCGTTTTTAGCCTATTCTCGCCATTTTGCCGCATAATCACGGCATTTACCAATCGGTTCCCAGCATAGCCAAGATTTGACCTTTATGACCTCGTTCGAACTTGAAAATATTGACCAAGGTCAATAAAAATTGGTCATGACGTAGATCACCATAGCCCCACCCACCTGCCAAATTGCGTTTTTCTACACTTCTTGGTTTCCAAAATCTTAGGGGGACCTACCAGGCCCCCCTCCAGTGCGCGTTACTGCCAGATCCCTCTCCAGTGCGGGTGTTAACCTTGAATTCCTACTTGACCTAACATGACCTGAACAAAAAAAACTGGGTCAGGTACATGAAACTATTTGGGAAATAAGGTGTGGTAAGTTGTGCTGTTCTGGGTCTCCTCGATTTATTTTATTTGAAAAAAAAACAAGTAGGCGCGAATTTCACCCCCTCCCCCCCAATGGGGTGCATCTTAAAACATGCAAAAGTTATAATATAAAGCTATATTA
Source organism: Lepas anatifera (assembly GCA_034440635.1). Taxonomy (NCBI): domain Eukaryota; kingdom Metazoa; phylum Arthropoda; class Thecostraca; family Lepadidae; genus Lepas; species Lepas anatifera. Next base: position 61,864 of record JAOTON010000966.1, on the reverse strand, counting down.
TGCGCTATTCTATACTGTGGGGATCATCTCTGAAAATGTAATTCCCATAACAGGCTCATTGAGGGCTGCAAGGACGGAGATGATACAATGCTTGGTCATATTGCGCTTCCATGACTAATTTCAAAATGAAAGTTAACTATTTTTTATAAAACCTGTTTTCAAATTTTCACAACGGAATGCCAAGACCTCAAAGTCGATTTTCGATGGAAAATACATAACTTTTTAGTGCCATCATTATCGAATCACGTGACCTGACCTTACGTCACTGATACAGTTGTGTTATTAAAAGAAATACATTTAGACACCACTAGAAATTCTCAAACCGTGTACTATTTCTACAATCCAGACCATAAAGTTGTGGTTTTGACCATCTGACCTCTTAATCCATTGCATACAGCGTACCGGAGAAGCGTCTATGCTAAACAGTATGACTCGGCCTACCGTGCAGATGTACCAGACCACACAAGCCGGACATTTGCGGTCAACGCGTGCCAAAACGAATGCAGAATAGCGCAGGCAACCCCATACGGCTGTGTGAAGTTAAAACACCCTGCCAGACGAAGTTAAGGACAGCGATAGTATCACAAGCTTAAAATAGTTACTACGAAATGCGTGTGCGAGTTAGCACGCCATTAATTATGTGCCAGTGCTGTTTATAATGTGTACCTGTTTTATATGTGTTTTATGCGGGATCACCTTTCTTATATTGCTTTTTAGATTTTCTTGTAATTTTTGCTCTTTTATCTTTGCATTTCCTGCTGCACCCAATTGACGATAAAAAATGAAAAGCCTCTCCTGTATGAGGATGTTCTGAAATATGCATACATACGCACATACATACCTCGCGGCTGGCTAGAGACTCGAGTAAAACGTCCGCGGGCACAATGATTTTGGGGTGAGGTAGAGCCGGGCGTGTAAGCCAATTTCCAAAAAACATCAGCCCTACATAAAACGAAGCAAAATACATGAAAGAAAAAAAGAACATGGGCGGAAAGTGTAAAATAAGATCACTTAAGTATCATTGTTCGAAATTAAACTATATGCCATGTTGGCATGCTGGGGGGTTTCGCGAAATCCCTGAAAAAACATTCAGACAGTTCATGAAAAACCTGGTCGGCCAGTGATTTCGTGAAGTCGCTAGGGATTTCGCGAATTCACTGGCTGGTCAGTGATTTCGCAAAATCCCTAGGGGTTTGCCAAATCCCGGATTTCGCACCTTTCCTGTAACAAATGCCCGGCTCGTTATTTCGTGTGCTGTCATGCTGATCGCAATTTATTGTTGGTTTTCTGTGCGTGCAATTCAGTGTTTGTCCAAGCTGCCCATTTCCCGAAATATTTGCGAAAGAGGGGCAGAGGTCAGAAAAAGTCCGAACGTACCAACATGTTGGGGAAGTTCTTCAGCTGCCGGGGAGTCTGCACATTTTTCATTTTTTCTCTACTGCAGTATTTCTGCTCTTCTGACATGTGAACATTATGTCTTAGGTACTTTTGATCTGCTGATTTTCCCACTTTGTGGACTATTTGATCATTTGAAATTTAGAGCTATTCATTTGGACGTTCTGGCTATTGGTCTTTCTTCTTTAGGTCGAATAAAAATGTGGACTATTTCAGCAGTTGACTATTTGAGCATCGCATGAATTCACATCTCTGTAGTCCTTCTGCTTCATTATTTTCACTGGCACTAGCACGAGCAAAAAATCTGCTTTCAGCTATTCTAAGCGAATCAGGAGTGGGGAATTGTTTCGGGGAAGGTCGAGCTGGGGAGCCCGGGGACTGTGTTTAAGTGAATCCGTTCGCATCCCGGTGGCAAGAATTGGCATCCGTTGGAGCTTGGCTGACAGGCTGGCGCACGCGTTGCAAATTGTTATAGAGCACAATGCAAAAAAGCGCGCTGGACTCGTCTACATAGTTATTTAGGCTGTGGATTTGAACCTTTGAACCTCGCGATGAAGAATATGTAGATAACAGGAGCAAGGTAATAGAGTAAGGAAGCTGGAACTGGTTGGGCAACCTTCCTACCGAGTTATACCTACTTGTGCACTTTGGAAACTTAAAAGTGTGTGGGAAGACAGTCTACGTATTCTGACAATGAACTCCTCCACTGGGAACAAGAGCTCGGTGGTTTTGGACTCTTGGTACCTTTCCCACATACTGGTTTCATATAATTCCAGTTATTTTACCAGTTTAGCTGAGGTCGAGAACTTTTAAGAAGTGGGGTCTGGAGTGGACTATTTCAACTGGGTATTGAATGGCCAATGCTCAAAACTAGTGACAAGGGAGCATGATAAAATGATTTATTAGATATTTTGTAACATTCCAATAAGGTAAGCATGCAAAACTTCAGGTATGTGCCTATCTACCTTTCTAAAAGCAAAACTCAAGATTGCATTGAAAGCCTAAATGTTTCAATGGACACAGTTGTATTTTGTACAGTCAGCATCTCATGCTGTGTGTAGGAAATACATACCTTTATAGTTAAATTTTCCTTGGTCTTTCACTCACCATATATAATCAAGCTGAAACCTGGTAAACTTTTAAACCGGCCAGTTTATTTGTATATTTTGGAAAAAATAAACCTAAATTCGTATTGAAAAATATTAGAAAAAATTAATACTTTACTCTTACTCTTGTCGGGACACCACATTTTATCTGCCTATCATTTTTAGTTATTAAGGGATTTGAAAATGTTTGTGGTGTTTGTATTTCTTTTAGACTTCCTTTGACATCTTTTAATCAAAATTTAAATTGATTTTAATCATCTTGAAATCAAAATTTAATAGGAAACTAGAAAAAATAGACCATATTTTTTTCAAAATTTTCAAGCATATAATTTGAATGAGAATGTCAGAAATCATATACAAATAAAGCTTTAAAACAATTGAGCGTCAACTATGGGATATATGGGATTATACATGAAGGCTTTTACGAGTGCTTCAAACATTTATATGCCCATACCTTTTGAAATTGCCGTCTCCCAGGCTACTTAGGAATATGCATATAGAAAAATAAATTTTAATCCTCAAGAATTTAAATGTTTCATGCAATTTTGGATTATTTTACACTTGAAAAATACTTTTTATGGACTGAAGAACATCTAAACAAATTCTGAATAATATCCCCTATATTTTATTTTTATTACCTGAATGTCACAAATAAAGGCCATGTGCTCAGGCTTCTGCTCCACAAGCTCTAATTGGCGCTGGGGAACATACATCTCATCTCGGGGCATCAACTGGTCTGCGTTGGGGAACAAAATCACACTTTTCTGACCTCTGAAGAGGGGAAAGGTATCTTTCGGAATTGAATTGTTTCCAATATATATTATATTAACAATCATAATTAAGAACAAATATTATTTCCATCGGCTCTTCTACCAGCCCCTGCGTCCCAATAACAACATTTTGATATACTTCTAGGTTTAATTAAGCCCGTAGGAAAGTCTACATAGGTATACATATACTTATACAGGTCAACAAATTATTATGCATCAGCTAGTAGCCAGTCATCATCATGTTTGGTGAAGAGGGAAAAACTAGCTATCAAAACGTATTTCAGCGTATAAATGTACCCCTTATGTTAATATTTCAGCTCAAATCTTAGTTTACCCTAAATGACCTAACATGCCATAATTCAAAGGATCAAATTTATAAACGTGGAGGATATGGATACCGGGACTTTACTCCACCTGAAAAGCCATAGCCACAGTTTTGAGCTACAATCCAGCCTAAATTGAAGACTTGACTCAGCATGATCTGAAATGACCCAGAACAGGTCCCTGACTGACAAAATGTCCTACTTTCCTTTCAACCAACCGAAAATAAAAAATTTATGCGAATCAGGCACAACAAGAACAATTCATGGCGAAAAGGATTGTTGACGCATTTTGGAATTGTTTGGAATGAGGAGGCCAAGCCTGATAGCTGACTCCAGGTCAATGATATAATAAATGATATTACCATCCTGAAGTTTGGGAGAACTAGATGTCATTATATGATTCAGTGTATAAAATAGCCACTAAGAACCATACCCTCCTCTCAATTTGAGTTTGACGTAAATGACCTAAGATGACATAGTACTTTGGATAAAGTAATTAGTATGAGAACGTGATTCAACATAAAAAGCACACCTGGAACCATTTAGGAGTAATGTTCAAGTCCAAAGTGAGAATTTGATCCAACATAAGCTCACATGACCCAGGATAGGTCCTTAGCTGATAAAACGTCGTACTTGACATTTTTTCTTCACCCTGAATAACAAAAAAAAGAGAAAATTTAGCTTAAAATGATAACTCGGGAGAAGGGAGGGCATTTACGTGTTTGCCCATTCTTGTCCATTGGAGCGGTCACGCTAAATAGCTGACCCCGGGTCAAAAATATAAAAACGAAATTCCCTTACCCTATCTTTCTGCTCTTGGTAAGCCTTCAGTATGCTATGGGTCTTAAATCGTTTTTTTTCCAAAATCTGTAGGCAGGGCACAACTTTGAAGGTTTTCGAAGGTAGGGACGTTTGAACTGGGCTGGTGACCTGACTCAACATGACTTGAGTTCAAATTTTTCATAAAAGCTAAAACACGGTTAAATGATATGGTAGACAAAGTTCCCAGACACTTCGTCTCGTTGTTCTTTCACAAACTGTGAAAAATAATAGGGAGGGGTTTGAATGAACCCTTCCATCCCCACTGGGCGTGGGTTAAAGGGCATGTGGCACCTTGGTCGAATCCTGGAATTTAGTAAAATTAGGCGTACTTTTAGCCAAAAATAATTAAACCACTCATGATTTCTCTGAAAAATGTATATTAAGCTCAATATTTTGTTTTTAAAAATACTCCCCTAGAAAAAGAAAGAAATATCAGACTGGATGATGTCACAATCTGGCAACCACTACCATACTTGAAACGCTTCAAGGGCTTCGATTGGCTGACGCTCATCGTGAAGTCAGCATATGTCGTCACACCAGTAGCTCACAACAATGGCCGCCGGCGACGGCGGGCTGAGGGGGGCTGGTGTCAGGTAGCTTTTAGTTTTTTCTACGGAAATATCGTGTTCCAAGTCAAATGAAATATGGAGTACCGGGTTTTCCGACCTGCTTTACAACTTGGCTATCTCAGTTAAAATCACGTTGTGAAGGTGCCACATTCCCTTTAATTCGACAGGAGATCACGGGAGCTATACGTAGTACCAATAGGAAGTTCTGCACGTAGCAGGCACTGCTATAGTTCGTTTTTTAAACCCTGCCGGTAGTAAAAGTAAAATTAAGTAAAGGTATCTTGATTTAAAGCGCTTCAGCCATTATAACACGCGGAGACACGCAAAATCAAGTGGCTTAAATTTTGCTGGGTCATGCTTGGAGACAAACAAACCCCCAGGCCGGGACCGTCGGCCGCGAAGCTGGGCAGGCGCAGTCAGCTGATACCGATTGATGCAAATTGCTGTTAGCTCACTTCAAAACCCAACTAGAGATGAAAATTTATCCGGCAGTAAACCGAAGGCCGTAATGAGCTCGGTTTGAAGAATAAGGGGCAGTGAAGGTTCGGTTTTAGTATTTCGAGTGTGGAGACCATGGTGTTATTAACAGGAACTTGTAATGTCAGATCCAGGTTTTCTCTTTGTAGGGGAAGAAGGTGGCATTTAGACCAGAAACTATGAGGGTGCCGTAAGTGTCCAGGGTTTTGCTAGAGCTGCAGTGTATGGGAATTGGGAAGGAACAAAATGCGAATTTAGTTTTGAAGGGAATGTAGTTTTTCGAATCCGGGCAGCGCAGCCACCAAGATGCCAATGCTCGCACCCTTGGAATGGGGCTAGCAATAGACGTTGTCAGGGATCACCTGGTCTTGATCGGGGAGGGGAGGTAACGTTCAGTAACGGTTTTGTATACTTTTGTTTCGGGGAGGGGGCTAGGGTACTCAGCCCTCTGCACACCTCCGAATAACCCCTTTCTATCGGCATCCAGAAATATTGCGGAGTTTCAGCCCCATAGAAATCCTGCATCCGCTGCTGGTAGAGTTCGGCCCGGAGATACCCTGGTTTTGACAATGGGCCAGATGTCACGCACGGATAGTCACCAACATTGTTCCATGAATATTTGGGGTAGGGTGGGGGATGGGTGTCTTACAAGACACCAATTCTCGCATGCCAGGGGGGAGGTGAGGAGACATCTCTGTTGCCGTGGTGGCTTCAGGGATTTAAGCGTTCTATCGTTGAAACGCCTTGCCCCCTGAATTCCCTGGGAAATTCTTGCGAAGAAATTTGCCATAAGCCCAATCCACACTTGCTCCTGAAGATAACGTAGGCGGATCCTGGGGGGCAAAGGGGGCACGTGCCCCCCCCGATCGACCCTCGGCGCCCCCTGAAATGTCGCTTTCCACCCCCCCCCAGGATGCGAAAATCTGCGCCCACCGATAGGACTTGGCGCCCACCTGGAAGGTTTTGCCGGTCAAAAGTGGCGCTCCCCTGGTCCGGATGGCACCCCCCGAGGTGCCCCCTCCGATCGACAATCCTAGATCCGCCTATGGAAGATAATGTATGCCCCTCACCTTGGGGAATTACAAGAATGCGCTGGGCGAGCAAACAAATTAGAACTGCATTGGACCCCGCGACATTTCATGGAAATACGAGGGCAGTCGGTAAGGGAAATGTGCTTGATCAAAGGGATCCGAGGTGGCAGCTATTTTTTTTCTGGGAGCGGGAATCTGGCCTTCTGTTTTTAATTTTTCAGATTTTTTTCTCTACAATCGCAAAAATTTAAAAAGGAAAGAACGGGCATTTAGGAAATTCTTTCTTAGACATGTTTCAATCCAAAGTTATTGTCTCGAAATTTAGTATTCATCAGTCATATACTGAGAAGGAACTTTTCTAATGGTCTTATTTTCCGAGAAATTTATTACACTGAAGGCCACAGCACAACAGAGCTGGGAGGCACTTCCGTTAAAAAATGCTGACAAGGAATTTTCCAGAACGCGACTTAACTCTTTTTAACGCTTATGTAAATATCGTGGAACAAGATCTTGTTCCACTGGTGCACTGGTGCATAGATCGATCTATGCACCAGGGCAGTGTGTTTATGTTTATGGGGGTAACGACGAGGCTTCGATATCATATAGTGCGCTAATTTCTCAGGAAAAACACCATTTAAACCAGCACCACCTCAAAAAACATTTTGAAATACGCAGTCCATGCCCATATATCTATTCATGATGGGTGTGAGTAAAGAATGGAGGGTTTACACAGACTGAAAGAAATCACAACGCCGTAAACACGAATTATGTAGTGCTGCGTTAATTTCCATACGTATTCTTACACGGTTTGCACACCTAACGCGAATGTGAGTCATCGTCACCGCGTACTTTCGCGCTATCTTTTCGTTAACACGCGCATTGACGGCGGGGGCGGGTACCCGCCCCCCTCCTCGGGTTTTTCGGAGATAGCAAAAAAACGGCGGCGCGTAGCGCCGCCGTACTTGGCATACCTTTTCCCTCATCATTTGTACAACTTCTGTTAAAATTCTAAGGTTAGATCATCTCAGGTCAGGTCACCAGTACAGGTCAAGTGACCTGACCTCAAAAAAAGTTTAAGATAGCATAAGTCGGAGCAGGGTGAACTTATCCGATTGCAACTCATATCACATAATGGGCCCACAGAGTTCTCTAAAATATGTTCCGGTATTTTTGATATCGGTAACCTAAGGTCAGGTACGAGGCATGACCTCTCCATTGGAAATACATGGGAAAAATTGTTTTTACTGTATAACTCAGTAACGGATAGTGATAGAACGTTTATTTTAGCTTCATTAGACTCGCCTTGGTTTTGCGGTTCTACTGATATGCATTTTCTATAATTTGACCCTGACCTGACCTCAGGTCAGGTCAAATCCTTGATTTGACCTAGCAAGGTCAAATTATATATCATTCGATTAGGCTTGCTACGGGAATTCATACAATTCAAGTCATTTTGCTCTATCTGTACTTGTTAAGATGTAATGGCCGAAAAACTTAATGTACATGTTATCCTATTACGGCATGTTTTGACCTCCGTGACCTTAAATTTGATCTGACAAAAAATGGTTCAAATATTTTCGATGGAGAAGTGGATGGGCAACCCAAAGCCGTTAACCGTTTTTTGCTACCTACCGTGGTTCTCGAGATCTTAGGGGGGCGGGTACCAGCCCCCCGTCAATGCGAAGGTGGCTCAGACCCCCGTCAATGCGCGTGTTAAGGTCCGGTAATTTAACTAGCATACCAAAAGCAAAACAGAGGATAATTCCTGTTTTTCTACCCATGTTGCTAGGTTCACGGATAACACAAAACAAAACATTTAGCTCCCTTAATTGTCTAAGCCACTTTTCATTTGGTACTGTGCGAACACTCCGACTAAGACGTGGCAACCACTCCAGATCCTCACTATTATTTACTACAAGCACGACCGATGAGATGTTCGATAGAGCTGTGCAGATTTACACTTTACATTGCAATAAAGCCCGCCATGTAAGCCAGCACCTGCCTAAAATTTGTTCGGTATATGCCCCTTTCTGTCGGAGCAGCTGGTTGCGCGGCGGTGTCCTGGTCATCTTCATCCCGTCAGTCCTGTTCTTTGTACATGTGGAGCGGGGCAAGGCTGCAACCTCTCCACCTCATAACACAGCGGCGACGTCAAACTCTTCAGTACTGACTGTCAGAGGGTCCAGCTGCAGGGTAGCCGCACCCAGGTTAGTTGGTTCTTCTTCATCAAGCAGGACTGGGACTCCAGCGGGCCATGGTCTGGCATGAGAACCAGCGGCCACGGACGGTGAGGTCCCATCAACAAGAGTCTCATACGAGTCTTGGCTTCGACCGTCGTTGGGTGGGTGTTGGCTGCCCCCAACACCCTGACCTGTGAGAAAAAGTTCTCCACCACGTCCTGGTTCACCCGTGACGTCAGAAAGTACTTGACGCCGTATATGTTCTTAATAATGCTGTGGGGACCTCACAGAGCAGTTAAGGATATGATGAACCCGTTCTGGAAGGGCAGCCTGCTCTGGCTTTCATCGCGCCAGGAGTCCCGATTTAGTCGCGCTAACTAGATAGGAGCGGTGGCTGAGCAACGATAGTGTACTCGAAGCCGAACGCCGAACGAAAAGCCCTGCCGTCAAGCATGCACCGAGAGCTACAGATGTCAAACACCTTATCGCAGGTGATGATGAACTAAGCCTGCTTGGCGAAACGCTGACTGAATAGATGGAGCAGACGCTTTCCGACACGCTCGTCGAGCATTTAGGCTGCGGGGCGTACTCGCTGTCGCTCCAGGCCAGTCACCTGACGGGAGAGATTTGTTATTAACTTCACCATCAAAACTATCGACTGATGAGCAAATGTCACACGCGAACAGTTTTATCCCATATATCGCTATATCGAGCAAGTAGCAGACACTTCTGTTAAATATTCACAAGCCGGTGATTTACGGTTCTTCCAACTTAAAACCCGGAGACAAAATATATCCAGTTTTCACACTTTGGTCTTTACTTAAAACTGACAAAATCTATTTTGACCTACCCACTGCAAGGTTCATTATCTCATTTTATTCACTAGGGAACCACGGGCCTTTCTGATTTCCGATTTTTCCACACCAGTCATCCACAGTCCAGCGATCCCAGCAATTAATCCACGGTCCGTCAAGTACCAATGGTAGTCACGCCTACTATTTTTTCCGCACCTTTACCTGAGATAAAAAGCACTCGCTTATAAGCAACTACTACGTTCCTGATGCCCGAGAATAATAAAATATGTTTATCTGAATGAGTGACCTGAGCTTACACACGCACTTAACCATGCTTCAGTCAATTACTAAACTTCATAGGCAGATCCAGGGGGTGGCAAGTCAGCGCCCTCTGAAGGGTCGATGGCACCCCCTGAAATGTCGCTTCCCAAACCCCCCCCAGGATGCGAAAATCAGCGCCCACCTATAGCATTTTGCGCCCATCTCATAAGTTTGCCGGTAAGAAGTGGCGCCCCCCCCCCACGGGAAGATGTCCCCCCAATCGGCAATCCTGGATCAGCCTATGCTAATCTTTGAGTTAAGTTTGAACTTTCACTTGATAGTCATACGATCAATAATCACTACAAGTTGAATGGGACATAACAATCATACAAATGTTTTAAACCAGATGGAAAAGTGTGCTCCCGCGTTCAGAATCAGTCCACATGCTACGGAAACACTAGCAGACACAAGGGGGGAGGGTAAGCGGCCATGCTTCTCCAAAATGGCAAAAATTTGAGCTTATTTTCTGAAATAAAAACTTTACAATTTCTCCCGCGTCCTCCCCCAATGGTGCTCCTGAATCCGCTCCTGCAGAGAAATCAGTTAAACTTCACGCTTAACAGAGACAAAAACGAGAGTGAACGGGAATTTGATACACACACTTTCTACTGCGCACCTGTATGTGCTCCCACTAAAGAGAATGGCAAGGCTGTCACTTGGTGTTGTCCTTGGCCAAAATTGGCTGGTAGAAGTCCTTGTCCAGTACCGGTACTTCTGGACCTTGAAGCCAATGATCCTGGCCCGAGATGTGGTTCTTCAGCAGCTTCAGCAGGTGAGGGATGTCAATGAAAGTGTAGATCTTTCTGCAAAAGTCAAAATACACCAAAATGTAATATTGCAAAATGTTAAAAGGTAATGCCTGGACAAATAATTTTGTTCTCTGGATTATCAGCTGGTATTATGTTCCAATGCAGTAATTATGTTGTTTAAAACATTTTACCTTGCTAGGCAAGTGCAACTTCATCAATTAATACAAGATTCTACCATCAAGCAGTGTGATTTCTTCTTCTGTGAATTAGGCAAGAGTAGAGCTTCACTTCCTGCATGGAAAGTACTATGCCCATGGTTTCAGCTCAGTAATAAGCATAAATAATTAACAAAATTTATTTAATGATTTAAGAAAAATGATTTAAATTATTTTTTTTACATGAAGTAAAATTAAAAAAACTTTGACCAGACTTTGAGGCAGGTAATATTTTTATCAATGAGCCCTAGAGAATACAGCAATATGAAAGTATCACAGCACAGAGGTGCTGCCACATACATTGTCAATTTTGGAGGGATAATTTTCAATTACGGGTCACAGTGCCCAGAATAGAGAGCATGCTTATTACTGGAAATTTTGGCCACCATTTCCCCAACATGACACAAGTAAAGACAACACTTATATGTGATACATATTTTCATAATTGTACTACTCGTCGTATCATTATATCAATGCATTTTTCATAATATTTGGCTTTAAAAAATCCACAGCATAGCAAATAGGCTCCAAAGAAAACTGACTTTGTCAGCCTAATGGAACTAAATAAATGAACATCACCATGGAACCAAGGAAGACATTACATCCAAATAATTACGAACCCACTGTTTTATAACAGCTTCATAAACATATCAACCATGTCACACAGCAGAGCACGGCCAGTACCCGTCCCCAGATTATTGACAGACAAACCAAACTACTGCACACTGCTAACTAGCCACTGACACTAATTTACCACTTGACCTGATCAGAGATAAACTTCACAAATTCAATTTCAGTGTGGAGCACCTAGACATGGATTTTATGCCTATGTACTCAAGAGAGCATATCATTGAGCATGGAAAAGGAAACTTGACCATTTACCTACCATGCATAGCTGGAAAGAAACAGGTGCATCGTTGCTGGATGTTTAGTGCAACATTTGAACTCTGCATATTGCAGGTGTATTTTAAGTACTGCATAAGCAAGTACTGTTCCCTTGCCCTCCCCTTCATTCCAGAATATTTTTCTTCGGCAGCCCCATCGCTTCTTTCTAGGGACGAGAACCACACCTGTACCTGTGCGACAATTGCCATGAGCACAAACCTGGACAATCAAGTAACTTTGAAAATATTGACAATCACTCCCCAAACTTGCTATAGAAAAGACAACACACACACACTGCAATATACATCGCCCTTGCCAGGGCAGTTGAACATAGATTATAAACTGCGGCAATAAACAACAAAAATCAACAATGGTGGGCACATGTGGCGGCAAATAAATGGCGCGACTGACTTGCGCGCGGTTCCTTGGTCTTGAAAGATGCCAATTAATGAACTTGATTTGGCTTCACTTAATCTCTATATTTTACAAAAACATATTCATTAAATTTACCTTAGATATTCTAGAACTAATAGAAAAATTATTTGAAAACATAAAAATTATAAACTACCTCCAAATTAGGGAGAATAATGAATTTTTTCGTGGTACAGTGTTGGGTTCAAGCACGAGCAAGACATTTTCTTTGCACCGTTTACCCCCTTACCAAGACTACCAAGTCAGCAAAGAAACTGCTTTGTCTTGGATTTTTTGGATAAAATATTTGTTTATCAATTAAATTAGAAAAATCCAAAATGTAACGATTTTTCATATTCAATGCTTAATTAAAAGAAAACTAGTCTCGGGGTGGTCTCGAGGCCCCGCCTCCAACATCTGTCAAACTGTGCACCCATTGGTCCATTGTTTAAATCCGGCCAAAGTTTTACCTAGTGTCTATATTGCTTTGCAAACCCCGTTTGGAAAATAAATTAATTTCGATATAGTTTCAGAATCATATGCGTCACATTTCAGTAAAATGAGTGATACTCTTGAAACATCACACCTTAGATCTGGTGTGGCTCTTTCTGAGCAAAGTAAGGAAATCGTTTGGAATGTGATTTCGTTTTGTATTGAAGAAAAGGAGCTTCAAAAGCTTTCTGGTGAAGGAAATGCAAGTTACTTATTAGTGCCACCAACAAAACTGCAGGAACGAGTGTCACAGATGGTAGGAATAAGTGAAAGGTCGGTGCGAAAGATCATGGCAAGCGAGGAGAGTGCTACCGCGGATAACGTCACGCCGTCAAGACCTCATCGGGTGGTCGGCAAAGTCGACAGCTTCGACGTTGAGTGCATCCGCCGTACTGTTCACAACATGTACCTAACCCGCGAACATGTCACCCTTGATACTATCCTTGGAAAAGTATCTCCAAACATATCGGTGGCGCTAAGCAGGAGCTCTTTGAGGAAAGTTCTTCTCAGTAACGGATTCCGGTACAGGAAAGTGAATAAGAGGAAGATACTGATGGAGAGACCGGATGTGACCAGTGCTAGAGTACGGTTTTTAAGGAGGATGAGGAAAATCCGTTCCGAACATCCAGAGAGCCAGATAGTATATCTCGATGAGACATGGTTTAATCAATATGACACGATTGCTGATGCGTGGCTGGATGCCTCAGAGATAAGCGGAACCAGAGATGCCATTGGCAAAGGGAACCGTCTCATCATTGTACACGCCGGATGCAAAGATGGCTTCATGGACGGCGTACTGCTGTATCTTTGGACCAGTGGCAAACACAGTGACTACCATGACTCTAAGAACGCGACCCTGTTCGAGGAATGGTTCCAGAGGCTTCTCTCAACTCTCTCTTCCAGCACTTATATTGTCATGGATAACGCCAGCTATCATAGCAGACAACTAGACAAAGCACCTACATCAGCAAGCCAGAAGAAGGAGATTCAAGACTGGTTGTCCCGGAAGAACATCGACTATGGGGAGGATATGCTCAAGTCAGAGCTCTTAGAGCTGGTGAAGAAAAGTGGCCACGAAAAGGCATACTTCGTGAATTGTATGGCAAGAGAGCTCGGACACGAGGTGGTGCGACTGCGATTTAAATTCTATTTTTGTTTCTCTAGCCTCATCATTTCACCGTTGGGAGAGGTAGTTGGTGGTTGCCTGTCATGCCTATTCGTAATACAAAAGCAGGGGAAATAGCCAGCGTGGGAAGCTGTCAGATCTGGGTGATTTATTTTAGCACCCCATATCAAATACGACGAATAACCAGAAACTCCCGTGCACGTTTCAAAATTTAAGTTTTAGTTCTTAAGGCACGGTGTATTGTCATATACGTCATTTTTCGACCTAGCTGTGGCCCGGGACAGCTCTTGGTGTGCCTGTCTTTACGGGCTCCACAACTGCACCGATGGTACAAGAAGCAAACACCACGCGGGAAGAGTGCTCCGACATCAAGGCTGAGACAGAGGGCCAGCTGGCGGCCCTGTGTCTAACTGGCGCGATCACTACCTCACACTCCGCCGCTCCCATACTCAGGCAGATTGGTGCAGCTTCAGGTGCAGGTGGGATATGATTAACCGGTCCACAACCACCGTCCGTTTCCGAGAACGGCTTTCAGAAAACAGCAAATTACACAGTCGAATCGGCTCAGCCCCCTCCACACAGCAGGACAAAATACCGGATCTAGGACATCGGTAAAAAGGATGGGGTTGAGAAGGCTCTGGTGGCGGTCAAAACCGCAAGAAAGCCGCATTTCATGCACACCGTGGCACGCAATTCCGCCACGGAAGTGTGATTTTATTAAGATGACAATGTTTCAGAAGGGCTATCGGAAATTTTGCAGCAAATTTGTCAACGAGAGCGCCGCTCTCTAGGAAGGGGTGGGAGGGGCAGACTTGTCATCTGTGCTATTGCATTGCCTGTTGTCATGACGCTGGCTAAGAATTATTGAGCTTGCAGTACATATGCTAGCCCGCCGGAGTCGACAATTCTGGAGGCCCTGGCAATGGCTAACCGACTCCTCTTACATGGGCAATTCCGGCACCAATCGACCAGGCAAATGGGAAATCTACACGGCACCTCTTCGATTTTCTTCAAAATAATTATATAGGGTTCCCATGGGCCCTAAAGACGAATCGGAAAGTTTTAGCTCGATCGAAGTAAAACTTTAGAAGTTATTGTCTCAGCCATTTTTTGAAAATCTGCTTACAGTGCATTTTTTAGGTGACCATAAAACCCACGGAGACTGATGAACTGTACATTAAAGATACATTTTCCGGTCTGAAATGAGCCGAAGAACTCGAACCTGAAGTCTGTTTGACCCCAGGTCACTTGTGAAAAAGTTGTGATTTGACCTTGACCTAAGGTCACATTCAAAATTTGCTGGTACACTTTTTGTTCAAAATAGAATATTCCAAATTAATGATTGAACTTTTCTCCTTCCATTAAAATAGGTTAAAACATTCGTTTTTTATATCTACTAGTGTTTTTACACGCTTAGTGCAGGGTAATCTGGCGTCAACACGTAATGAAGGGGTGGGAAATTCCAGCACCAATCGACCAGGCAAATGGCAAATCTACACGGTACCTCTTCGATTTTCTTTAACATAATTATATAGGGTTCCCATGAACCTAAAGACGAATCTGAAAGTTTTAGCTCGATCGAAGTAAAACTTTAGAAGTTATTGCCTCAGCCATTTTTTGAAAATCTGCTTACAGTGCATTTTTTAGGTGACCATAAAACCCACGGAGACTGATGAACTGTACATTAAAGATACATTTTCCGGTCTGAAATGAGCCGAAGAACTCGAATCTGAAGTTTGTTTGACCCTAGATCACTTGTGAAAAAGTTGTGATTTGACCTTGACCTAAGGTCACATTCAAAATTTGCTGGTACACCTTTTGTTCAAAATGGAATATTCTAAACCAAAGATTGAACTTTTCTCCTTCCATTAAAATAGGTTAAGACATCTGATTTTTATATCTACTAGTGTTTTTAACACGCTTAGCGCACAGGGGTCTAAAAAGTTAGCTTGTGGTCGCCGACTAAAATCCAGGCTTCTTCGATTGTCGCCGAATTAATGCTACATGTATTACAAAATTGGTCTTAAAAGTGGTATAAATATGGCTATAGGGAAGCACTGGCAAGTGCAAGGGCAAGGTTCCGATAAAATATAGATATAAAAAGCCTATAAAATATAGATCGGGTTTCTCGATATCGATGAACTAAGCCAGAATCAAGTCATTACCTAAGTGATTTCATGAGATTATAATTCAGTATTAAAGTCAAAGTTATGATCTGAAAGCAACACAATTATACATGCTGGCCCTTAACCCTAGCCCCGGTGACCAGCATGAATCACCTATGAACCCCCTCCCCCGGTGGGAGGGGGTTCAAAATGACACGCTCGATCTCGAAAACAAAGGAAGATAGAAGCAGAAAAAGCGATCGACAGGGCGTCGCAAATGCAATCGGTGTTACTTCCGGCATTTTTGCGTAAGGTCAATACTGTGGTCACCAGAGGGGAAAAATTCATATACCTACGTCAAAATGTATCAAATGCAGTGCTCTGTAAAACCTTGCTTATCTCCGTACGCAAAATAGCCGGAACCACTTTCTCAACGCTATTCGACAGAGCCGGACCAGCTCTTTCACTAAGGCAACATCCATTTTCATATCGGGTCAAAGGCTAGGGCGCAACAGGACACAGAATATTGGGGATGTTATCACGTAGCTTCAAGTTATAATAGGAAGAACACTCGCTTTGGGCGTGATATGTCGGACCTAAAAGCCAATGTTGGATAGTGATCAGTCATTTATACGCACTACGCAGTCATGAATACGTATCGATAGTGCCCACTAAGCTTAGGCTAAGTCTGTTTGGAGGTCAATCGAGGTCAAAGATGATACGCTGCCCGTACACAAGGGCAATTAAATGGGCGCCGAAAGCGGTGGGACGGGGTACCTACGCATCCCCCTGTTGGCCAACCAGGGGGGACGTCTCCCCAAAATTTTCGGTCCATCGTCATTAATGCTGTCAGGTACCAAATATGCTCACAATTCCCCTGCCCCGGTCAGCACCAGCCCGGGTCCGTTCCCCTGTAAAAATTCCGTGGAAGCACCCCTGGGCATTAACATTTTCGCCCATCACTTCTATACCAAGCAAGATACAACCATTATTGACGCACCATTGGTGTCCTCTCATCAATAATGGTTTCATTTTGTGTCCATCCATGTGAAAAATTGTTAGGCCTTACCTTAGAGACAAAGAAAAGGGTTTGCAGCACCTTAAAAAGAGCCTCAGAAACAGTTCCGATGTTTCATTTAACTGGAGAAGAAACATTTTTCATGTACATGCGTCGTGAAATACTTGTGATTCTTCACCTTGAGGCGCCATAAATAATATAAATTCCTGTAACATTTAAAATACATAATCCAAGCATTATTCATTGGCAACATTTCCTCAGAAGTGCAGTGGAAAATATCAACCATTGCTAAGATAAGGCCCAATTTTCGCTCCATTTTTGAACATGGTTCTACTCAAAGCAATAGCAGTGCTGTCTCTTGGGAATAGCCTAATTTTCTTTGCATGACATCATTCCCATGATGACTATTTCCAAAGCTCTTAATTGATGCATCTTAGCATTAATAATCAGGACTGAAAAAGTTTCCAGAATAGTTGCTGATGACCCATTTGGACCAGGATTGGGTACTGAGAAGAACAGTTTGCATTTCAGCAACCTGTTCTCTTGTGGTGGACACAATCTCTCTGTGATATTTCTGTTGTACCTCTGTGGCAGTGCTTCCATATTTCATTCATACTAGAGAAAACAAAACGATTCAACTTTCTTGTGACAAAAATACAAGATAGCAGAAACTTGGATGCATATAATCAGTCATTTAAAAAAAAACACACACACCCTGATCACCCAGTGTGCATCCATCTGTGCAAAAGACACAGCTTATTCTATGTTTGGCAGACTTGGATTGGACCATTGTCCTTGTAGTGGAGTCTTCTGGCAAATTGGACATGGTTTATCACATCTTCGTGCTGTGCAGGAATGCACATTTCTATCCCTTATGGGTACCAAAGCACAGTGCTGGATCTAGGATTTTAGTAAGGGGCAGCCCTCTGAGGGTGCATGCTGTCATCCAAAAGGGAACACTTCACCCAAAAAGGTAGCTATCATCATCAATCAGTGGGAGAAAACTGTGGTTGGTGTGACTTTAAAAGGGTAACAGTGCCATAAATGGGAATGATGAGCCATAAATGGGAATGCTCGACCCATAGATGGGAACACCCATTCCCAAATATGGCAATGCTTGAGACCATTTTCCAGAACAATATTTTGGGCCATGAAACACACTTTTGGTCTTTCTACCTGGCTTATTTCTGTTTTTAAAATCTTAGAGGGCATTCATCTTTGAAGCAGAAACAGGAAATCATACTTTATACCCTGCCTCAAATATTGAAGCTCAACATGTTTATTATGATCATTCACATGTCTTGGTGCATCTGTGTAAATAAAACACTAGTCATATACAAAATCAATTAATAGATACATAGTGAAACAATAAAAAAGTTTTAAGTATTTGATCTATATTTCCACTTGAGATAATAATAATATATACAGACCAAGACATATGGCCATACAGAACATGATGCGAGCCAACTTAGCAAAACAAAATCTGTTTTCAGCACCTTTAATGCCATTTTTCACAACTTCTAAACTTCAAAGCTCCATCTGTAGCCCCGTAATTTGTATTCTAGTGGTGGGGGCAGTAGCAAGGTATTTTCTGCCTCACAGACCTGGTTTAATCAGTTTTGGGGGTACCTTTTTCCTCAGGCCGCCCTTAATCCTTTCAAACTTAAGGGGTCCTGAACTCTAGTTCACGGATCCCTTGGACCTGTCACTGCTGTGGCGCCCCCAATGAAAGCTCAAGTTATTTTCTGTGTCTTCTAAGAGTATTGTTATATGTGATCAGGAGCTGGATCTCGTTTTAAATCGTGCCGGAGGGGGTGACGCCGGATGGGTAACACGTGTATCGACTGGAGCAGTCGGCTGCTGGCGGGGGTGGTCGGCACGTGGCTTGGCGCGTGGGTCTTTGTGCCTTTGGCCATCCCTGCACAGTTGCTACACATGTGTTTCCGCATATGACATCATCCCCCATACGGCAAAGAGTGAAACGAATTCTAAATGATTACATACTCACACGACGGTAAAGAGTGAAACGAATTAAGTTATACAAACGTTTACAGACATACAGTTCAAACTAACGATTTACATATTCCTTCACATTCACATACACTTAAGTGAATTTTTTAAACATGATCTCTCTCATTGTTACAATGCACAATATGATTGAAATTCCTTTACACAGGGTCTCATGCGTGGTGAGATATGATCGACGGACATGACCACAGACAGTAAACTAAGGCTGATTGATTATAACCTATTTGGAATGCACAGATAGCAATGTGAAATCGTTATCGCAAGCGAGTGATCCAGGTTGGCACTCATATCATGGCACAAGGTGGTACACTAATTACTGGGTCATTCTGAAATAACTGTGGTAGATGATGCGATTGGTGTGCTGTTCCTTTGCGCAGACTCATGGCCGATGGTCTGCTCAGAAGAACGGGACGATGAAACTTGGGGTGTCGTGCCGAATAGCCGGAGTTGAGTATAATAGCTCGTGTGCTTAGAAGCATACCGAGGTGTCACGCAGGAAGCTCATGATGCAATAGCGATGGTCTACTTGAGGCGATAAAAAACGGAAATTTCAAATTGTTCAGGTCATTCCGGCATCCATGAAGGGTCAGTTGAAACGATGGTTATTTGTGGAGCGGTGATGCTGTCTCATTGAGCGGACGAACGCGACTGAGGCTCATCCGGGGAAAGAGCGTAGCGAGTGCAGCTGTTGTAGTGGCTCTGTCCAGAGCTGGACTGGTGCCAGATATTGAGTTGTCCTCACGCGTGGTGCGTTTAGGGGTCAATGTCATCCGATCAGACGTGCTGGTTGACGTGCATATTTGTGCGACACAGTCTGATGGTGCATGTGCTTTAAAAGTCGAGTTGAAATTTCTGCTGATGCTGCAAATGCAGGCGAGAAGATGTTCTTGTTAGGTTGCTGTTTTGTCTGATAGACTAAGTTGTCATTTCTTCGGTATTATCATTGTTCCATTTATCCTCTCCTTTTATGGTGGGACGGACTTTGTCGCATGCTTCATGCGTCGTGTTGCTTATTTTCTGTGGATCTTCATATTAGCTTCATTTTATAGATTTGCCTTTCATAGTTTTGCTCCGAGGCGTCGTCACCTTGGTAAATGATGTTTTTCGTCATCATTATCATTCCAGATCATGGCTTCGTCGGTGGGGTGCACAGGCTTCTGAGCTCTTGTGCTCTTGGTATAGTGGGTGATTAAGCGCTTATTTGGCTTTGTTGCCTTATATTCTCTTTTTCTCATGCTTGGCCCTCATATCGGGCTAGACAGGCTTATTCCTTGCCTTGTCAATATTTCTTTCTTTGGGTATTTCCCATGGCGCTTCTATGGCGCTATTATTTCTTTATTAACACGCGCATTGACGGGGGTCTGAGCCACCTTCAGATTGACGAGGGGGGCGGGTACCCGCCCGCCCCTAAGATCTCGAGAACCACGGTAGGCAGCAAAAAACGGTAAACGGCGTTTGGTAGCCCATCCGCTTCTCCATCGAAAATATTTGAACCATTTTTTGTCAGGTCACATTTAAGGTCACCAGAGGTCAAAAACATGCCGTCACATGCCGTCATAGGGATAACATGTAAATTAAGTTTTTCGGCCATTACATCTGAACAAGTAAAGATAGAGCAAAACGACTTAAACCCTATGAATCCTCGCAGCAAGCCGAATCGAATGATATATGATTTGACCTTGCTAGGTCAAATCAAAGATTTGACCTGACCTGAGGTCAGGTCAGGGTCAAATTATATAAAATGCATATCATTAGAACCGCAAAGCCACGGAGAGTCTAATGAAGCTAAAATAAACGCTCTATCACCATCTGGTACTGAGTTATTCAGTAAAAACCATATCTCCCATGTATTACCAATGGAGAGGTCATGCTTCGTACCTGACCTTAGGTCATCGATATCAAAAATACCGGAACATATTTTAGAGAACTTGGTGAGCCCATTATGTGATATGAGTTTCAATTGGATAAGTTCACCCTGCTCCGACTTATGCTATCTTAAACTTTTTTAGGTTGGGTCACTTGACCTGTACTGGTGACCTGACCTGAGATGACCTATCCTTAAAATTTTCACAGAAGTTGCAAAAATGATGAGGAAAAAGGTATACCAAGTACGGCGGCGCTGCGCGCCGCCGTTTTTCTGCTGTCTCCGAAAAACCCGAGGGGGGTGGGTACCCGCCCCCCCCGTCAATGCGCGTGTTAAGGCATAAGTAATACATTTTCTTTGCACTTAGGTTTTTCCGGGCTTTTAAGCAATGTCCGATATACATATAAATTCAGTATGGTGCTAATTATAGCAGCTCCTTTAAATATCAGTTGTTCATCGTTTCAAAATAGCGTGAATTTGCTATTTAGTTGTTACTTGATTATTGTTCGATATCATAACTTACGATAACGTTCCTTACCTCCAATGTCATGCTTAGAAGAACAGACACGGAGAGGACACGGGATTGAGTAGTGTTTGTCTGGGACGATGAATGGGCACTAGGTAGCAGAAGAGACGTTGCGTTACACAAATCGGTGACTCGACGATCGATGAAACCAGAAGTGTCGGCGGGGCTGAGGCTGTAAACAAACGAAGTAGCAGGCTGTGATAAATTGGATGAAGTAAAAATTCAGTTGAGCGGAGGATGAAAATGATGTCCACGCAGTTGGAGTGGGCCAGCCGACAAAGGTGTCCGAGCGTAGAAGAGTCGAAGCGAAACTGAAACGCTTAATAAAATGTGAAGTTCCACGCACTTGCAGATCAGACGAAAAACTGAACTTGTTCAGCTATGGCGGGCCGGTGGCCGAAGCCACCGGCTGCCTCCACCGCTGCCACCAATGTTATATGTGATCAGGAGCTGGTGACGGTTCGGAGCTTGGAGGCAGAATGTATTCAACAAAGACGAATCTCGGTTTAAATCGTGCCGGAGGGGGTGAAGCCGGATGGGTAACACGTGTATCGACTGGAGCAGTCGGCTGCTGGCGGGGGTGGTCGGCACGTGGGTTGGCGCGTGGGTCTTTGTGCCTTTGGCCATCCCTGCACAGTTGCTACACATGTGTTTCCGCATATGACAGTATCCTTCAAATTTTCCTATTTCTCATCTCAGGGACTTCAAAATCGTTACATAACAGGCCTACTTGGTCACCCAGTTATACGTCCAGCTATAAGGCAAGAACATGGTGGTATCAATAACAGTATGCTTGTTATGGATAGTCTCATAATTGGGCACCCCAAAAATCGTTTAGGAAATCCACGCCCTTAGGAATGTGTGACTATATTAAATATGTTTACTATGACATTTTAGCGTGATTGTGGTTGGAAAAAGTTTAAACATGCACCGCTGGTATTCAAGGTTTTTTCCTCTGAGACTTTTCGGCGTAAAGCAAAATAAGGAAACATCATTGCAAGTAGACTCCAAAACCCACCTAGATGGCACAGACCGTCTATGATAAACGCACATCTTGATTTAAGCCCATTGGATTTAACAAATTCAACACCAGTCGTCAAAAACGGCGCCTACTGCTTTCACCAAGAATACAAAAATATTAGCGGCAGCCCGCGCCGCGCTCGTTCTGAAGGCCGCAGACACCGAAAATGTACCAGGGCGACCGTCGGCGACCAGGCGACCACGCAAGTCGGCGGTTTCGGCCGACTTGGTCGCCCATTGGTCGCCTATTGAAAAAAAGAAAATCACCGACTTGGTACCGACTCGTGACAGATTCTAGTATATTCTAGTTTGAACTTGAAAGTAGTACATAAATACGGTCAGGGAGATGGCATCATCTAAAGTACTAGGTGATTTCAGTCGTTTCAGGGGTCTAAAAACTTGCCGATCTACCTACGCCGTCGGCGACCCTATCATCTTTTGGTTGGCGACCCAGCAACCGTCTCAAACTCTGATTCCATCTGTTTTCCTATGATTTTAGCTTCCACCATCCGCTCCTGCTTCTAAATATGCTTACCCTCTCCACTGTCTCCACCCGTCATCGTAATACATACAGTGCCCATCAAAATCTATTGGATGAAGTCTGCCAGTTCCTTTGGCCAAGAATGGGCAGAATCTACTTCGACAAAGAGCCAAGTTAGCCTTCGTTTCCCGGCTTGTTTGGCGTTTCTGAAAGACAGCTTGGCTACAACGGGGCATCTTTGGCCGATTACATCTGGTATCATCACCGCCCACAGTTGCTGCTAGTCTATGCTAGTTATGTTTCTTCTTATTACAATTTTTGGTTCCAATTTTATGAAAAACGTCTGAAGTCACCTGGTACTTTAGATGATGCCATCTCCCTGTAGGGTAGAGTGGGGTAAGACGCATACGTTAAGGGAGAATCGGTCTGTATCCATCCTGCCAGGACGAAATTACTATATTTTTTCTTCGTTAAGTTCTTTCATCGTTTTTCTACCCTCAGATACAATTTTTTTATTCTGACACGATGCAAAGTGTGCGAAATTTATTTTCCTTGAGACCATGTAAAAAGGCGTTTTACCCCGATAGCGGGGTAAAACGCCCAAGCCCCGGATTAAAATGCCGTCATAAAACTCCCAGCGTATATTGTACCTTTTGCTTCAAGTGAACAAATAGGAATATGATTATACTTATGTTGTAAGACTATTTAGTGACAAAGTTGGTAGGGTGGGCACATTTGCACCGCATAGAGTACAATCACAACTTTAAGATAGCTTGTTTTTATGTCCGGAGATGCAAAAAGCAACAAATGTTTGCTGAAAAATACCGGAGCTTACTGGGCGCGTCCAATCATGCCCAGGACCGGACCAGAACTGGCGCTACTAGAACAAAATATTAGATGGAGGC
Source organism: Lepas anatifera (assembly GCA_034440635.1). Taxonomy (NCBI): domain Eukaryota; kingdom Metazoa; phylum Arthropoda; class Thecostraca; family Lepadidae; genus Lepas; species Lepas anatifera. The sequence goes on along the minus strand of JAOTON010000966.1, from coordinate 38,251 downwards.
TACAGTTCTTACATCGGCCTGGACATAGTAGTAGGCGTCTTACCCAGGTGGGCGCGTTACCCCACTCTACCCTACCGTATTTATGTACTATTTTTAAGTTCAAACTAGAATGTACTAGAATCTGTCACGAGTCGGTACGAAGTCGGTGATTTTCTTTTTCAATAGGCGACCAATGGGCGACCAAGTCGGCCGAAACCGCCGACTTGCGTGGTCGCCTGGTCGCCGGTGGTCGCCCTGGTACATTTTCGGTGTCTGCGGCCTTCAGAACGAGCGCGGCGTGAGCTGCCGCTAATATTTTTCTATTCTTGTTGGAAGCTGTCGGCGCCGTTTTTGATGACTGGTGTTCAATTTGTTAAATCCAAGGGGCTAAATCAAGATGTGCGTTTATCATAGACGGTCCGTGCAAGCTAGGTGGGTTTTGGAGTCTACTTGCAATGATGTTTCCTTGTTTTGCTTTATCGCGAAAAGTCTCAGAAGGAAAAAAACTTGAATACAAGTGGTGCATGTTAAAACCCTTTTCAACCACAATCACGCTGAAATATCATCGTAAACATTGTTGTATAGTCACACATTCCCAATGGTGTGGATTTCCTAAATGATTTTTGGGGTGCCTAATTATGAGTTTATCCATAACAAGTATACTGTTTTTGATACCACCATGTTCTTGCCTTATACCAGTGTGCAAAGTACGGCATTTTCGTCGAGCTTGTCGGTGCGAGTGCCCTTGGAGGCAGGACCGACTGGTGCAAATTTTATCAACCTGGTGCGAACTTGCGAGGCTAGTGACACTTAACCCATTAAGGACCAAGGCATAAGAAAGCATCCGATTTGAACGAAAATTACATCGTATGACCAATGATGCCCAAGAAATGCACCTGTGAAGTTTGAAAAAATTGTTTTGACTTTTAATATGTTTTTTTGCATGGCAACATTTGTTGCCAACGGTCCTTTCACGACCTCATATTTAGACTTTTACAGGTATTTTCTTCTTCCACCCTGATTAACCCCATATTTGGATCGAGTGGGGGCAAAGGGGGACACGTACTACCCTCATCAACCCTTAGTACTCCTGAAAGTTCGACGGCACCCCCTGAAAAGTCAGTGGCACCCCCTGAAATGTCACTACCCATCGCCCCCCACTCCCAGCAAGCTAGAATTGGCTCTCTGCGATAGGATTTGGCGTCCCCGGACGGGTTTTAGAGCACACTGGAACGGGTTTGTCACAAAAAATTGGCGTCACCGGCTGTGGATGGCGTCATCAGGGGCGGACGCAGAACCGAGTTTTGGAGTGGCAGAACCCATGCCTGCCTCTTCTCCTGGGGGTGGGAGGGGGGCGGGACGTGTGGTTTGGGTGCTCGATAGACCTAGTATAAGCTACCTCTCTAAGAGCATGATCGCTCTCCGGGAGGGGGGAGGGGGTGGGAGCGAATATTTTTTTGCTCGACAGACCTTGTTTAAATAAATTTTTCAAAAATTTATTCGGCATTTGGGGGCAAAAGATAGTTTGGCCCCCCTCCAGCGCTTTGGGGGATGCATCATCGGAAGGCCCCCCTGCGTCTGCCAATGGGCGTCACCACCCTCCCCCAGATTGGGGACCCTGGATCCGATTATGATCCACGCTGTTCTTAAAAATGATAAGGTTTTATGCTCCTAAAAGGAGCATAAAACATGTCCGCTTATCAACACATATATTTCCGACTAGAGCTTGGATGTCTGAGGTCTCGGACGAAGATTCAACTTTGGCTTGCACACGATGCATCTGGCATGCGATGCCTGCCTACTTCGCTGCAAACCCGGTGTGTGATGCGTGCCTACTTGGTTGTAGGTGTTTGGTACCCTTTCATGCACTCAGCGTATACTGCCATTTCACACTTCTCGCAACTCATATTGGTGCGCCCATCATAGACCTTACACCTGTGAAATCTGCTCGTCAGCTTCTTCGGCCAGTGGTTCAATCCATCGAACCACATCTCTGGTGAGATGTGATTGAAGTCCAGGCACTGTGTTGACCTTGATGAGAACCTTGGTAAGCTCCCTGAGGAAGTCTAGTTGAGACTGGAAAGCACCTGCAGGCTTCAGCTGGCGCCAGAGCAGCCAGGCGTTGGTTCGTGCCGCATCCACTCCCCCACTGAAAGAGGGGCCACCACCATTTCTTTCCTCTAATGCTGCTCCTGTACGTGGCGACACTCTGACCAAAGAGTTCCACGCCCCCCCCCCATGTTCTTATTGTACATGTACACTGGAGCTGGCATATCGACATCGACATCTACCTCCCTCCTTCTTCACATATCGGCTTGCTGAGTAGCTTGGCTGGAGCGGGATGAAGTTGGTGGCCACGGTGACCATCCTGTTGTCATTCCACCTGAGAACGAGGTTGTTTCCGTCCGATGTCCACTCAGTCTCACCTCGCTTCTTTTTTTCAAACAACTTCTTGTCTGAGAGAGGAGAACCTCTCAAGCGGTTCTCCTTGACCGTCCCGCATCCAACTATGTCCCTCCGAGACAGCTCGTCTAAGAGTTCAAGCGACGTAAAAAGTTGTCGAAGTAGACTGCCCCACCAGACACCCCGCACTTGTCCAGGAGGCCTATAACCACGTCGTAGTCCTGACCCTGGCCTGTCTCTGGTAGATATGTGCTGGCTCCACAGTATGGCTCGGCATGGTATATGTAGCCACTGGAGGATGCTAGGCACCACAACTTGTAGCCGAACCTTACTGGCTTTTCCGTGATAAACTGTTTTGTACCATGCCGTCCACAGTAGGGTATCATCGACTCATCGACGCACAGGCTGCTCGTGTGATTCACAGACTTGAAGACTCGGTTTAGCATCTCAAAAAATGGCCGAACTTTGTAATAAGGATCCTTATCTATGAGTTTTGTGTTGTTGGCCAGGTGGATGTTACGGAGAGTATACATGAGCTCCTTGACCCACCTCGAGGGTACATCGTCTGGGCATGAAAACCACCTCAATGTTGTCTATTCCGATAGTATCCCCTTCCATGTCGGAATCATCGTCTAAGATGTCCGCGGGGATGAGGTGGCTTAGTGGATAGCACCCTTGTCTTCTAAGCCACTGGTCCCGGGTTCAAGTCCCGGTGGAGCCTCTGAATAAGTCGATCTGATCCCCAAAATCCCTTCCAACAGGGTGAGAGTTGGTGACGCCGTATGACCCTGGTAGTTAGTGCGTCGTTGAACCCCAACAATTATTATTATATTCTAAGATGTCCGCAATCTGGTTCGCCGTAAATCTCCATCAAAGGCATATTCGTGGTGGTTTACGGACCGTTGGTCACAATTGTTGCCAACCAATTTTTCAGGAATCACAGACAAGTATTTAAAACCGAAAACTATTGTTTTGCACATGGAAAGCAGAAAGGAGGCTATTTTTATTATATTTAGGCAAAAACATTATTGTTTGAATAAAAAATAGAGCGAAACATACTCTTTTAGCAGGCGAGCACACGGAGCTTCGTTTGACCTGGCCGCCATGGTGTCGAAAAAGATATGTGGCAGCCGCTGCAGCGCTGCCCTGACCTAAACTACAGAATATTTTGGAAGAAAAAAGATAAAAGAAGCAAATGAAAGCAACACTGGTTAGACATCAACAATTTTCTTTTATTTATTTTGTGGATTATTTCCTGGCAACATTTGTTACCAACGGTCCTTAATGGGTTAACCCATTAAGGACCGTTGGTGTATGGACCGAATGGCTATTAAGACACAGGAGGGGGCCTTATAAAAATTCCTTAACTAACTGACTAATGATTGAGGTAGCATTGCATTGTAGGGGTAGGAATGGGTGCATTTTTTCCCTGGTATGTGCCAGATTGGTGCAAATTTTTGGAAGCTGGTGGTGCGAGAATTTTAGATGGCTGGTGCGACTCGTCTGGCATGCTGCCGTACTTTGCAGACTGGGCCTTATAGCTGGACATATAACTGGGTGACCAAGTAGGCCTGTTATTTATAAATTTTGAAGTCCCTGAAATGAGAAATAGGAAAATTTTAAGGATGCTCTTAGTAGGCACAGAAAATAACTTGAGCTTTCATTTGGGGTGCCACAGCAGTGACAGGTCCAAGGGATCCCTGAACTCGAGTTCAGGACCCCTTAAGTTTGAAAGGATTAAGGGTGGCCTGAGGAAAAGGGTACCCCAAAAACTGATTAAACCAGGTCTGTGAGGCAGAAAATACCTTGCTACTGCCCCCACCACTAGAATACAAATTAGCTTTGAAGTTTAGAAGTTGTGAAAAATGGCATTAAAGGTGCTGAAAACAGGTTTTGTTGTGCTAGGTTGGCTCACATCATGTTCTGTATGGCCAGTCTTGGTCTGTATATATTATTATCTCAAGTGGCAATAGAAATCAAATATTAAAAAAACTTTTTTATTGTTTCATAAGGTATCTATTAATTGATTTTGTATATGACTAGTGTTTTATTTACACAGATGCACCAAGACATGTGAATGATCATAATAAACATGTTGAGCTTCAATATTTGAAACAGGGTATAAAGTATGATTTCCTGTTTCTGCTTCAAAGATAAATATCCTCTAAAATTTTAAGAACAGAAATAAGCCAGGTAGAAAGAACAAAAGTTTGTTTCATGGCCTAAAATATTGTTCTGGAAAATGGTCTCATGCATTCCAATAATTGAGAATGGGTGTGCCCATCTATGGGTCAAGCATTCCCATTTATGGCACTGTTACCATTTTTAAGTCACACCAACCACAGTTTTCTCCCACTGATTGATAATGATAGCCACCCTTTTGGGTGAAGTGTGCCCTTTTGGTTGATATCATGCAATCTCAGAGGGCTGCCCCTTACTAAAATCCTAGATCCATCTCTGTGCATTGGTACCCCATAAGGGATATAAATGTGCATTCCTGCACAGCACAAATGTGTGATAAACCATTTCCAATTTGCCAGAAGACTCTACTACAAGGACAATGGTCCAATCCAAGTCTGCCAAACATAGAATAAGCTGTGTCTTTTGCACAGATGGATGCACACTGGGTGATCAGGGTGTGTGTGTATGTTTTTTAACTGAATGATTATATGCATCCAAGTTTCTGGTAATATCTTGTATTTTATGTCACAAGAAAGTTGAATCGTTTTGTTTTCTCTAGTATGGATGAAATATGGAAGCACTGCCACAGGGGTACAGCAGAAATATCACAGAGAGATTGTGTCCACCACAAAAGAACAGGTTGCTGAAATGCAAACTGTTCTTCTCAGTACCAAATCCTGGTCCAAATAGGTCATCAGCAACTATTCTGGAAACTTTTTCAGTCCTGATTATTAATGCCAAAATTCATCAATTAAGAGCTTTGGAAATAGTTATCATGGGAATGATGTCATGGAAAGAAAACAAGGTTATTCCCAAGAGACAGCATTGCTATTGCTTTGAGTAGAACCATGTTCAACAATGGAGCGAGAATTGGGCGTCATCTTAGCAATGGTTGATATTTTCCACTGCCTCTCTGAGGAAATGTTGCCAATGAATAATGTTTGAATTATTTATTTGAAATGTTACAGGAATTTATTTGATTTCTGGCGCCTCAAGGTGAAGAATCACAAGTATTTCACGACGCATGTATGTACATGAAAACATTTTTCTCTAGTTAAATGAAACATCGGAACTGTTTCTGAGGCTCTTTTTAAGGTGCTGCAAACCCTTTTATTTGTCTCTAAGATAAGGCCTAACAATTTTTCACATGGATGGACACAAAATAAAACCATTATTGATGAGAGAACAACAATGGTGCATCAATCATGGTTGTATCTTGCTTGGTATAGAAGTGATGGGCGAAAATGTTAATGCCCAGGGGTGCTCCCACGGAATTTTTACAGGGGAACGGACCCGGGCTGGTGCTGACCGGGGCAGGGGAATTGTGAGCATATTTGGTACCTGACAGCATTAATGACGATGAACCGAAAATTTTGGGGAGACCTCCCCCTGGTTGGCCAACAGGAGGATGCGTAGGTACCCCGTCCCACCGCTTTCGGCGCCCATTTAATTGCCCTTGTGTACGGGCAGTGTATCATCTTTGACCTCGATTGACTACCAAACAGACTTAGCCTAAGATTAGTGGGCACTATCGATACGTATTCATGACTGCGTAGTGCGTATAAATGACTGATCACTATCCAACATTGGCTCTTAGGTCCGACATATCACGCCCAAAGCGAGCGTTCTTCCTATTATAACTTGAAGCTACGTGATAACATCCCCAATATTCAGTGTCCTGTTGCGCTCTAGCCTTTGAACCGATATGAAAATGGATGTTGCCTTAGTGAAAGAGCTGGTCCGGCTCTGTCGAATAGCGTTGAGAAAGTGGTTCCGGATATTTTGCGTACGGAGATAAGCAAGGTTTTATAGAGCACTGCATTTGATACATTTTGACGTATATGAATTATTCCCCTCTGGTGACCACAGTATTGACCTTCCGCAAAAATTCCGGGAGTAACGCCGACTGCATTTCCGACGACCTTTCGATCGCTTTTTCCGCTTCTACCTTTCTTTGTTTCCGAGATCGAGGGTGTCATTTTAAGCCCCCTCCCACCAAGGGGGGGTCATAGGTGATTCATGCTGGTCACCGGGGCTAGGGTTAAGGGCCAGCATGTATAATTTTGTTGCTTTCAGATCATAACTTTGACTTTAATACTGAATTATAATCTCATGAAATCACTTAGGTAATGACTTGATTCTGGCTTAGGTCATCGATATCGAGAAACCCGATCTATATTTTATAGGTTTTTTATACCTATATTTTATCAGAACCTTCCCCCTTGCACTCGCCAGTGCTTCCCTATAGCCATATTTATACCACTTTTAAGACAGATTTTGTAATACATGTAGTATTAGGTTCGGCGACCATCTAAGAAGCTTGGATTTTAGTCGGCGACCACAAGCTCACTTTTTAGACCCCTGAGTCGTTTTTTATAAAATGGGAACCAAAAATTGTAATAAGAAGAAAGATAACTAGCATAGACTAGCAGCAACTAAGAGCAACGATGATACCAGATGTAATCGGCCAAAGATGCCCCGTTGTAGCCAAGCTTTCTTTCAGAAACGCCAAACAAACCGGGAAATGAAGGCTAACTTGACCCTTTGTCGAAGTAGTTTCTGCCCATTCTTGGCGAAAGGAACTGGCAGACTTCATCGAATAGATTTTGATGGGCAGTGTATGTATTACGGTGACGGGTGGAGACAGTGGAGAGGGTAAGCATATTTAGAAGCAGGAGCGAATGGTGGAAGCTAAATCATTGGAAAACAGATGGAATCAGAGTTTGAGACGGCTGCTGGGTCGCCAACCAAAAGATGATAGGGTCACCGACGGCGTAGGTAGATCGGCATGTTCTTAGACCCCTGTTATACCGCGAGTAGCAGGGCCTGCAAAGGCTGTTATTAGATGGTCATTGAAGGTTTTTGCGAAGACAGTGGCAGGATCGGAGGGTAACTCTTCGTACAGCGGTGGTTTTAAACAGCGGAGCAAGGCGGCTGTGTAATCTGTGCGGTCCATCACCACTAGAGTTTTAGCCTTGTCTGCTGGAATAATCACCCTGGACTTATCTTGGGTCAATGCTTGCAGAGGTTGCGTTATGGATCTAGGTGGCTTTATGGATCTAGGCGATCCGACCACTCGCTGACGAAGGCTGATAAAATATAGCCGAAAGCTACGAACATTTTTCATTTTCACTAGTGGAGAAGTCCTTTATATTTATGTAATTTTAAGCATGTTATATATTTATAAAAATGGTACCTAAGGTACACTTTACCAAAATTTTTAGGTAGATCCAAATCCTATCTTAACATTTAAATTTTTGTCCCTTTTGTTGATATTTGAGATAGAAGTTGAGTGGGGGGTAGGAAGCTGTGATTAGATTTCTCAATTGTGTGTAAATTCCCATTAATATATATGTTCCCAATAATAATTATTTTCATTATAATTGCTACATTTAATCATGGTGAAATGTACCATAATTGGAATCACTCCTTCCAAAAATGGAAACTTCTTCAAAAAATGGAAACGCATGTCATTGAAGGAAACTGCGGTCAGTGTTGCCAATAATAGTTATGATCCAAATACTGGAAACAATGATCCATAATTGAAAATTTTCCTTCCAAAAACAAAAACATGATCTAAAAATGAAAACACAGTTTACTACTTTCATGCTATAATGGTTTAATGCTTGAACCTTGTCTGCTGCAAAAAGTAAGAGACAGGTAGAGGACATTCAGCATATTGGAAATAATATTCAAGTATACAATTATAATTTCCAGCTCTGTGTGACAGAGGAGGCATACGTCGCATCGAGTTTGTGACAGCCAGCATACTTTCTGCACCTCTGCATTTAAAGTCACTAGAGCTTATGGAATACCACCATAGAGATAACATATATGTATATGAAGGTTTTCAGTCATTTCATTTCAACTAGTAAAAATAGAGTAAAACAATTAAACATGTATTAAATTAGATCATGTATATTAGGCCATGTCGTGATTACCACTTTTTCACAGGATCATTGATTACCGGGTGTTTTATAATGTATTGATGGCCACTGATCACGATTTCCTGGTCGAAAATGTCGAATTGGAAAAAAGATTTGCCCATGCAAGCCGTTTGAAAATCTTCCGGTTTGCAAAATTTTCGATGTTTTCATACCTCACGGACAATAAAATGCAACTGATGTATTGGAAAGGCCCCAGAACTTTAAAACCATTGAATCTGAACAATTCGAAACTTTTTTTGACTCCTTGAAATACATACTTACCCGAAAAAGTACCTTGGAAAGACGGGGATGTTTGAGATTAAAAAAATGATAATAGATGGCGCGCATGACGCAGCCGTCAAACACTGTCCGCTGCGTCGCTTATGTCAAGAAGCTATTAGCCAAAGGAGCTTGATATAGGATTTGAGCTATTTTGAATTCGATGAATGAACATTTACCTTCACAAGATGATCTAGATTTCTCTTGCTTACAGTTTAAATATTATTGGTAATGGTTGCTTTCAAAGCAGGTCGAATTCAGATCAGCCAGCCATATATAGATTAGTTATCTAAGCATGTAGTCACTGCGGATCCATTTCAAGTATGAAAATGTATGCAAGAGCCAGTCGATTATATTTAGATTAGTCTTGCTGTCACTAGCAAGGAGAATACCGTATTTCTGGTAAGATGAAGCTACACGACACCCAGCTTGCCGTCAAGCCATGTATGCTGCCGCATAATCAGCTCTCGACTGGGGCTGACGTTGTCGGTCGAATTATGATGCTGCGGCTTGGAGAGATAGAGGCCAGGGAAGTGGACGAATTTCATGTTTCAATAGCTTCAATATTCAAACCGACAGCTGATGAAGTTACCGAGATTTACAGAAGAGCATCTGTGCCAGCAAGAAGTTCGCTGTGAAATAAGGAAGCATTGTAACCTGAAGGAAGCGATCAGAAGGCGCCTACAAAACATGAAGATATTGTAAGTATGGACAAAGCATGACAAAATTGTTTGACATATAAAGCAGAGCTTTACCATCAAAGGCATCGGCAAACAGAACATTTCTGGAAGACCAGCGAGGAGCACAGAGGTTGTATATTGGTGGCTTGGATGCAGTCGTGACGGACCATTGGAGACGGCAGCAGCTGCGGCAAGCCGCTGCTGCCACCAACAAGGCCTGATCGGGAGGCCGGCTCGTCCGTATTCTAGCACAATAATATGACAATCACCCGGACAAGTCTATAAACGACTTCCGTGTAACATTTAGAAATAAGTTTTCTTTCCGAGATTGATTTATACCTGCCAGAGCCTGTTCGCGTGCGGCGTCTGTCAGCAGCTGGTGTGATGCTACAAATAGGAAGCTCGCTGCTGCATATACCACCAGCGGTCGCTGTCAATGGTGCCGTTGCGTTCTGACGCAGCTTCAGCTCCGTCAGAACGCAACATCCGGAGAACTCCTGGTAGCCACAACGACAGCAGCAGTGGCTTGCCTCAGCTGCTGCCGTCTCCAATGGTCTGTCACGACTGCATCCAAACCACCAATATACAACCTCTGTGCTCCTCGCTGGTCTTCCAGAAATGTTCTGTTTGCCGATGCTGTTAGCGATAAACGACGTAAGTTTTCGGAGGACCAGAGTTATATTCGCGAGAGCGAGACGAACGGACGGACGCTACCACGAATCGAGCATAACTGCCGCCACTCCGGCAGACAGGGCGGCGGGCGACCCCCGGCGCCGCAGGCTAAAGGCAAACAGTAAGAGGCGGCGGCGGATACCTGACCAGAGGGTCGGGCCCCCTACTGCGCCATTCACAGGCAGACCGGGGGACGCTACGACACTGCCAGACGGCTCCACGGGCAGATAGGGAGGCTGGGCTGGAACCCGTCTGCGTACGCTACAGATGCCTTTGATGGTAAAGCTCTATTTGATATGTCAAACAATGTTGTCATGTTTTGTCCATGCTGACAATATTTTCATGTTTTGTAGGCGCCTTTTGATCGCTTCATTCAAATTATAATGATTCCTTATTTCACAGCGAACTTTGTGCCTGTTTCTTGCTGGCACAGATGCTCTTCTGTAAGTCTCGGTAACTTCATCAGCGGTCGATTTGAATATTGAAGCTATTCAAACATGAAATTCGTCCGCTTCCCTGGCCTCCATCTCTTCAAGCCGCAGCATCATAATTCGACCGACAACGTCAGCCCCAGTCGAGAGCTGATTATGCGGCAGCATACATGGCTTGACGGCAAGCTGGGTGTCGTGTAGCTTCATCTTACCAGAAATACGGTATTCGCCTTGCTAGTGATAGCAAGACTAATCTAAATATAATCAACTGGCTCTTGCATACATTTTAATACTTGAAATTGATCCGCAGTGACTACATGCCTAGATACCTAATCTATATATGGCTGGCGGATCTGAATTGGACCGGCTTTGAAAGCAACCATTACCAATAATATTTAAAACTGCAAGCAAGAGAAATCTAGATCATCTTGTGAAGGTAAATGTTCATTCATCGTATTCAAAATAGCTCAAATCCTATATCTAGCTCCTTTTGCTAATAGTTTCTTGACGTAGCGGGACAGTGGTTGACGGCTGCGTCATGCGTGCCGTCTATTATCATCTTTTTAAACTCAAACATCCCCGTCTTTCCAAGGTACTTTTTCGGGTAAGTATATATTTCAAGGAGTCAAAAAAAATTTCAAATTGTTTAGATTCAATGGTTTTAAAGTTCTGGAGCCTTTCCAATACATCAGTTGCATTTTATTGTCCGTGAGATATGAAAACATCGAAATTTTTGCAAACCGGAAGATTTTCAAACGGCTTGCGCGGGCAAATATTTTTCCAATTCGACATTTTCGACCAAGAAATCGTGATCAGCGGCCATCAATACATTATAAAGCGCCCGGTAATCAATGATCCTGTGAAAAAGTGGTGATCACGACATGGCGTAATGCGGAGCCAGCACACCTGACCAGGTCTTTAGGGGTCGGGTTAAGTCAATTCATTTGCTTAACACGCGCACTAGAGGGGGACCTCGGAGGCTCCCTCACCTGTTTCCGAGGTGGCGTAAGAACAGCTCGTAGAGCCGAAAAACGATATTTGGCTAAATTCGAGAGAATTTAACGGCGCATCGATTGAAGATATCTAAAAAAATCGGACGAAAATTTGTGACGTATTGGCGTTCAAAGTCAGATCTGCATTTTTAAGATTGCCAAAATCGCGCGGTAGGACCAATTTGCTTGCATTGGATACAGAGTGGTGACGTCATAACGTAATATAACCAGGATAATATGCCAAGGTCACCTCGCAGGAAGGTATAGGTTAAGGTCGAAGGTCACAGGTCAAGGTCATCAGAATTTTCAAGGTCATTGACCCCAGCGCTTCCGGTCAAATAGCGTTACCCGGTCGGAGGTGCATTATTCTAGGAAGTCATAGTTAAGGTACCTGAATATAAGGATCAAGGTCAAAGGTCAAGGTTAAAGGTCATTTGTAAAGGTCAATCCTCATTTGCCACCAAACACTGGCAAAAGTGTTAGTCAAAGTGTACATTATCGGTACATCATCATATTGTGACCTCATAGGTCAATGACCTTGGATGACCTTGACCCCAAAATTGTAGCGAAGCTTTTTGCGACCTTCCCTCTATGACCCTGGTCTGCCTTTAGCTTATTCCCGTCATTTTGCCGCTTAATATCGGTATTTCCCAATAGGTCCCCAGCATGGTCAATATTTGGCGTTTATGACATCGTTTGACCTTGAAGATATTGACCTAGGTCAATGAAAATCGGTCATAATGTAGACCACCATAGCCCCCATCCACCCTCTAAACAGAGTTTTTGTGTGTCTTTTAGTTTCCGAGATCTTAGAGGGGGCCTACCACGCCCCCCTACAGTGCGCGTTAGTGTCAGACCCCTCTCCATTGCGGGTGTTAGTTGAATCAACTTAAGTATAAATCTCCCATTCAATTGATATAGCATGATCTGCTGAAAATTTGGGGTGAATCGGTTGGGCCGTTTCAGCGCTGTAGCAAAATGAACATGAAAAAAACCTCGGTGGCCATCCGTGAGGCCGTTTCCGACCACCGTGCAGTGCCCAGGGAACATTAGCAAACCGATCAGTTTAAAACTTTCACAATATGATAAGGTCATCAAGGCCTACAAATATGTTACCTCGGAATTTTGATATTGTTGACCTAAGGTGGGGTCAATTTTTTGGTCACCCCAGTATAAGTCTATGGTGAAAAATAGAATGCGCTCGTTTTCAGTAAATACTGGATAGATAAAACTGAAAATCCTCAAACCGCCTATTCTTACCATGAACTTGACCATAAAGTTGAGTTTTTGAGCATCTGGCCTCTCAAAGGCCATGTCAGGTCACGGAAGCAGAGAGTGTTTGTTTTGTCAATTATTCTCACTGAATTGAGATAAAGCTCCCATTTTGCTTACATTGTGCTTATATTGTCACGGGGAGTCGATTGATCTGCAGCATGACCATACAAGGTCACTTTGTGACCCTGACCTAGCTTGAAGTCAGGTCATTTTCACTATTTGACCTAGCAAGGTCATATTATACATCACTCGATTTGCTGCGATGAGAGGCATCCAATGATGCATAAAGATTTGCTCTAGGTCCCCTGAGAGCAGATCTAGAGAGATAATTGTACACTGCTCTGTTGTAAGCCTATGGAGCCTTCTTTGACTTATGCTGACCTCAATATTGACCTGGCATAAAAATTATTGGCATAGAATCTCTTCGTCTTGTGCTTTCGAACGCTTGCCGTAATTTTCCTTTAGCTTTCGTGGGGAACGAGATACGGAGGGGGCGAAAAACGCCCCCAGCGTGGCGCGTCATGCAAGGGACCCCAGTGGGGCGCGTGTTAATAGAGATGGGCTTTTTAGGGTTTCACGCTCCTCCGCGGAACATAAAAACATAATATGTTGTGTTTGTTTTCCAAAAACGTCTCTTGAAATCCGTACTTGGTGTTTTAAAATAAAAATTAATATAAAACAATGATGGCTTGAATGACAAATCACTGTGCTATTACACTAACAATGTCATTTAAAGGCAAAGAAACACCATTCCCAGAAGAGCCCTTGCAATTTCTGCAACTCTGCTTTAGGACAACAGAAATTCCGCACGCGCTGGATAGAAATGTGACCAAACGTGTCAATAAAATCATTTTTGACGTCTTTGGGCCTATGAAAAACTTCCCTGAGCACGTCAAATATACCAGATTTGCCTTTACTTCCAGCTTTTGAAGGCCTCCGCCATCGCAATGAGATTTTACCGTCGCGTGTTGCCAGGCAGCTTAGACGGGGGCAGAGCGCACCACAAGCACGGCATGGCAGCTCTCAAAACTGAATTCACCTGTTTCGGATCAGTGTTTCGTGCGGTGTGCTATCCTAAGTGTACCGACGTAGCTACAGCGCTGGCCGATTTTGACCTCCCCCGTCTGCAGTATTTAAGCCGAACAGGTATTGACGGCGGCAACAGTCTGCTTCATTCTCATCAAGGTGTACCATTATCATGCATAGCTCAGCTGTTGGCCTGCTGGTGGTGGTTGCCATAGCAGCAGCCCCTGGGTACGGAGTGCCACCTCCACGTTGCTACTCGGCACCACTGAAGAAACATTTCAACATCGGTGAAAAATGGACCCAGCCCCAGTGCCAGGGTGCCTCCTGCGTCAACGGAGAGGTGAAGACACAAGAATGTGAAGACCCTAACCTGACCTTGGGCCCCGGGTGTATAGTGGTGAAGGGCACAGAAGGAGCTGACTTTCCGGCTTGCTGCCCCACCGTTAACTGTCAGTGCTACGACAAGGACAAGGACCGAGTCTTCAACCATGGACACACTTGGACTCTGCCCGGCTGCACCGAGGCCAGATGCGACAAGGGAAATATAATTGTCCAGCCGTGCCCCTCCGTGGATCTGCCCTTGACCCCCGGGTGTAGAGTGGTGAAGGGCCCAGAGGGGGCTGACCATCCTGCCTGCTGCTCCACCGTCAGCTGTTCAATGCCTGCCCGGTGCTACGGAGAGATTTTTAGTGATGAAAGATGTTAGCAGCCCAAGGCCTGACCAGTGCTTTACCCTACCTGGAGTCAATGGCGTGTTAAAAGCCCATGTCGACATGGGTTTTGGTAATGATGGACCGAGGCAGGCGCCCATAGAGGGCAGAGATGAGCCGAATCTGAATTTTAGCACCAGTTCTACTTTCACCTTGACGCATATAGAATAGGTTCACCTTGTACGACTTATGTGAAACATTTTTTAGGTGAGACCACTTGCCCCGCACTGGTGACACAACCTTAAAATGTTGAAAAATGCTGTACAAATGGTCAGAAAAAATATATGCTAATTACGGCGGCTCTTTGCGCCGCTGTTTTCGCTGTATCTCCAAAAAGATCTTAAGGGGGCGGCTACCCGGACCCCATCAAAGCGAAGGTGGCTTAAACTCGCGCCAATACGCGTGTTAAGCGTGTTAGTAACATCTCTCTGTTGACCTCTTTGACCTTGGAACCTAAAAATGGGCCCATTTTTTGTATAAGGAACCTTGGGAACACAATTCGGTGGAAATCTGAGGGGTCATGATGAACCTTTGATGCCTCCCTGGATGATTTGCCCTGGAATGACCCAATAACGTCTTATACTCAGGTTATTTTCCAATTTCACACCACATGAAGGTCAAGGTTAAAGATCACGTCTAGACTGGAGGGAAGAAACCTTAACCGTCTACAGGGGCTTTGGTCCGTACTACCCCCCCCCGGAGGGGGAGGGGTGAGGCTCTTTCCCTCCACAGTAGGGGGCCCTTTTGGCAACTTTTTCTTTAATGTTTCGGGACCAGTGGGTTTCTGGGTTTCTGACCAGTGGGTTCTTTGGCCCGCTGATTTCGAATTTGACCTTGAAATTTTGAATTTCGAATTCTTCAGCCTGCCCCTGCGCCTTCAAGTTTAAAAAAAAACAGAGAAAATGCAGGTTTTTGCAGTCCCAAACAGCAATCACTGACAATAGCAAAATAAGATGTAACTCATCAGTTAGGACAGTTTCTTACCTAGAGCTCTGCGCAAACTGCAAGTTCATAAGATTTCTTATACCTAATTTATTGCGCCTCAAATATTGCGATTTTTTGCCTAACGGAGGCATACTGTGCCGCACGGCACCTTACGGCGCGTTGCTCCCGGGCAGTACAGGAAGCATTCTGACTTAAAATGTGGTACTTTTACATTATTTTTCGCATGAATTCAATGAAGAATGCCAGTTTACATGGTTTTCCATTTCAAGAGGTGACAGGGGTGGATGTAAGCAATTATTTTTTGGGAGAAAATTAGCAAAAGTAGTGAAAAATCCTTTATTTAGAAAGAAAATGAGGCAAATCGGCAAAGCTTGGTGACCGGCAGGTTTCGGTAGGTAGTGCCACTCTTGATTAGGGGATACCACGATATCAGCAAATTAGGCTTTATGACAAGAACTGCAATAAAAGGCATAAAAAACATTGCCAGAGTACCTTTATTACTCGATGAATAAAGACGACAGCCTTCCACTGTCATGACCTACAGGGACAAGGACTGAACCGAAAGCAGAATCGACTCCGGGCACCACTCGCGTCTAATTTCCCTGACGGCAGCGAAACGTATCTTGTTAAGCGCCTTGCCATCTTGGCGGTCAGCGCCGCACACGCTGGCAACTGACTCGCTTGTCAGTTTTAAGGCCCTCTATTGACTGAGTGTGGCGCGGAATGCCTGTCCGTAGAGGTGACCCGGCTAAAGCCCTGAGTTGGGTCTGTGTAAAGCCTTTCAGGAAGGGTGACTCCACATTGGGTGCACGGCATACCCTTTTTACGCTGCTGTGCAGCTCCATGTAGCTGGTCGCACACCGCTTGAGCTGCCCCGGCAGCACCTGGTAGCGCCGGACACAGGCACCGTGCGGTCGGCCCTTCAACGTTGGGCCTGTGCGCCGACCAGAGGAGCCGTCCGCCAGTTGCTGGGAGGTGCTGGGAGAGCACTGCCCGCTCTCAGAAGCGACGTGCTGCTCACTGCAGGAGGTGTTGGGTTTACGCGCCAGATAGGGACTTGACTTGACGCGCCAGATAGGGACTTGAGTCGCACTTGACTCTGGGGAGGTTGGCGATTGGCAGCAAGTGCACTGCCCCAGAGATTTCTCGCCCTATTCAGCTGGGACCTGAAGCTAGCGTACTTCTGTGCAAAGACAGGGGACGGGGGATGCAGTGGCGGATCTAGCCGGTCGGTTTGGGAGGGGCAAACCAAAGTCTGAGGTCGAAAAACAAAAAAAAAAACGTCGTGCCGTGACAGCTGCGCTACAACATCACTTCCCGGTAGAATTTTTGAATTTGGGTATTTGAGGCGAAAAGCAAAAAACGTCACGGGTTGAAAAATATGGGTTTCAAATACTTTTTCCGGTCTGAGGTCCAATATTTACACTGAACTTAACTGGTTCTGTTTGAAGTTGAGAGTTAAAGCACCAGAATACTGCTTATAAATTAAAAAGGAGTCGGGGAAAAAAGGAGGTCAATCACTTTTGGGGGCCAAAATCATAGTTTTGCCCCGAGCTTTTCCGTTTGGAGGGGGGGCAAATGCCTTTTTTCCCCTTGGATCCGCCACTGCGGGGGTGCTATTGCTGTCGCCTATAAGGCACACGGCAAACTGTACCAGGCGCGGTGGTACACGGCGCAGAGTCGCCTGCTGCGTCTGTACATGTCCAGGGCTGAGCCATCACCTGAGATACAGGTACTGGCGCAGTACCTGGTCTGTGTCTACGTGCCAATGACAGTCCGAATCAAGCGCGAGTGGGACGCTGTCCACGCTGCCCGCCACCTGGCGGAGGAGCTGCGGCTGCAGCGAAAGTATGTACATGACTGGTGACGCACTGACAGTTGAGCAAGAGAGCGTGGCGAGGAACGCTCTCATGGCGCATCCGGAAAGCATCATTTTTGCGATCCTGGGTGACGACGACCAGAAAATCAGAGCTGCAGCTGTCAGTAAGATCGTCGTGTCCCGGCCGCGCGAGGTTAACACAAGCGCAGATGAAGCCGGTCCCTATCTTGCGCGTACACCCAACACCTCCTGCAGTGAGCAGCACGTCGCTTCTGAGAGTGGGCAGTGCTCTTCCAGCACCTCCCAGCAGCCGGCGGACAGCTCCTCTGGTCGGCGCACAGGCCCAACGTTGAAGGGCCGAGCGCATGGTGCCTGTGTCCGGCGCTACCAGGTGCTGCCGGGGCAGCTCAAGCGGTGTGCGACCAGCTACATGGAGCTGCACAGCAACGTAAAAAGGGTCTTCCGTGCACCCAATGTGGAGTCACCCTTCCTGAAAAGCTTTACACAGACCCAACTCAGGGCTTTATCCCGGTCACCTCTCCGGACAGGCATTCCGCGCCACACTCAGTCAATAGAGGGCCTTAAGGGTGCGTTATCAATGTTAACCCTATGAGAACATATTTTGTGAAATATCTCGTAAAGTAACGTGGCTATCGTCGTGATTTTTTCAACACAAGTAGATGATAAGTGTATCTTTACGGCAGTCTCTATTCTAGGCCTGACATATTTCTAGTTTTTGTACACTTTAACGTTATTTTTCAAATTTCTCAAACTTAAAGTTTGAATAACTTTTTACATTATGTAATCATCGAAATAGTGTGGGTGGGCGTATATTCTACAAGTCAGTCTCCAAAACTCTGTTGTCTTACTTTTTTGAATTTTTGTCTCATAAGAAAGATATAAGAAGCTGAAATTTGAAAGCATTTTCCGAAAATTCAGGGCAAAAATCGGGAAAACGGAAACAACAGAGTTTTGCGGCTATCTCTTCTGTAATATTCCCATACAAATTCAAAAACAAAAAAGGCTCGGCGAAAAAGTTATTTCAAGTTTTATAAAACTTTTCCAATAGATGGCGTTAGCGGTACCGGATTCGAATGAGTGGCCAGTGTGGCAGGTCTGTTCATTCATGCTTTGGTGAATGAGACGGGAGCAGTGGCATAGCTAGAAATATGTCAAAGTAGTTAAAAGCAGAGAAACTGCAGTTAGAAGCAAAAGTGAAGATATTCACGAACGTTGATAGGAAACATTGAACAAAATGAGAGCGTGTAGCCTGGTCACCCCTTGGCTACGCCACTGGCACACGGACACCTGTTTACCGGCGGGACCGGTGCCTCTGCGCCTCCGGCGCGCGCCAGTCACGTGGCAGCCGACTGAGGACAGGATCCAGCTGCCGAGGTCCTGCTGAGGGACAAGGACGTCTCCATTGAGTAGTGCCGGATCTAGCCGGTCGGTGGGGGGGGCAAACCAAAGTCGCAACAAAAAACGTCACGTGGTGAAAAATGTTGCCGCAATATAGCTTGACGGCAGGTTTTGGGAATACCCAGGGCGAAAGGCAAAAGAAGTCACGGGGTGAAAGATATGGGCACGAGATGCTTGTTTTTGCTATCCATAGCCCTATTTTTACACTGAAGTTGAATGGTTCTGTTTGAAACTTAAAGCAAAGCAGAGTTAAAGCAACAAAATCTCACTTATGAACTCAGAAGGAGCAGGGGCAAAAAGAGGTCGATCGCTTGGGGGGGCAAAAAAACATAGTTTTACCCCGGGCTTTTCCGTATGGGGAGGGGGGCAAATGCCTTCCCCCTCTGGATCCGCCACAGCCATAGAGTTTGCATTGAATTTGACTACCGTGTTTTCAAATCAAATATTTGAAATGGGAGGAGGAGGGGTTGAATATGAAGGCACTGTAACAAAAAAGAGGACTTACCCTAACTAATATTACATGATCCCACGCATCAAAACGTTTTCGGTTTTTACCGCTCCAGCATTCAGTAGTTTCAGCCAGGTGTTCTCTAATTGGATCGATGATCTAAACAAGGGAGGGGTGAGGGGTGAACTACAATGCTGTGTCAATGAGCTTTTGTCTTTGAAAAAAAAAACTGCCAAGAATCTATAAGGGTGCATCGTTCCTGCTCGTACCCAGAAGTAAAATCTAGGAGCTGATGTTTTATCATTATAAGCCAGTTTAAAAATTTGCTGTCCCGCAAAAACCATGATCAGTGTTCCTACAATCACCTAACTGAGCTCCAAAACGTCAGACTTCACCCGACCGATTATCCAATTATGATTGATGATATTTTGCTAACTTCTGCATTCTACTGCCGAGAAAAGTAGCAACTTGTATGAAAGAATATTGTGATAATAATACGAAAATGGCTAATTTGGACTTGCAGGTGTCCCCCAGGAAAAAATATGTCAGAATTGTTAATAACTAACCAACTGAGGAGAGAGAGAGAGAGAGAGAGAGAGAGAGAGAGAGGGAGAGAGAGAGAGAGAGACAGAGAGAAAGAGAGAGAGAGAGAGAGAGAGAGAGAGAGAGAGAGAGAGAGAGAGAGAGAGAGAGAGAGAGAGAGAAAGGGAGACAAAAGGCCGATGGGAGCATTTATCACTACAGGGGAGCCTCACTCAGGAGGTGATTTTTACGTCGAAAGCAGCCGAAGCAGGGTCCTGAAATTGCTTTCACGCAAGGTGGAGAGTGAGGCCAAAATCCAAAAATAGGCCAAAATCCCCTGCTTTCTTAACATGCCTCTTTTTTGTTTGTTTAGTATTTAGAGGCTTGCAAGTCCCATCACAGCCTTTTTCCTGGACCTGTTTATTGCTTCTTAACAAACCAATACTTTTTTAGGATAATACTTTGATTTAGGACTGTATTTATGTGCCTTCATAATACAAGCAACAACTACCACCAGCTTTTTTTGTTTTGACTGACAGTAGATGAAAATATCTGCTGTAGAATGGAAGTGAAAAATCATCATTCTGCTACCTCCTAGTGGAATGAAAACATTCTGCCACTCCGCAATTGTAGGTACCTCATATATACATAGATAGGATCTCATAACCCTGAATCTCTAACCCATTAACCCTCGCCCCACCGGGGGGGCCATCGATGGCCCCCCTAAGGTTTTTCCGGGATAGCAGAAAAACGACGAGGCGCAGCACCGCGGTTGAGGGCTTTACCTCTCACTGCATCATTTTCCCATCATCCCTGAAATTTTTTACCCCGGGTCACCCAAGGTCAGGTCACCAGACGAGGTCAACCAAGGTCACCTCACTTCACCTTTAGAGCTCTGTAAGAGCTACATTTCAAAGTCGATCGATTTGAAACTTCCTACACTTCATGACCCCTCCAGGGTCTACAAGGTGTATATCCGGGATTTTTCGATTTCGTGCCCTGAGGTCAGGTCACGAGGCGACCTCTCCCATTGGAAAAGCATGGGTAAAAGCTATTTCATGATATAAAAGCCACAAAAATGATTGCAAATACTCAGACTGCTCAGAACAGCGTTTTTGGACACCCTTTCACGGATCCCAGGGGTCATATTTGCCCTTTGACTTTTCCAAGGTCATCCAAGGTCACCAGAGGTCACAAACAGTATTTTGACAATAACTTTTGACCTAATTGAGCTAGAGCGGTGAAACAAACACCATCGTGTTTGTCTTGTCACTGGCTTTCATTTGATATAGGGCAAGGTCACTTTTGGACCTTTCGTGACCTCAGGTCATATTAGGTCACGAGGTGACCTCTGGCGGTCAAACCACTGGCGGGAGGTCTTTACGTTCTACATAGCGGAAAAAGTACTGGCAATTTGCTATCAAATGTACTTTACCAGGCCTCAATAGCTCTAATGACATAAGAGTTATGCCCAGTTTGCTTAATCATTGAATATTTGAGTGAAAATAGCCGATCTTGACCTAATTTGACCTCTGGAGGTCAAACTATTGACCTGAGCACTAAAACATGCGAAGTAATTTCTTACTGAATTCACGCGAGCTTTCTATTGCACTTTGCAGATTTGCACTAACGCCCATATTTTCGGAGTTAGAGGGGGGCTATCGATGGCCCCTCCGGTGGGGCGAAGGTGGCGCCGGACTCCCCGGTGGGGCGCGGGTTAACATAGAACTAGGAAGCTACATCATTTCTAATATTTATATATAGAATCTATTATTTGACCCTGATGCCATGGTAAATAGCCAACCAGATAAAATCCCTCTTCCCCTTATTTTGATATTCTCCAACTTTCCCCCACGCAAGCATCACACAGGCTACCATTATCTAATGCAAGACGTGGGGTTTTAACACTCAGCCTCTGCCAGGATTATTTTGCTTCAATGTGTGAAAACCACCAGCCTATATTGATATAGCCTAAAATGGCAAACATACCCAGCCTTAAAAATCATGAGCCACAAAAGGTACAGTCTGAGCCTTCCACGAGCTGTGGAAAATTTTTGCAAGGTATTATGACCTCACCCAGTACTGTACTGAGTAGGTAGGTACACACCTATCTCCAGTAGATATCTAAGATGGGAGAAATGGCTCAATTAATCGTGAATTTCCGGAAAGGTAAGTTGCAGTATCAGGGATAAGAAATGAACCTTCATCCACAATATCCCTTTCAACAGCAAACTCAAATTCTTTCCACGCACTCACTCAATTTCCAGTATTTTCTCCAACAACCATACTGACCTCAAAATTCTGTATTCTCTGCCTTGGTGATATTCCCGCCTCAATACAGGGCTCGCCAAGGTTACCGAAGTAACTAAAAAAAACTGACCGCGTACACTTGCGCACCCATTCACGACGCCCGAGATCATTTCGGCCCCCCAAATACGACAAAGTGACGTCATTGTTCTGAATGGACGAAATCCAGCTGAGGCGTTTTCACCGAGGCCAATTCGGTACTTGGATCTCTTTGGAATCCCATTTCTCATTAATAAACGCACGGTTGAGGGCAATCGAACGCTAGAAATGCTGCTAAGATATGTTTCAACTTGAAATAACTAACAAAAAGAAAAATAAATCGGTATTTTACGAAATATATTGAAAGGTGGAATCAGCCTCTCTTAAAGTGGAGATTTTTACCGAAATCACGATGTTGTTCTGAGCGTTTGAAAATTTCAAGGAAGCTCTTAAACCGCATAATAAAAATACCTAGAAATAACCTATTTACTTTTCTTGAAGAAAAAATATATTACTTTTCAACTTTTGTTCGGTAAAATAATATATATCCTAATTTATTCCTCAATGTCACCAACACTAAAAAATAGTCCAAAAATCAGGGTGACTTTGGCAGCCTCCCTGGAAATTATAATATTACTTTCACATTATTGGGGGTCTTTATAGGAATCTACGTTTCATTTTGAACCTTTCAAATGTGACTTGTATCCAATTCTAGTGTGAATAATGGCCGAAAATTAAAAGTGGACGAAAACGAATGCGCCTCGATCCAATCGGCCTCACTGAACAAATACCCACGTGAAGTATTACCTTCGCCTGAAAATCTGGTAGCAGCCAATCCCAAGCCGGCTTAGGCAAAAAGTATGCGCCATCTTTTGTATTTGAAAGGGCCAGAAACTTCTGTGACATGACAAAGTTTGTTATACCTCCAGAAAACCTTTGTTAGCTCACTGTTCCCATGTCACCGTTGGTGTTTTTCTGTGGGTTTTATATTTTAGTTTGGGGCAGTCCGGGGTTGTTTTGTGTTTTGTGCGGCGTTAACATGTTGTCATATCGTTCTTGGTGTATGTGGGAGGAGTAGTATTGGCATTTGAGATTGGCGAGGGGACGTAATCAGGCAAGATATCACATCAATGGTGGTTGGGAATTCTATTTATATGGTTTGGGTATTCACTGTCATAATTTAGATGTGTATTATACCGGTTTTCATTTCCGGGATTCCTCTGCCAAGTGAGGTCAAAACAAGTCCCTGGTGAGCCCTAAATAAATCTGAAAAAGATACGTTTTCCACTTAAAATTGTGAATTTCAAGACACTGAGCCGAAGTGTAGCCCAAACTAAAATTCGGATTATTTAATGGGGTTTGTGTTTCAAACCAAACAATTATGTCTAAGTTTTATATAAACACAAAGTTAATGAAATAAATAAATTTTGAAATTGGGCAGGGAAAGATATTGGGACAACGCTTTTCAGTTATCACACATTTGTATTAACAAAGAAGTCTCGTTAAAAACATGAATGGAGTTAAAAAGTCTCGTTAAAAATATGAATGCAGTTTTGGAATCTTAACTAAATTTTTACATTGCAATTGCTGTAATTTCCCAACAATATGATTGACTAATAAAGCATGCATAACATGATCAGAGGGACTGGGCATCATACTCAGCCGATGGCTGCCACATGGTGTTAGTTTTTTGGACCCCGAAACCGTCATTATGTGCAGATCCTACACTGTCACTGTCATGGAAGCGATGTTATGCCCATGCAACAACACCGAAAATTATGGATCTGTCGATGTTACCCTTGTTCTAATTGATCCCATAGATCCAACGGAGAAAAGCTTGTTCTTTGTGACATACAAAGAAGATTCAGCACAAAGTCGTAATTTGTCAAATATATTCCTACGTTCACTTCCTTGCTTTCGGTCGTAAGCTCACTCCTTCTGATGACCACATTTCAAGCACGTTCTTTCTTTCAAGTCGTACCTTCTCTTGTGAACCAGTGAGGGTAACAGACAGACTGGAATCACAAACAGAGTCTCAGGTGAGACTAGGCCAATTAACTTCCAGCAAAAATGTATATTTTGTTTTTAACGGATTTGGGGGCACAGGACATGTTGAAAAGTATTTAACAAAACTGGGTCAGAATCTGGTTAGCTTTCCGTTTTGCTGTGGAAAATGTAGTCTCAGAGTTGGAAGTGAAGGTGTATGGTCTCTCTTACTTTCTGGCCAGTTACGACCTGCCTGGCCGGAGCTGGATGGCGCACATTGTTTGTTAGTAGACTCATGAAGGATCATATTGTCTGGTTGCATGCAACCAGACAATATGAGCCTTCATGAGTCTACTAACATATGAAATGCTGCGGAGTTGGTGTTTTGATAAGCAATATGGCTTCATATTTTGCACACTTTTGTTTAAAATGAGTGTCCCCGCAAATTTTTCATTATTTGGTTAATTTTGGACATCCGTTCAAAATTTCGTCGTTATCAGGTCACCGTCTGCGGTCGAAAAATCAGCCTGAAGTAAATTTTGCATAATCGCAGCCCATCAAAAATCGTACCGGAAAGCTACGTGGGTGTATTTTCGAAATAATATTGACATAATCGAGCATTCTAAACCTATTTAAAGTACAAATGAAGATCGGCTGTGCGTTACATTGCATCTGATTTGCGTCAAATAGCCTAGTTGACCCAAGAAGGTGTTTTCACCGACGTAAGCTGTGTGCAATGGCAAGCAGAGGTGGTTGACAGGGAACGATATTGAGGGAGGTTTATGCCGAATTAGCCCGCTTGAATCCTGTTCGTACTTTTAGGTACATAAATAAGCGATTTCTGGGGACATGTAGAAATTGATTGGCCTATGATCCCTAGAAGCAAAAGCCGCCACTAGAGATCTGTCTCAACGAGTGAAAGCCCAAAAAATTAGGCCTCGGCGTCAGCTAAAATATATGGAAGCCTTCTCCATTTGCTGCCCATCATCCTCCCTCAGCAGAGCAAAACTTCCGAAGGCGCCCGAGGTTCTAGAATACGACCTTACCAACAGCAGGGAATGGAGACACTACTGCTACCAGCACAAGTGTAAGTGTGAATACATTTTGAGCCATGGCGTTCACGAAATATACCTAACTGCAAAGGGAACTTGCGACGGCTGCTGGATGGAAAATTTTGCTGACAAAGAACAGAGAGGGAAGGTGACGCTCGGAAAAAAATTAAAAGCGCGCTCAGTATGCTGGATAATATTTGGGATGTTGCAGCGCCCCACTCCGCAGTGTTTCAAAACTGGTTTTGCACTGAGGTACTGAGTGTAGAATTCATGTTGGAAAATATAGCAGGCGAGTAAAAAGTCCAAACACTATACTATTGTGGGACCTATTTGAAACTCGATTACATTCCTTACTTAAACTTAGCACATTTTCATCAAAATTCCACACTAGATGATTTTTTATACACTAGGATTGTTGAACTATGCCAACGAAAATCCAGTGAGTAAGAAAAAAAGTGATTGGGAAATTCAGAGCGCCTGGGTGTCACTCTCCACGAAGCATTCTAGGATTTATATCACTGTGCCTCCATCGCCATGGTCAAGGATAACACTCTCCCTTCATCGGAATACAAACGGTAGAACACTAGGCTCTACCAATATCAGCAAGACCCATTTCTGGTCGCCATGAGCTGGAGTGATAAGAACTATCAGGGAAAAAGAAAACGGCGTATGTCCCGGGAGCAGAGTGCTCGCGACGACGACCGCAGAGCAGAAATCCACTCAACTAGTGTGTCCCAATAGTACACTTTTCATAAAGAAAGGCAAACAAATGTGTGAGTCAGATTTCTGTGTCATATATGCCAGCACCTGTTATCGCCGATGCTGCTGACTAGAGTCACTTTTGAGTAGTCATATGAGGACTTGTGTTTCCCGTTCCTTAGTCCATCAGCTTTATCGCATTCAATGTTCCAGATTTTCGACCGGTAAACTCTCTTCACCCTCGTTGCTTGAAGCTCATGCCGGATGCAATTTTTTTGCTGCTGATGGTTCCACTTCACTATTTTTTTTAGCAAAATATCCGTGTATTTTGCTTGTGATTTATACACATATTTTTATCCTCTGGCACATTACGGTATTTTCTGTGTCTTTAGACTCCATGAAAGTAGTCCTTGAACCTGTAAATTACCAGAAAGAACTTTATCGCCCAATTGAACTATGGCTATCCCTGAAATAGTCACGACACGCCTTGAAAAGTGCGGGGAGGGGGTGTTGCATCACCTCCTAATGCTTGCAGAATATTTTAGAAACGTCGTTCAGGTCAATAAAATATAGAGAATAGGTATATAGACTATATAGACTATTGAGAATACGTATATAGAATATGGACTATAGAATACGTATTGTGCGTTTTTTCCACCAACTTACCTTTAGCTCTTAACACCAGGGAACTATGGCCTGATGACTGGAGGGATGTGATGGTAATTGGGACGTCAGACACGTTTTCCACAAATCTTTCACGGTTCCGCTCCTCATAAAAAAAGAAAAAAAAACAAAAATATCCAAAATCCCACAATAATGATGTGTGTGACTCCATTGAATCACATCAATGCTCACTCTAAGTCAGAGCTGAGGGGCTATCGATAAATTACGTAACACATATCCTAATAATTCTAACTACATGGTAACCTTCTCACGCCGTGTTGCAAAGTCTATCAAAACGGTTGCTGATTTCCCGCCCCCTTCTGTTTTCCTGATGTACTTTATGGATGGTCTCTTATATGTTTCGGAGACCATCCTTCGATACTGGCCTGAGTCAGAGCAGATAACTTAGGAGACTGCTTTCAATACATTACAAAGGTTTTGGTTTATCTTGAACTGATGTAGTCAGTAAGGGTCTGGACGGGATTCAGACCGTACATGTGTATTGTCGATTACATCACAAACTATCCTGTAATCAGAACTACCTATCGATCACAGTGAGGACAACTCCGCACATGATCGAGGGGTAGAACGCCCCCCTCTCCGAGCACAAGAACAATGTTCCACAATAAATACACTTGGTAAACACTTGGACCTGCGCGCCTCGGGGTTCGGTGGGTGAGCGAGTCCGTGAGCCCTGCGCAAACGCACGCGCGAGCCGGGGGACCGCCACGAGGCGGGGATCCCTAAGATACACCAAGGCGGTCACAAATGAGGG
This sequence comes from Lepas anatifera, assembly GCA_034440635.1. Taxonomy (NCBI): domain Eukaryota; kingdom Metazoa; phylum Arthropoda; class Thecostraca; family Lepadidae; genus Lepas; species Lepas anatifera. Next base: position 11,083 of record JAOTON010000966.1, on the reverse strand, counting down.
ACATGCGGCCCATATGTCATGTGTATGTGCGTGTGTGTGTGTACGCACGGGAAATGACGAACCACCGACGTAAGGCGGGCCGAGAATATAATGCTAAAAACTATAGCGTTCAAAAGTAGACACAATAAATTTACAAAGTCAGGACACTCCGTTTATAGAGGGAATGTAATGTGACGGGGTATGAGTTAGGACCACGCTTTTTTAGATTTTTTGTCGGGATGGAAGAAGGTTGTCTTTTTTCCCATTTCCCTGAGGTTGTCACGGAAAAAAGTAAACAAGGATGTTATGGGAATATACATGATTTATCATTCATCATTGTCCTGATATATTTTCCAGGACGGAAAAGGACTAGCCGAGTTTGGGAGGATGAAAGAGGGTCTACAAAGTTTGGTCACTAAAGCTGACGAAGTGGGAAATTAACGGATCCTACAGTAGCCAATCCTCAGCCATGCTTGAACTGTCATTTGGCTAGCTTTGGTCCATCCCAGGTGACAGTGGTGCGAGCCGCAACCGCTTTCTCATTTAGAGAAATCAATACATTTGCCCAATACCAGTCTACCCTCTGAAAAATACTGGACCCGCCTCTGCTAGGACACCTGTTACTGCGACCCGTCTGACCTTGCCCGCAGCGGTTCTTTGTCACCTGAAGGATCGTAATGCGTGGAATGCGCAGCGTACTACGGTTTACAACCGACGTGTCACGTGGGCGATATGTGTATCAAGATGAATGAACGATAGACCTGACATCTGTTGTTGGGGAAACAGGGTATTAGTTCTGACGGGTCATGTCGTGTGGTGCATGTGTCGAGGGTAACGCACCCTTAAGGGTGCGTTACCCTCGACACATGCACCACACGACATGACCCGTCAGAACTAATACCCTGTTTCCCAACAACAGATGTCAGGTCATTCGTTCATTCATTTCGATACACAGACCGCCCACGTGACACGTTGGTTGTAAACCGTAGTACGCTTCCGCATTCCACGCTTTACGACCCTTCAGGTAAACAAGAACCGCTGCGGGCAAGGTCAGACGGGTCGCAGTAACAGGTGCTCTTGCAGGGGCGGGCCCAGTATTTGTCCGAGAGCAGACTGCTAAAGCCTTTGTCTTGGTTTCTCTAAATAAGAAAGCAGTTGCAGCTCGCACAACTGTCACCTGGGATGGACCAAAGCTAGCCAAATGACATTTCAAGCATGGCTGTGGATTGGCTACGCTCTTTGCGTCAGTTAGCAGCTAGTTAGTTGTAGGATCCTCGACTACTTTGTCCACTTTCGTGACCAAACCTTGTGGACCCACTTTCTTCCTCCCAAACTAAGCTAGTCCTTTTCCATCCTGGTAAATGTATCAGAAATATTTCCGTAATATCCTTGTTTACTGTTTTCCGTGAGAACCTCAGGGAAGTTTAACGACTTCTTCCATCCCGAAAAAATATAAAAAACGTCGTCCACCCAGTCACATAACATCCCCTCTTTATGCGGAGGGTCCTAGCTTTGTAAACATATAGTGCCTTCTTTTGAAAGCTATCGTTTTTCAGCATTATTGCTCGGCCCGCCTTGCGTCGGTGGTGCGTCATTTTCCGTGCGTGTGTAAACACACACACACGCACATACACATGACACATGGGCCGGGTGCCCGCATTTGTGATCGCCTTGGGGTTTTCTTAGAGATTCCCCGCCCCGTGGCGGTCACGGAAAGGGGCGTGCGTTCGTACGGGACTCACTGACTTGCTCACCCACCGAACCCTGAGGCGCGCAGCTCCATGTGTTTACCAAAGTATTTATTATGGAACATTTTTCTGATGCTCGGAGATGGGGGGGCGTGGTATCCCTCGATCATGTGCGGAGTTTTCCTCACTGTGATCGAGAAGTGTTTCTGATCATAGGGTAGTTTGTGTTGTAATCGACAAAACACGTGTTCTGTCTCAATCCCGTCCAGACGCTTTCTGAACACATCAGTTCGATATAAACCAAAGCCTTTGTAATGTATTAGAAGCAGTTTCTTTAGGTATAGGCCCTGACCTAGGACAGTATCGAAAGATGGTCTCCGAAACATATGAGACCGTCCATAAAGTACAGAAGGAAAAACAAGGGGGAGCGGGAAGTCAGCAACCGTTTTGTTAGACGTTACAACAGGGTGGAAGCAAGTATTACCATGAGGGAGGGGGGGGTTAGAATTATAAGAATACATGTAACTTAATTTATGGATAGGCCCTCAGCTCTGACTTAGAATTAAGACTGATGTGATTCAATGAAGTCCACACATCATCACCATTGAATTTTTGAATTGTTTGTGTGACCTTTTTATGAGGAGAGGAACCATGAGAGATTCGTGTGAATACGTGTGCTGACGTCCAAATAACCCTCACATGCCTCCAGTCATGAGTCAGTAGTTCCCTGATGTTAGGAGCTAAGGGTTTGTGCAAAACACGCGCAATAAATGTTCCATAGTCCGTATAGATTTTCAAGACCTGAACGACGATCCTGAAATATTCGGCAAGTATTAGTGGGTGATGCAACACCACCTCCCCTGCAAAATTTCAGTTGGGGTGTCATTAGCCATTTCAAGGGGTATCGTAATCATTTCAGGGAAAGCCGTAGTTCAATTGGGCGAGAAAGTACCCTCTTTCTGGAAATTTACAGGTCCAAAAATGACTTTTATGGAGTCTAAAGGATACAGAAAACACGTTACTGTGTCAGGGGACGAAAATATATGTTTTCATCACAGAAAAAAGCAGAATAAACTGATATTTTTCAAACAAACTGCAAAGTGGCAACATCGGCAGAAAATAATTGCATCGGGCTTGAGCTTCACGCCCCGAGAGTGAAGAGGGCTTACCGGTCGAAAATTCGGAACATTGAATGCGATAAAGCTGATGGACTAAGGAACGAGACACTCAAGTCATCACATGGCTGCCCCAAAGTGGGAGGATCATATGCAGATCCAGGGGAGCAAAGAGGGGCACGTGCCCCCTCTATCGACCCTCGGAGCCCCCTGAAATGGCCATGGCGCCCCCTGAAAGGTTGATGGCGCCCCCTGAAATATGATGATGATGATTGTTCCGGCCGTCGAATAAAGATATCCATATGGGGGCGCTTCGTTAAAGTCGCCCCAATCGCCGAAGGAAGCTCTGGCGATTCCGGTTTGGATGACAGCCGATTTGTGGCGAGGACCCGCGCCGTTGCACCGTCCCCGCCGTCCAGGTCCCACCTGGCCGCCTCTCGGGACCGGAGTAGGCTGTCTTCGGGACCGTTTTTGTGATGATTTCCCGGGCTTGGATACCCGCATTGCAACCTCGATCAGCTTGGGTGATCCAAGGCATAGGCGTTGGCCGTCAGCCCAGTCTTTTCGGTAGTCGGTTTGGTCGACTGAGTGGAGATGCATTCGTGAGTCTGTCGGTCCTGTTTTTATACAAGTAACTAGATATTTCGGGTACGAATTAGTGGCTATCATTATATTCTTATGATATTGTAGTGTGACATTTTTCTACGTATTGTGCGATGAATAAATTATCTCCACCCGCTATGCACGATATATGCACAAATACCAAAAAGAACAATATCTTTAGAAACCAGCTTCAGGGAGGTTCCATGACGGGAGTATCATAAAGAATATTCTTCCGATATTTTTCCGATCATAAAAAAATTAATCGCAGAGACAAATCTAAAACAAGTGCGGCAAACTCGACAATTGAATCAAAACTGACCTCAGTCCTTCCATTTTCATTTCAAGAAAAACGTGACGTCTTTAACAAGACTCCCCCTGAAATGTCGCTTTCCATCCCCCCCAGGATGCAAAAATCGGTGCCAACCGATAGGATTTTGCGCCCAACTGATGGGTTTTGCCGGTCAAAAGTGGCAACCCCCTGGTCCAAATGGCGCCCCTCGGGAAGCTGCCCGCCCCCCGATCGGCAATCCTGGATCCGCCTACGGGGGAGGATACCCTAGTCACCAGCCTCGGTAATAACAGGTGCTGGCAGAATATGATACAGAAGTCTGACTCGCACAATTGCTTGCCTTTCCGTATGAGAAGTGTACTACGGGGACACACTAGTTGAGTTAATCGCTGCTCTGAAGTCGTCGTCGCTAGCACTCTGCTCACAGGACAATCGCTGCTTTCTTTTCCCCTGAAAGATCTTGTCACTCCAGCCCGTAGTGGCCAGAAATGGGTCTTACTGATATTGGTAGAGCCTGGTGTTCTGCCGTTTGTATCCCGCTGAACGGAAAGTGTCATCCTTGATAATGGCGATGGAGGCACAATGATCTAAATCCTGGAATGCTTAGTAGAGTGTGACACCCAGGCGCCCTGAATTTCCCCTTCACTTTTTCCCCTTCATTTTTTTCTAACTCACTTTTCCAAACACTTTTCCTGGGGATTTTTTTTAGCATAATTCAATAATCCTAGTATATATAAAACCATCTAGTGTGGAAGGAAAGACAAATTTGATGAAAAATGCGCGAGTAAGGGCTAGTAAGGGGTTGTAACCGAGTTTCAACTAACTCCCACAATATTATAGCGTTTGGACTCTCTACTCGCCTTCCATATTTTCAAGCGTGAATTTTACACTCACTATCCCAATGCAAAACCAGTTTTGAGACCCTGCGGAATGGAGTGCTGCGAAATCCGAAAGATTATCCACTTACTGAACGCCTCTTTTTTTAGTGTCACCTTCCCACTCTGCTCTTTGTCAGCAAAAGTATTCCAACAAGCAGTTGTCGGAAGTTCCACTTGTAGTGTATTCCGTGGACGCCATGGATCAAAATCTATTCACATTTAAACTTGCGCTGGTAACAGTGGCATCTCCATAAAAGTCCGGATCTTCCGGCTGCTGGTAAGGTTGTATTTTAGACCTCTCTCGCTGTCGGAAGTTTTGCCCTGCTGAGGGAGGATGATGAGCAACAAATGAAGAAGGCTTCCATAGATCTTAGCTGACCCCGGAGGATAATTTTTGGGGTTTTCACTCGTTCGAACAGATCTCTCGCGGCGGCTTCTGCTTCTAGTGATCATAGACCAATCAATTTCTAGGTGTCCCCTAAAATCGATTATTTGGGTACCTTAAAGGTACGAAAAGGATTCGGGCGGGTCAATTCGGCATAAACCTCCCTCAGGATCGTTCCCTGTCACCCGCCTCTCCTTGCTATTGCACACAGCTCACATCGGTAAAAACGCCGTCTTGGGTCAACTAGGCCATTTGACCCAAATCAGGTACAAAGTAGCTCAGCCTATTCTTCATGTTTACTTTAAATGTGTTAAGAATGGTCTATTCTGTCAATATTATTTCGAAAACACACCCCGTAGCTTTCTGGTACGATTTTTTTAGCTGTAACTATGCAAAATTTATTTCATGCTGATTTCTCGAACGCGGACAGTGACCTGATTAAGACCAAATTTTGATCGGATGTCCAAAATAAACCATATCATGGAAAATTTGCGGGACGCTCATTTTTAAACAAACATAGGCAAAATATGAAGCCACATCGATTTTAAAAAACACCAATGCAGCAACATTTCATATGTTAGTAGACTCATGAAGGCTCATATTGTCCAGTTGCAGAACAATGTGCGGTATCCAGCTTCGGCCAGGCAGGCCGAAACTGGCCAGAAAGTGAGGGGACCATAGACCTTCAGCCTCCAACTCTGGCACTACATTTTCCACTGCAAAACTGAAAGCTAACCAGATTTTGGCCTATTTTTGCTGCCAGTTAATCACACTAAACAATTTACTGTGCCCACAAATCCATTAAAAACGAAATAAACATTTTTGCTGGAAGTGAAATGGCCTGGTCTCATCTGAGGCTCATTTTGTGAAAACAGCCTGTTAGTTACCCTCACTGGTCCACAAGAGGAGGTAAGACTTGAAAGAAAGGACGTGCTTGAAATGCGGTCATGAGACGGAGTGAGCTAGCGAGCGATAGCAAGGAAGTGAACGCAGGACTGCATTTCCCAAATGACGAATTTGTGTTGAATCTTCTTTGTATGTCATGAAGATTTATCTCCACTCCGTCGGATCTATGGGACCAATTGGAGCAAGGATCACATCGGCAGATCCATGATTTCCGGTATTGTTGCATAGGCAAAAAAACTGCATCCATGATTGTGACAATGTAGGGTCTGCACATAATTGACTGTTTTTTGGTCCAAAAATGTGGTAGCCATCGGCTTAGTATGATGCTCAGTACCCCTGATCATGCTGTGTATGCTTTATTAGTCACTCATATAATTGGGATATTACAGCAATCGTAATATAAGAAATATAAGTAGAATTCGCAAAGCCCTATTAATGTTTAATGAGACCTCTTAGCAGGGGCGTAGCCAAGGAGGGGGCGGCAGGGACAGCCGCCCCCCTTAGGGCCCGAAGGGCCCCCTGAGGATACGGACCGCGCGAAGCGCGGCTCGCCTCCACTATGATCTGTGGCCAAATTTGAAATTTCATACCAGACAGCGCACTCTCAAGCCCTCTTCAGCACTCTATTCTGTAACAAGCAAGGCCCTTTTTATCCATCAGGGCTCTTTTGGCGCTGTCGCAGGGAAATCGAGCGAAATCCTGGCTACGCCCCTGCCTCTTAGTAAATACAAATGTGTGATAACTGAGAAGTGTTGCTCCAATTTTTTCCTCCCGCATTATTTCAAATTGCTTTATTTTATTCATTTTGTGTTTTATAACACAACAATAATACATGGTTGCTTGAATTTAAAACATCAGTCCCACTAAAAAATTCGAATTTTGTTATGGGCTACACTTCGGCTGCTTTCGATGAAAACATCACCCCTTGAGCGATGCTCCCCTGTAGAGATAAACGCTCCCGTCGGACCTTTTGTCCCCCTCTCTGTCTCCTCGGTCGGTTAGTCATTCTAAAATTCCCGAGCATTTTTTCTGGGGGGACGTTTGCAAGCCCGATTTAGCTATTTTCGTCTAACTAACACGATATTATTTCACAAGACAAGTAGCTATTTCTCTTGTTAATGGAATACAGAAGTTACCGAAATATCAACAATCATGATTGGACAATCGGTCGGATGAAGTCTGATGCTTTCGTCTCAGTTTGGAAATTGTAAGAGCACTGATCATGGTTTTTGAGAGACAATAAATTGTTAGGTGGACTTAAAATAATCAGCAGCTAGATTTCACTTCTTGGTACGAGCAGGTGCGATGCACCGTTTTAGATTCTTGGAAGTTTTTCAAAGACAGAAGTGTAGATTTTATTATAAAACTTGAAAACTGTTTTATAGAACTTAAAAAAAACTTCTTCGCCGAGCCTTTTTTAATTTTTATTTTGTATGGGAATGGTATGGAAGAGATAGCCACAAAACTTTTTTGTTTTCGTTTTCTCGATCTTTACCCTGGACACATCATTGTAGCTCACCTCTTGCTCGTCTAGACCATCGATCCAATAAGAAAACACCTTGCGGAGATGACTGAATGTTGGGGCGGTAAAAAATGAACCAGTTTTGATGACCGGGATGATGTAATATTAATTAGGGTGAATCCCATTGTTTTTTTTTTACAATTCCTTCATATCCTCATTTCAAATATTTGATTCGACAACACAGTAGTCAAAGTTCATGCAAACTCTATGGCTGTGGCGGATCCAGAGGGGAGGGCAAAAAATATTTACCCCCCCAAACGGACAAGCTCGGGGCAGAACTATGCTGTGCCTTCCCCTCCCCCCACAAAGTCATCGACCTCCTTTTTGCCTCGACTCCGCTTGAGTTAATAACCGAGATTTGTGCTCCCTTAAAGGGACATACGCGAAAAAATTATTATTGTGGTTTCTTACTATTTGAAAAATCCTGATAACGAAACTATCAATGATTTTTGTATCTTCGGCAAAATTTTGGGAGGTCACTCACTTATTATCGAAATAGGTTAACAGTTTCGATAAAATGCCCATCACTTGCCCATGCCCATACCCATCACTTACTTTTCGAAAACTATTTAAAGTTGAAAAATAATGTTTCTTAATAATACAAATGTTTGCCCTCCTGTAGTTGTATTTGAATTAATTTTAAAAAGCTTTCAAAAACTCCAAAATGAATAAGTTTACCCTAAAAACGGAAAAAACATAATTACTCAAGTCTTCAGCGGTTTCGTACCTCGAGTCTTGAGCCATTTTCTGCTTCCGCCCCAGGATGACAAAACTTTTGCGTCAGATAGGTCACGTGACCCTGGTTTGAGAATTCCTAGGCTTCTGATTGGTTAATTGTGATTTCTTTTAAGCCCTATATTTCTGCTTCAAAAGAGTTTTGGAATGTTGTTTTTCTAAAGTAATTTTTTCTGGAGTAGCCCAAAGTTCTACATCACTGTTTAGGATAGATATGACCTAATTCTTAGAGAAATTGATAGCCTTAGCCATGTGGACGTCATAAACATCGATATGAGGTGTACCGGTAAAGTCGTCTAGAAATGTTGACTTTGAGAGCAATTTTAAGGCATTTGCAGGCCGAATTCGCAAAAATGAGAATAGGACTTCTGAAACAACTTTTTGTAACCTTTTGATATAGCCAATAAAATTTTTTTTCGCGTATCTCCCTTTAACTCTAAACTTCAAACAGAACCAGTCAACTTCAGTGTAAGCATTGGGCCGTGGATAGCAAAAACAAGCATCTTGTGCGCATATTTTTCACCCCGTGATGGTTTTTTGCCTTTTGTCTTGGGCATCCCCAAAAACTACGGTCAAATTATATTGCGGCAACATTTTTTCACTGTCTGACGTTTTTTTATTTGTTGCGACTTTGCCTTGCCCCCCCTCCAACCGACCGGCTAGATCCGGCACTGCCCAATGGAGACGTCCTTATCCACTCAGCAGGGCCTCAGCAGCCGGATCCCGTCCTCAGTCGGCTGCCACGTGACTGGCGCGCGCCCGAGGCGCAGAGAAACCGGTCACGCCGGTAAACAGGTGTCCGTGTGCCAGTGGCGTAGCCAAGGGGTGATCAGACTATAGGCTCTCCTTTTGTTCAATATTTCCTATCCAAATTTGTGAATATATTTATTTTGGCTTCTAACTGCAGTTTCTCTGCTATCAACCACCTTGACGTATTTCTTGTAATGCCACTGCTCCTGTCCCATTCACCAAATCATGAATGAACAGACCTGGCTCAGCGGCGACTCATGCGAATCTGGTACTGCCAGCGCCATCTATTGGGAAAGTTTTATAAAACTTGAAATAACTTTTTCGCCGAGCCTTTTTTGGTTTTGATTCTGTATGGAAATTGTATAGAGGAGATAGCCGCAAAACTCTGTTGTTTCCGTTTTTCCGATTTTTACCCTGAATTTTTGGAAAACGCTTTCAAATTTCAGCTTCTAATATCTTTCTTATAAAACAAAAATTCAAAAAAGTACAACAACAGAGTTGTGGAGACTGGCTCCTAGAACATAGGCCCACTCACACTGTTTCAATGATTATATTATGTAAAAAGTTATTCAAACTTTAAGTTTGAGAAATTTGAAAAAGAAAGTCAGATTGTACAAAAACTAGAAATGCGTCACGCTTGAAATATCAACTGCCGTAAAGATACACATATTGTCTACTTTTGGTGAAAAAATCACGACGATGGCCACCTTACTTTACGAGATATTTCACGAAATATGCTCCCATAGGGTTAACATTGATAACGCACCCTTAAAACTGACAAGCGAGTCAGTTGCCAGCGTGTGCGGCGCTGACCGCCAAGATGGCAAGGCGCTTAACAAGATACGTTTCGCTGCCGTCAGGGAAATTAGACGCGAGTGGTGCCCGGAGCCGATTCTGCTTTCGGTTCAGTCCTTGTCCCTGTAGGTCATGACAGTGGAAGGCTGTCGCCTTTATTCATCGAGTAATAAAGGTACTCCGGCAATGTTTTTTTATGCCTTTAATTGCAGTTTTTGTCATACTGCCTAATTTGCTGATATCGTGGTACCCCCTAATCAAGAGTGGCAACACCTACCGAAACCTGCCGGTCGTCAAGCTTTGCCGATTTTCCTATTTTTCTTTCTAAATAAATGATTTCACTATATTCGCTAGTTTTCTCCCTAAAAATAATTGTTTACATCCTCCCCTGTCACCTCTTGAAAGGGAAAACCATGTAAACTGGCATTCCTCTGAACTCAGGCGAAAAATAATGTAAAAGTACCACATTTTAAGGCAGCATGCTTCCTGGGCTGCCCGGGGAGCAACGCTGCGTAAGGTGCCGTGCGGCACAGTATACCACCGTTAGACAAAAAATCGCAATATTTGAGGGCAATAAATTAGACATAAGAACCTCATGAACATGCAGTTTGCGCAGAGCTGTAGGTAAAAACCTATTCTAACTGATGAATTAAATTTCATTTTGCTATTCTCAGTGATTGCTGTTTGGGGCTGCAAAAACCTGCATTTTCTCTGTTTTTCGAAAACTTGAAGGCGCAGGGGCGGGCTGAAAAAATTCGAAATTCAAAATTTCAAGGTCAAATTCGAATTCAGCGGGTCCAAGAACACCAGAAACCCACTGGTCCCGAAAAATTAAAGAAAAAGTTGCCAAAGGGCTCCCCCTACTCCACAAGAATGTGAAGCTCACGGATAATTCTGGTGTAAAATAATATGATATGAAAATTTACTCACCATTCACTAGGCTCAATATGGAGTGGAAAAACACCAATATGGCACCCGGGGCATTCCACGACAAAATAACGACTCAGATTTTGATGAATCATGTTTAACCCTATTACGCCAACCCTGTACAAAGTCAGAATCGGTAGGGGAGGGGCTCCATCGACCCCCTTGATAGCTCGGAAAGTTCCGACCGACTTAAATGAAACAAAAACCATTTTGTTTGTTTTCATGTGAACTCTCTGTTAGGCTATATATATTTCCAAAAAATTCAGAAGGGAATCAAGGGTAAACTAATAGGATATTATGAACTTCTCACTGGTTACTGCGCCTCCATTTATTATTGCATTATTTATATTTACAATATTTACAATATCATATTTATATTTACAATATTTATTATTGCAACTCCATGCAGTTGTAAGAAACTTCGTGTGTAGTTTTATAATTGTAAGTTAATAAACATATATTTTGGGTTTGTTGAAATTCGAAATTCAAGGACGGAGGCAGGAGGGGTAAA